>OY855908.1:7170000-7490000 GCA_963693305.1 Meandrina meandrites | reverse complement strand
TATCTGCGTGGACCACACCCATCCATTCTTTGTTTATGTTGCCGATCGTTCTCCGATGAGCAAACTCGTACATATACACCGGAGCTTCTTCGCTGTGAATATCGGCGACCTCGTGACTTGGTGCAACGAAAATGTAATCACCGATGAGATCAATAAGTTGGCTTCTTAGTGCGTATTTATTTTTGCTGTCAGGCCATGGGGTGTAAATGAACTCCAACGCCTCTGCGATGAGGTCAGCATTCTCTTTCCTAAGAGACGAAAACGTTGTTAGTTATGTCCATGGCAAACGTTGGGTTATAACTTTTTAGGCCTTGACGCGATGGCTGTAAAACTTTGAGAAAATGTTTACCTATCGTTCGGTAATTATAATATGAAATTCGATTTTACTGAAGACATGTTCCAAAAACAATTTTCTTTCTTCTATTCCTTCTTTAACCTCTTAAATTTTCACTCAAAATCGGGTGTACCCCCGCCTTAAAGGTGGACAACTACACAGCTCTTTTGACATTTAAATCCAATAAACAGTGCCAGAAAAATTGGATGCAAGTTAAAACGCGCCTTTTAACATGTTTATATAAACAATTTCAAGACAGCGTTTGACCTTGTATCGTATATCGTATATCGGATGCCTCGCTACAAGATAACACAACTTAAGTTGAACAATCATTCAACAATGAAGTTGGCAGTTACTTTCATTCACCTTAATTTTTTGACAAATTTCCTAAAAATTGTGAAAGACCCCTTGTGAAACGTCATCGCTTCTGCACACATTGCGTACCGTTTATTTGAGTTCGAAATCGAAACACTTGACCGCCAACAAAAAATACAAAGTCGGTAAACCATACGAATTCTCGAATTTTAAAGGGGCTTTGTCACGGATTTTAACAGATTTTTGAACAGCCAAAATTTATATTTGTGTCGAAGGAAACCAAAAAATGATAGTCCATTTTTATTAACAAATGCTATATTAGAGCACCGAAGCTGTTAACAAGCGTCTTTAGCTGCAGATGACTACGATGGAAGTGAATTACAACTTGAAAAGTTTAGCTGAACTTTTCAAGTTGTTTCTGCACGTCCACAAAAAAATCGATATTTATAGCCGTAGTTAGATTTCTATCCACATATTAAGGTTATGTCTTCCTTTAGATGTTCAAAGGTAATGATTTTCATGGGTTAAGTTGCCTACCACTAATTTCAGAACTGTTTAGACCAAATATCTGTGAAATTTCCATGACAGAGCCCCTTTAAGATCTTCACATGATTGGTAAATACACGAGACCGAGAGGTTGAGCGATGTGTCTCGGAATGCTCATTGCGGTACAGTAAATGACATGTCTATTTCGAAATGATAGAAACACGTGCGTGAGAAAAAAATAGGGCACTCAAAGGGTGCATGTGTGGAATACAATGTTGAAACTCATTTACAAAACTCATTTGTATTAGGTGTTGTATAACTCATTTACATTAACGGACTTACAACCCGATCGCATTAGTGTCAAAAACGAAAAAGATCAAACGCCTCTTTGAGGCGACGACTATTTTGCATGATGAAGTACATGCATCAGTATGAGCAGAAGATATGAAAAAAAATTGGTTTTGTTCCAAAAATAAATTTCTTTCTTGTCCCTTCTTTAAACCTCTTAAAATCACACTCAAATCGCTGCCCTGACTCCGCAATACAATGATGCATAACGCTCTAGACGAATATACATGGACCTATCTGTTAAGGTAGCTGGTATACCTATCTGTTAAGGTGGCTGGTATACTGTATTGGAAAGCAGGGAGGGCAAGAGTTCAACACACGGGCGGGCACGCTCTCAATCCTTTTTTTTGTTTCCTTTCTTTCTTAAAGTGATGAGGAAAGTAAGCAATATTGCTTTTGTGAACTAAGGGTTTTAATGCAATGGAAGCATATAGAATCAACATTGCTAAAGAGAAATACATGAGTAATGCACTTATCAGCGGTCTTCCCCGAGGGGGGGGGGAGGGGTGACCCCGGGGACATACGCGGGCATGGGGCGGGATTTGCTTACTTTGGTCGCCAATTTTAAGCCCAGGATGGGGGAATTGGATTGCTTTTGCACTTTCGTAGCAGGATCACCGGGCAAAGACCCGCGGGATTTGCAGCGCCGCCGCCATATTGGAGATTGAACTGGAAACGAGTGCCATTCCCGTTTGCGAAAGGACTGGATATCTTGGCGAACACGTTCACATGTCTCTTGTAAATCTGCCC
Source organism: Meandrina meandrites (assembly GCA_963693305.1). Taxonomy (NCBI): domain Eukaryota; kingdom Metazoa; phylum Cnidaria; class Anthozoa; order Scleractinia; family Meandrinidae; genus Meandrina; species Meandrina meandrites. The sequence continues at coordinate 7,487,767 of OY855908.1, read as the reverse complement.
CTTTTATCAGGGTCTGGAAGGGGTTTCGCGTGATCCGTGAATTGACCAAAAAACAGAGCGTGAATCGGGAATACTCATGGAATACAGCCGTGATTCGTGAATTATATATTCACTGTGACGCGTGATCCTTTCAAGTTGTAGTCCGTGAATCGTGATTTCTACTGATATAATGTCGTGAACATCAAATAACCTTACACGAATACATGAAAATTGTCTGTCAAGATGGCTCAAAATACGTGTAGGTTTTCTGTTATTGTTATGTAACGTAACGGATCGTTGTCAAAATGAAACATTGCCTGTGAAAACGATGTCTAAATGGGACGAACGAGGAGGGAATGGGCCCAGGAGCATGGAAAGACTGTGCGGCAGCTGACAATCAGACAGACCATCACAAAACATGCAGGAAGAACCTTGCCATTAAAGGGACACTGTCACGGACATTTTTTGGCTTTGTTAGTAAAACGTAACCAAAATTACGACTAAGTACTTTTAACCATACAAGAAATGCTCCTAGAAAGCGAAGGGAAGGATATCTAGCAAATTGTTTAAAGAGGGTGACCGTAAATAGTTTTCATCGATTTTTCCAAGCCACAAGGACAGAACTTGAAAAAGTCAGGCTGACTTTTTCAAGTTGAGATCAAACGCTCCCGATGGTATCACAGTGATATCACTCAAAATTTATCTTCAGTACACTGATATAATTTTAAGAAAACTTGACCACTGTTAATAGGTTTCCAAAGGTGTAAACGTGTTTTTGAGCTGTTGAATTTTCGAAGTTATGCTCTTGACAGTACCGGAAAGAGTTACCAGAATGCGAACGGATTTCCACAGAGTGCGCAGTCCTTGAAAACTGCATTAACAGTCTCGTGTGATCAAAACAATCTAAATATGACTGCACTTCTAACGAGGAGGACCACCAGCTAGCAGAGGACCAATAGGAAGATAGTGGAGTGGAGCACTATGAGATGCCAGTCACTCCCGTGAACTTCTTATCAAAAACAATCGATTTTATAGCAATGAACTTCATTGCTTTTATACTTTAGCTCCGTCAAACGAAAAGCAAAGAATCATCACTTTGATCACCGTACTTTCTGTTTCCTTCCCATCACGGGGTCATTAAGGCCAACTCTTGCCTACAGTTGTCCAGCAACCACAAAGAAACTGTATAATCATTTATAGCCTTAATCAATTCATTACCTAACCACGTGAATCGTGAAATCTAAAGAAAAAATTACGTGATTCGTGAATGTACGGAAATTTAACCCGTGACTCGAGATCCAGACCCCCCCCCCCCCCCCCCCCCTTCCAGACCCTGTTTTATCTGCCCATCCTTCGCTTCCATAGCGAATAGATATTTGGGAACAAAACTATGATTCCTTCTGTGCTAATATTTTGATCATAAGGTGTTAAACTGTAAATTCTGTGTGGTAAACAAACACAGGAGCAGGAAAACAGAGCTTTCATTATTGTCTTTTCATTGTAAGCTGTGTTATTTTTTGCAGTAAAACTATTGCAAAACTTTACTCTGTTTCTTTTCTGCAAATTAATTTAAAACATTTCAAACATATTCAACGAATCCTAGTTCTTCTTTACCACTGAAACAAGAACATAAAACAAGTGGGATAGCTTTCCTTGATTATATTTCATTAACTCTTATAGGTATGACTATAGCAAACAGAAAATAAACTATGGCAAATAGAAAGGTCTTTTGAAATAATGCACTTTTTAACTTGGCAGCGCCACCTCTTTATCCCCAGGGGAGGGACATTAAAAGCTTTTTGTTAAAAAATCTTGCTTTTGGGTAGGGGAATTTGTAAACATCGTTGTGCAAATGCCCGGGGGTTCCCTGTGGTCACCCCCACCCCCTCTCCCGGGATGGCCGCTGATAAGTGCATAAAAGAAGTTCTTTTCAATATTCAGAATATTCTTTCTGGCTAAACCAGGAATATGACTAAGAAAATTGGAAAATTCTTAAATAATTTCTCTGCATTCGCCCAGGTTAAAGTCCTGATGTTACTGTATGCCTGAGTACTTTTGGGGTATATAACATAATTAATATTTTTATTTACACATGATATCGAAGCTCCTACAAAGTGTTATATATCCTGTCTGGTTCACCCAGGTAGAAGTCCTGGCATCATTGTATGCCTGAGTTCTTCTGGGATATATAACATAATTAATATTGGGTAAGTCCAGAAAAAATCCACCCCCCCCTCCCCCGACAGATGAGGTCATTTTTTTAATCCCCCCTCTCACCTGGACTTCCTGAAGCAAAAGACCCCCCCCCCCCCCCCCCCTACCATCTGGATTTCTCGAATAAAATTATTAGGCTTAAATTTAATTCAATTTTAATAGCAAAAATGCACAATCACATCTAGAAAATTTTCTTGTTTAATTTCCAAAGCATCAGCTAATATTAAGCTTAGAATTCTATTGCTGGAACTAAAAAAAGAAAGGAGCAAAATACGAAAAAGCGAATGAGTGTTTATTTATTAAAATCGGTTGCCCTTTATCTTACTCTGCATTTTCTGCTATACAAGGACAGGTGCACTATAACATAATTATTATTGTGATTCGCACATGGTATCTAAGCCCCGGCAAGTGTTATATATCCTCTCTGGTTCACCCAGGTTGAAGTTCTGGCATCACTGCATGCCTGAGTGCTTCTGGGATATATAACATAATTATTGTTTTGATTCGCACATGGTATCTAAGCCCCGGCAAGTGTTACATATCCTCTCGGGTTCAACCAGGTTGAAGTCCTGGCATCATTGTATGCCTGAGTTCTTCTGGGATATACTATAACATGATTCGCACATGGTATCTAAGCCCCAGCAAGTGTTATATATCCTCTCGGGTTCAACCAGGTAGAGGTCCTGGCATCATTGTATGCCTGAGTGCTGCTGGGATGTATAACAGAATTAATATTTTGATTCGCACATGGTATCTAAGCCCCAGCAAGTGTTATATATCCTCTCGGGTTCAACCAGGTAGAGGTCCTGGCATCATTGTATACCTGAGTGCTGCTGGGATGTATAACAGAATTAATATTTTGATTCGCACATGGTATCTGAGCCACGGCAAGAGTTATATATCCTCTCTGGTTCACCCAGGTTGAAGTCCTGGCATCATTGTATGCCTGAGTGTTTCTGGGATATACTATAACATAATTATCATTTTGATTCACACATGGTATCTAAGCCCCAGCAAGTGTTATATATCCTCTCGGGTTCAACCAGGTAGAGGTCCTGGCATCATTGTATGCCTGAGTGCTGCTGGGATGTATAACAGAATTAATATTTTGATTCGCACATGGTATCTAAGCCACGGCAAGTGTTATATATCCTCTCTGGTTCACCCAGGTTGAAGTCCTGGCATCATTGTATGCCTGAGTGTTTCTGGGATATACTATAACATAATTATTATTTTGATTCATACAATGGTATTGAAGCCCCAGCAAGTGTTATATACCCTCTCTGGTTCACCCAGGTAGAGGTCCTGGCATCATTGTATGCCTTAGTGCTTCAGGGATATATAATATAATTAGCATTTTGATTTGAACATGGTATCGAAGCCCCTGCAAGTCTTATATATCCTCTCTGGCCATGGTTCACCTAGGTTGAAGTCCTGGCATCATTGTATGCCTTAGTGCTTCTGGGATATATAACATAATTATTATTTTGATTTGAACATGGTATGCCTGAGTGCTTCAGGGATATATAATATAATTAGCATTTTGATTTGAACATGGTATGCCTGAGTGCTTCGGGGACATATTATACGATTAACGTGAACGCCAGTTTTGAAAATGTGCATGTTGGAAGATTAGGTAAGTGTTTTCAATAATTATTAATTATCCTTGGTTATGCCACAGATCTCAGTTGTGGTATGCTTCTAAGTTGTAACAAGGCTTAAATTTTCCGGAGAGGATCTACTGTATGTCTGAATTTATATAGCATTTTGGCAAAACAACATTAAATTTGATCGGGCATGATTCAATGTCTCCTCAAAAAGAGTAATCTAATCCCGTAAGAGTATCTTTTCGAATGAACAAAAAGAAATTAACGTTACATGAGTACCGTATTGTCCATAAAACCTAATGTTGTTTTTTAAGGATAAGGCCCCTCTTTTACACCATAGAAAACGCGCTGTTGCGAAAAAAAAACTTACGTTCCTTCAGATCTGTAACAGGTTCTCGGATATTTAGACATCGCGTGTATAATCACGCCAGAGATTTTGAAAACAATAAGGGGGACTCCCGTAAGTGAGCTTTGGACGGATTGAGTGTACCACTTCTCGTGGGCCGATCGAAACGAAAACTCTGCAGTTTTAATTATTTATTTTAATTAATGAATTTTCTGTAAATAGTGTGTGATAGTAAAATATGTCTGTAAATAGTGTGAAATAATAAAAATCTGAAAAAATCTGAAATCTGTGTGGTCTATAAATGAACAGACGCATGGCAAAATGGAATCTATTTGTTGAACACAACATTACTTCAACCCACCTGCTATTTCTAGCGTGGGAATACTTTGTAAGGAATTCCTTGAAAAGTGACGGACTCACTCCATTCTCCACACTTGCCGCCATCCCAAAAGAATGGTTCACCATATCTCCAAGAGAAATCCCACCCTCCTGACTGTTGAAACAGATCATCAACTTCAGTTTCTTGAAATCTCCTTTCTTTCGCAGGTTCTCGGGGGTATCGAGAAGAAAGTGATCGTCCACAACTGGCGCCCAGCGCAGATAATCATAGAACTTAAAGTCAAGTGAGTCGGAAGCTTTCTGTATGTCTTCACTATTCTTCTCCCTTAGGCAAGCAACCATGGCTTCGTGGTCGCTCGTAGTACAATCCAGCTTTTCGGCGAGCCCTTTAGCGAAACCGAGGCCGTAGGAAACTGGGTGAGTCGCGAAAGGGCATAAATCTACACCACTCTCTGCAATGGCTTGGTGGAAGAGACCCTCTGATAGAGGTGACAGAAGGTGTAAGTTTGCACTCGATCCACCAGCACTTTCTCCAAATATTGTGACCTTGCTAGGATCCCCGCCAAAATGTTCAATGTTTTCTTTGACCCATTTGAGTGCTTCGACCTGATCCAACATTCCAAAATTCCCAGGCGCTGCAGAATCTCCGGTCGTCAGGAAACCAAATGGACCGAGACGATATTGGATCACAACTACGACCACCCCGTGAAGAGCCAAAAAGTCGCTTGGAAATTGAGCTGCAGCACCCACCTGGTAGGCTCCGCCATGAATATAAAACAGCACAGGTAAACTCAAGTTGACGTTCGGGCTGTACACGTCGAGATACAAGCAGTCCTCGCTATACGTGAAATTATCAACATAGGCTTTGTAGACTACATCAAAATATCTATTTTGGATGCAAATGTTCCCATGATTTTTCGCTTGGAGAACGTTCGGTTTCCACTCTTCTGGCGGTTTAGGTGCTCTTAATTTGAGGTCTCCAATCGGCGGGGCGGCGAAAGGAACTCCAAGAAACTTACTGACAGACTTGAACGGGCCAGAGGCATTGGGGTAGGCAGTCACAAAACCTTCGATTTCTCCATACTTCGTTGGCACTTTTACAGACGTAACCAGAGGCAGAAATGCACAGAGTAATAGTGTCGACAACATTGTTATAAACGTGATCAACGATTGATCAACGTGATCCAATGGATCCAATGTCGTTCCCAGAGCCCGCGTCCCGCTAGACCAGCGTTCGGGAAACGCGAACATTCTCGTCCCCTGAGACCGCGACCGGAGAGGCGGGGAAGGGGGGGGGGGGGGGGGGGGGGGGAAGGGGGTAGAATATTTCGGTGCAGCAATACTCATCTGTAGGAATTATATTTTTTATTTTAAGGCACAACCGCTTGCAGGAATTTTTTGGCGGCGAAAAAGTCACCCCTTCCGGTTAATTCCAACGGTCCGTTCAGTCTGCAATTAAGCACCACGAAATACAAACAATAGCTTAATATCTTATAGTTTGCATTTTTTTAATTAAAATTATCAGTGCTTTGTCTGTCTCTTGTCGTACATTTGTTTGATCTCCGTGGGAGATCGGATGAGCACGCAACGAGAGAATAATTATGTGCGTGTTAGGACCAGGGATTAGGGAGTATACTAGGAATTTCATAATGAAAGTGACTATGGCGTCATGAATTCATGATAACAACACTCTTATTCCAGATACAAAGGGCATATTAGATATTATTTTTGATGTTAATTTGCAAGTGCAGTGTTTCGAAGGATTAATTTGTCTCAGTAGTACCAGCAGTTTGTGCAGTGAGTGGGATGAATAAATACATTGTGTGTCACTGTGACATTGACCCGGGGGTGTGGGAGTCCTGCAGGAGCCCTGTTATAAATAGCGTGACCAAGTCAGGTAGAATATTTTTGACCGCACGCGCTGCAAAGTCAATCAATCAATCAGTCTTTATTGATCCCATGCCAATAGAAGACTATTTTTTACAAAGGTATCTCAATGATACTTTGCGAAATCGGTACTCTGCGAAATGGTTCTTTACGAAACGCAGACCTCGAAAACGCAGGCCGCGAAAGACAGAGACGATGAAAGAGACGAGCTCGCTACAGTTTTCGGCTACTGCTTCGGTGTGGTCTACCAGGGATTGAATGAGTGCATCTATAGCTGTATATAACAGTCGGTGCGGCAAACGAAACATTCATGAGAAAATATTTATAAACGTTTTTTGTATCAGTAATAGCACGTTATTGTTGTCAGCTTTGACAGCTTTGTGTCCTGTGCGCTGGAACGTAGCGAATTATCATAATTAGATTCACAGCTTTTAAACGGCGCACGTTGTTGTAAACATAGACTCAGAAGCGCAAGGAACCTCATGCCAGTATATGCCCTGGTCAAAGCGAATTTTTAAAATCCCCTTCCAAAATGAAGATAGCACGTTTCAAAGTTTAGATTTCACATTTTTTTACTCTCTTAGAAGCCAATAACTCCTAGCAATGTTCCCGGGGGGGGGGGGCACTCCCATATATGGGCTATATAGGTATGTGCATGCCGCGGGATAGGGTATGGTTTTTGAGGTTCTCGGTCCTTAAATAGGGTATCATTTTTACTCCTTTTTGCATTGTGTTCCCGCTGTTATCCTTAGATAGGGTACCTAAATTCTATCAGCTTAAATAAATGCCCAACTAAACGTAACAAAAAAAATGGTCTGTTTTAACTATAAACTATCCGTTTAACTAGTAGCAAAGCGAGTTTGTAAAGATTTGTGTTTTGCCTTGTGCGGTTAGCCGTTATTTGGATCGTCACCCAACGCTTCTCCTCTCCTTGAATAGGGTGTCATTTTTCGGGTTTGGGCCTTAAAAAGGGTATCAATTTTCGTTTTCTTTATCCTTTAATAGGGTCAGGGTTTAAGAACCTTCGCAGCACACCCCTATCCGAAATTTATGGGAGTATACCCCCCGGGGGGGCAATGTTTAGCCTGCGAGCAGGCTCTCTTTGCCGCGAGTTTGATAGCAGCGCGCGAGCGGCCGCGAGTAGCGATCCGATGAGTGGGTGAGCAAAATAAGCCCACGAGCAACAAGAAAAGAGAGCCTGTCATTTTTTTCGTTGCTCGCGCGCTCGCTCCGCTCGTCGTAACTCGCGGCTTCGCCACTCACCCAAGTAACCCACGTGGCTGCATATTAAATATTCATTTCAATCACCAACTGAATAACAAACAAACAATCATCCACTGAGCACTCCAACAGGTTTACTAAATTCCCAAAGTAGTTTGAGGCCCCGTCCACACTGATCCGGATAAATTTAAAAACGCATCTTTTTTTCTCCGGTTTGGCCAACCGCCCACTCTAAAACGGCGTTTTCGGACACCAGAAACGGAGATTTTCGAAAACGGTCTCTAAAGTGGAGAAATTTGAAAACGCCGGCTAGGTGGTGTAGTGTGGACGGCCGAAAACGGAGCTTTTCGAAAATGCTGACGTCAAATGCGTGGCCATGTGATCTCCCTTTTCGGGAAATCATTCACTGCATTCTGTGAAATTTCGACTTTCTTTTTTAAATGTATTCAGCTGAGGATAGCTCTGAAATCTATGGATTATCGCGATGTTCTTAAGTAAAATAGAAATTAGTAGTTGTTTTTTGATCGGCGTGCTCCTCACCTCGCTCCATCGTTCGTACTCCTTTACCATCATTTGTTTGAGCTCGTACAAACTAGATCAATTCAATTCAATTTCCCGGACCCGGCGTCATATGTGGGTTGAGTTTGTTGTTGGTTCTCGTCCTCGCTCCGAGGGTTTTTCTCCGGGTTCTCCGGTTTTCCTCCCTCCGCAAAAATCAACACTGCTAAATTCCAATTCGATCGGGAACAATGGACGAAGAGCCACTCTGATCTGTGGAAGTGCCACTGCAAATTCCCATTTATTTATTTTTATTTATTTATTTTATTACCCTGATGACGATAGACCTGATAACCTCTTTGATCTGGGTGGTATCTGTCCTCATTTGACCTGGAAAAGGCGGCAATACCTCCAAAAACTATTATAATGATAAGTGCGAAAATTACTTGTATCAGGAAACCAGCCACGTCTGCCGGAACACCAAACTCGACTTGCACCAGTTTAGGATAGTAATTATTCCAGAAAGCCATCCTGCGAGGATCAAAACACGACACCATTGCAGGATTTGCGCCCAATCGCAGGTACGCTCTGTGAGCAGAGTTGAACTGTTGCCAGGTGACACCGCTGACCGGTTGAGGTGTTGGGTTGCCATATTTGGCGAAGTTTGTATAGAGCGTCATGACAAACCAACTAACTTGTCGATCTCGCGCGTCATAGTAATGAAATCCCTTCGTATCAGCAGATGTCTCCAAAAAGGGTATTCCAAAGCCATATGGAACGTTGTCACCGTGGACCACACCTAACTGTTGATTCGGTCTTGAACTATGGGTAAATTCGTAAAGATAAACCGGAGCAAAGCTGATGTGAATGACTGCAATTTCGTGCGTTTGTACAACATAGAAATAGTCACCAATGACATCTATCAGTTTGTGTCTAAAGGCGTACACATCATCTTGATCACGCCACGGTGTGTATTGGAATTCCAAAGCGTCTGCGACGAGATCGGCAGTCTTTTTACTATATACAAATTCAAAACGTAAAAGATTTTTAGATAAATTGTATCTATCGACAAACGCTCTAATAGTCAGATGATAATCGGAAAAAATATCGCGTGTGGAAGATGATGGAGCGCGTGATGACTAACAAGCCCAAAATAAAGAGCCAAGCTGAGCTTGCGCATCTCATTATAATTCTGCTTACGTTGGAACGGTTTATGTGCTGACCATAAGAAACGAAGGATCTGAGATCGAGATTTCCTTGACACAATGAAAATTAACCCAAATGAGCATGAAAAGTTTTTTTCACCTTAGCCAAACTAAATCAGTCCAGTTTTTGAGCGAGTTTCTTAGTGTGTTGAACTGCTTCAAAAATGGGTTGAAGATGAAATCTCATTCCGCTCTCTGCTATGGCTTGATGAAAAAGGCCTCTAGGCCAAGGCAGTGAAAGATGTAGGCTAACGCTTATCGCCCCTGCATCTTGCCCAAATATGGTCACCTTTTCAGGGTCTCCTCCAAACTGCTCTATGTTTTCCCTCACCAACGTGACATTCTAATAAAAAAATTATTGCGATTAAGCTGCTGGGTTTTTTTTTTTACTTCTTGCAATATCTGGTTTTTTTTTCAGAGAGTAGACTGGGCAAGACGTTTCAAAACGATTCCCCTGTCAGAAGAACCAATGACGTCACGATCATTTGGAGCTTTTCGTCACGTGATCGATGACGCACCACCTATGTTAAAAAAGCAGAGACCGATACAACGTAGGAAGATTTTACATTTGTTGTACTATATTTCGGCTGGCCAAACCAGCCTTCTTCGGTACAATGGGAGTTTTCATTGTAAGGAGTGTTTTATATACAGTGAATGTAGTATTTTGCGTAATACCGGAAACACGTGAAGCATATTAAATAAAATCACTTTATAAAATCACTTTATTTAAAGTGTCAATGTATTTAGCACGGCTGTACTAATTGAGGACACTGTAAATAGTGATACAAATATTTTAAATCAAACAGAAACTTCTTAAAAATCCCAACTGGCAGGAGGCTGACCAGTTGGCTATTATGTTGACAGTGTAAAATAAACGAAAAATAAATGATAAAATAGAACAGGTAAATATACTAATATGTTTCTTCACGGATAATAAGACCATCGGGATCAAATGTCCTACCTTTTAAAATTAAAAAGGCTTGCTACTGGTGAAACGCGCCACATCAAATCTAACCTGACCTATGAGACTAAAAATCTCATCTACATGATTCAATGGAACAGCTGTAATTAACAACACATAGAGCGTTTTCATATGACGTCACGGCAGCCATGTTGGTGTTCGGCGGCCATATTGGTGTACTAATCCATTCCTCCGGGAATTTAACCCTATTTTAATGCAAAAATTGTCTTTTGTTTTAGAAACCCAATATGGCCGCTGGTCACATTAGTGAGAACGTTCTATAAGGAGAAACTAAATGACGTTTAAAAGACCGATTCAATGAACTGCTGTTTACAAGTTTCTTTGCAAAGCAAATAGCTTTGTTATGCAGAACTAAGATATTAAAATCAGCTGCTTGAGGCCGCGTGAATAAAAGAATTTTATGAACCCTTTTCGAATGTATCTTACTTAAGTTATTTCGAGATCGAATACCGATAGAGAAAAATAATTCACAACAGAGGAACTCTGTAAGTAGAGCCAACTCACTACCAAAATATTTTTTCTGTTTGCGGTTCTCGAAACGTACTTAATTGGTCTTAATTCGCTTGAGACCAGTTCAGCTTAGAGCAAAGAACCCAGAAGGCGTAAAGGCTCGCTTATTTTTTTTTTGTCTTGTATTTTAATGTTTGTGTCATTATTTCTCCTCTCCATGTATTGTCTACCAACACGTTATTCTCCTATTCTTCAAGTTTACAGCGTGTGAGTCAGAAAAACACCTGCGGATAAAGGACAACATAAGGTCATTAACCTTTAAATTTGATGAATCCAGAAAGGCAAAGACAATCAAAAATGGTTAATTATGTGCTATGCGGGGGTATTAGGCAAAAAGAGCAAATCTTTCTCATTTGAGAACGCAATGCCAGTACTCCCATAAATTTCGGATAGGGGTGTGCCGCGAGCTCGCCGTGTGACCCTATTTAAGGATAAAGAAAACGAAAATTGATACCGTTTTTCAGGCCCAAACCCGAAAAATGACACCCTATTCAAGGGGAGGAGAAGCGATAGAATATCTATAGCCGATAGAATTTAGGTACCCTATCTAAGGATAAAACCGGGAACACGATGCCAAAAGGAGCAAAAATCATACCCTATTTACGGACCGATAATCTCAAAAACCACACCCTATCCCGCGGCACATACCTAGAGGAGGAGGAGGTGGTGGTGGTGGTGGTCGTAGTGGCGGTGGTGGTAGTAGTAGCAGTATATCAAAAAGAAATTAAGTAAGATAAATATTTTTAAAAAGTACGTTACCCATTTCATTTACCTCTTGTTTAGCGGAAGGACTTATCATAACATTAATCAGCACTGGCTTCTTATTCTTTCTCGTCTCGTCGAATGCGCTGTTTAGCGCTGTTCTCAGCTCATCTGGTGTTTCCGCAAAGAAACCTTTGCCTCCAAACGCTTCAATGATTCGCTCATAACGAGCATTTGGAAGAAGTGCGGTGGGTGGAGCCCTGAAGAGAAAGTTCAAAACAAAACAAGAAATACCCTGTTACTAAAAACGAATGAAAACTGACCTAAAAGTTACTCTTAGATTTTTAGATAAGCTTCCAACGTAACAATGCTTCATAGCTCAGCTGGCCGAGGTACGTACCAATATCACGGAGGTCATCCGTTCAACGGCATCATGTTGCAGCCTTCAGGCTAAAAAATGCAATTGCTTAAATTACTTTCACACTGTGAGAATTCTTTCATTCATTTCATGATTAACACTGATCGCCCAAATAACAAGAAATACTTTACTTTGTTGATGATCAAAATGTTACCATTTTTCTTTTTTTATCAGTTGTTAAGCAATGCAAAGGCAATGTAATAAAGTTCATGTTTGTCGAACAAAAGATAAGGAGAAATCTATCTACACTGTCCAGTTTTCCTCCAAGAAATTCTGGAGTCAAAATGACTCATTCTGTAACAAAAGTGGAGTCATTTGAAATACTTTGACGTCAAATATGACAATTTAACCCTGTATGTGATCTTACTGACCTTCTCACAGGGTCTAACTCGACCTCGCTCCAGCTCTCCTCGTCTATACCGTGGTATATACCATTGTTGTTGACGATAATGAAAACAATTGGGAGATTGTACCTGCGGAAGAAAGTTCTACACCTTTTGTAGTCTGTATCCACAGAGAACTTTAAGGAATTTATTCTAACATAGCTGTAGCTGAACATCTCAGCTCAAGTTGTGTTTCTATTGAAAAATTTGGCATACGGAATGTGGCTCAGAAAATAAAATTGGTGCTCAAAATTTTTCAACCTTGCGTCACCAATTCATAGAGCTGTACTTCTAGTCATTTCACAATGTCAGTCCTAAACTGATCAAATATATGGATTCTCTTTATTGTTTTCCTACGTTTATTTTAACGCTAGTTTTGAGAATTGAGTGCTGCATCAAAATAAATTCCTACACTTGATGAATTTTGTTATTTTCATCACCTGTATGCATGACCACGTTTCAATGTTAAAGGAGAAATTCGGTGTTGATCACATTCAGGAATAAACATCATTCTGTAATTTTTTTTTTTTCAGATTACTTCACCTGCATGCAGTTTCCAGTTCCATTCCTGAAAACCCAAAGGAGCTGTCACCTTGTACGCACACCACCCTCCTAGGGGGATTTGACCCTTCAGCTTGACTTTCAGCTAACAGGGCAGCAGCGATGGCAAAACCAGTTCCCACTCCTAATGTGCCAAATGAACCTGGATCCAACCTGGGGCGAATAGTGAGGGAAAACCGTGAGAAGTTTCTTGACCCAATGTGATTGAATGAAACCAACGGAAGAATTTTTGTAAAACTAAAATCCACCGAAGTTGTTAATTACTCTTTTTAAATTTGAAGAGGATTGAAACTTAATTTTAATAAATGTGGAAATGGTCATAATTATAAATCCTGATTAACAAAAGTCCGGATTGTGATGGGTTTACACTACTCATCCAAAGTGTTTTTCTCACTTTTCACAGTGACGAAGATTGTCGCGCAACAGGTACAATTGCCAGTGCAACGTTCACCAAGTAGTTTATTTGGCTGTACCACATCACACGACATATACTTTCACATTACCACGCCAACACGACAGAAACTACTTTATTTACAACAGCAACATTTCATATACTTGCTAAGGTTTCTGTACCCATTCATCAGATAACATGAAGGGAATCCATGCATACCTGTTCCTAGGAAAGTGACTTGTGATCATGGTTTCACAAATGAACATTGCGATTGCTCCTTCACTCACTATGATACAGTCATGTGGCAAATGCTTTTTAAGCTAAACATGTTGAAAAATAAAATATTGTTATTTAGCATTTGATAAATGAAGTGCAGACCATTGTTACATAGGTGAATACCCTGAAGAATGGGGAAATTCTGAGAACAACTGATGCACATCTCGAAATCATTTCAATGACAATAAACCTTTGCATGCATTATCTAACAGAATCTAACCTCTCCGTAGACCTGGTAGTAATTCATTGGAACTGTTGTTTCCTTAGCAAGTTCCTGATAAAATGTAAAGAAATAACAATGTTACAATCATATGGCCACACAAAATGAAATCACACTACTAGTCATGAAGGTACGGTAATGGACTTATTTTTGGAAAATAAGCCAACAAAGCAGGCTCTGAAAAAGCTTTGGGCTTCAATAGTTAATCCAGCTACACATATTTAACAAGCGAAATTGTACATTCTAAAAAAGTAAATTTTAAGTAATTGGCTTTTGCCGAGTGTTATATCCTACCTCTTGTCTTTGCTTGTTCTCTTCTGATTTTCCCTTTAACTCTTTTCCCCAGGAGGGTGAGCCACAAAGATTTGTTGGCTTTTCTCCAAAGTTCCTTATCACTGCTGCCGCAAGCTATCAATAAGTAACATCAATTTTATATAAATATGGGTTTATAGAAATCGTTATATACCAGTAGGTAAGCCCTCCCCTACTCCCATCCCTACAAGCAGATTCCTTCTTCTGCCGTTATAAAATCTAAAATAGTAAAATTCCTATTTCAAGGCGCTCTATCCAAAATGCACACTGACAGAAAAGTAATAAGCATCTTCATGTTTCATAAAACAATACATATAATTCCTTAAGACTAACAATGCAGTCGATAGTTGTACCTGTTCTGCAACACTCTTCAAATCTCCTAACAGTGTAACCTCTGCAGGAACATTGTTTTCCAATTCCTCTGCATGAGGATCAATCTATGGGCAACATAAGTAAATCAGTTTATTTTTATCCTAGTATTTTAACTGATGTTTTTACCGTGGATAAATAAATTGTATGTGTGTGTGTCAACTTGAATTGGTAATGATTTCCCTGGAGATGAATTAATGATATGCAAATAGCTGTATAAAAGAGGAACACGCGCTGTCCTTTGTGCACTCTGCTCTAGTCCGCGACATCGAGCGATTGGCTACCAGTAGTAGAGTTCGTTGTGTTACGCCTGCACATTTACAATGACATTTACATTTACAAAAGGAAATATGAAAAAAAAAAAAAAAAGAAATGCTTTTGGTGCCCGAACCGCGAACACTTTACCTGTATTATTTTAACATCAGCTTTGAAGGTTGGAGGTTTTCCAAAATCGAGAATCCAGTTTAACCTTGCTCCAAACAGAAATATTACATCAGCTTGACATAAGGCTCTGAAGAAAGAAAGTAAAGAGTTTTTGTAGACATCGCCAACCAAAAAATGCTCAATATGCTTCCTTTGTCTAAAACCTCTTGCAAGTCAGGCAAGTGAATGACCTCATTCACTAGTACTTGACAACTTGCATAATTTACATTTTCAGTTTTCCCTTGAAAGAATTTACCTTTTAATCAATACTTTGTTTTATGAAATCCGTCATTGTTTAGTTTGTCTCCCAGAGTATTCTCTATACAAAGGTTATGAGAATTAAGCGATTATCATAATGGTTGTTGCTTATTCAGCTAATGTTCAACAAAAAAGTTTTTACAGCTAAAATTATTGTGGTTATGGAGCGCTTTGCAAGACTTCTGACGAATCTTTACAACCTACGTATATCATAGGATATCTGACCATATAAGGGAATTTTGTCAATTGGTTAAGTAATAAAATAATATATGGCAATACTCTGAATACTGAATGTGCAACGGTGTTCTTATGACTAAAATTAGCCTATAAGAATACTTTAATGTCAGTGCATTATCTTCCAAGTAATAGGTTGAAGGTTGAATTCTACGAAGATAATTCCGACACTTCAAAAAAAAAATGCGCCATTTCCGAAAAAATAAGGAAAGGCCGGGCCCGTGGGCCCCTCCCCTGGATCCGCCACTGGTACAGACCTCACTATGGCTGTACTCGATCAATACTGTGGAAGTGAAAGCCCGACATTTGCAGCCTTTATGCTCGGTGAAAAAGATATATGAAGTCAATGGAATGCAAATTGCTTTCCTTTGTTAACTCACATTGATCTGGCAGCACCAACACACAGAGGATGTTCATCAGAAATCACTCCTTTCCCCATTTGCATCGGTGTGGGGAGAAATGGTACCTTGCATCTCTCTACAAACTCCTGAAGAGGTTTCTCAGCATGAGCATAAG
The DNA here is from genome assembly GCA_963693305.1 of Meandrina meandrites. Taxonomy (NCBI): domain Eukaryota; kingdom Metazoa; phylum Cnidaria; class Anthozoa; order Scleractinia; family Meandrinidae; genus Meandrina; species Meandrina meandrites. Next base: position 7,471,916 of record OY855908.1, on the reverse strand, counting down.
CTGCACCTAAAGAAAGGAATTAAAACAACTGTAAATAAACACACTTCATAATACTGTTGAGGCACTGCAAGGGCAAAATATACAACTGGTACACATAAGGGACGTTTTCCACCATGCCTCTTACACGGAGGGAGCATAAAAAAACATTCTTTTATCTCCTTACCTTTGCCAATTATTACAAGAGGTTTTCTTGCTTCACTTAGAACTTTGACTGCTTTTTCCACAGCAGAGGGATCTGCTAGACAATTTGGAGGAGGCGGACATCGACGAATTAGCCTGTGAAAGAATATGAACCTCCCATCTAAACTCAAAAAAATATATGAATCCTCGGTGATTTTCATCTATTCGTTTTGATACTACTACGTATCGCGGTCAGAATGTCGTGGTGCTGAATTGTCGAAAATGGGCACAAATCACACTTCCGTCTTATAGTCCTAGCCCAGTTCTGAAAGATTAAGGTGGGGGTAAAGGTGAATTTGAGTGAAATTTTAAGAGTTTTAAAGAAGAGATAGAAGAAAGAGAATTATTTTTGGAACACCACCAGACAGTTGACCCCAACGCAAGAGCACCCCAGGTTGTCAGGGGACTGTTTGGGTGTCCATATACTAATTTTTAACTTCAAATTCTAATTTTAAAATTACTTTAAATCTTTTATATTTCTTATTTCTCCAAATTTTACTAATCCTTTGAGAAAAACTATCTCTTTCCAAAAATCCCCAAAAATCGCCAAAAAATTTACAAAACACCGCTAAACATAGCTTTGTGGGATAAACAGAGGGTTTTGAGAGTGTTTGAAACGGAAGCGAGATATGCGTATTAAACCCAAGTTACGCGGTGGAAAAACGGGCTTCAGGCGAACCCCCGCCTTAACTCAGGGGCGTAGCCAAAGGGGGCTCCTGGGGCTCCTGGGGTTCCCGTGGACACCCACCCCACCCCCCCCCCCCCCCCCCCACCACCAGGTGGTGAAAAAGCTCCAATGCGAAGAATCAACATGCCATTAATCTTTTCAAGTGCTAGATAGTTACATACTCCATTTTCAGGACCGAACATCTGTAGTGGGCCATGTAAGTACCCTGAGTATGACACAGTGCGACCCCACCCCGTTTGGAAAATCCAAGCTAAGCCCTTGTAACAGACTATTTCACTTGTTCCCCACCTCTCCCAAGCAATCATGAAAATAATTTGCATGCCTGTGGTAAGTATTGCAGGGGGGGAGGAAGGGTGTTGGGAGGGGGTCAGGGGAGATTTGTCATTTTGGTTACATCTTCGGTAAAGGTACATCCCCTAGTTGATGCCTCTGACATGCCTGAGATTATAATCGACCGAATGCAATGCAATTGCAATGAAATATGAATTCCATCTTGCCCCTCGGGCAAGCAGCCTTCTAATTATGCTTGCCCTGGATAGTTACATGCATGTCTTAGTTTATCCATTTTACACTGGATGGCATGCAGGTGTTTGGTTTGGTTCAGACGTCTTTCTCGGGAGTAAGCGACCACTGAAATAAGACGGCTGAAGTTCAGTCTATATTAAACACAACTAGTCACCTTGCATTACTGGCTGCCACTGTCTCTGTGACCATATTTGCTGGAAATTCCAGAAATGTAGCACCTGGCCTACCATATATGCTTGTTCGCACAGCCTAAAAAGTACCAAAAATTACTAATGCAAAGCATTTTGATGGCCACTATGCGTGTTCTATTGTAAATAGTCTTCCCTTACCTTAGTTACTCTTCTTCCGGCCCACTGTTTTCAATTCGCTGATAGAAAACAATTGCCTGTTCGTTGCTCTTAAGAGAAGAATTATTCGTGATTTTTGGCTCAAAATACATAAAATTGTAGATTTTGGACTGCAATCCTTTAGTGTCTAATGAAACTATTCGATTGCTCTCCCTCGTTTTCCATGAGTGATAGTGAACTTTGCTGGGCCTCGTTCACTATTCTCCAATAGAAAACTGGTGCCCGTAGTCTTATTGTTAAATAGATTAATTATATTGCTCTACCTACAATTGACGTCTATATTACCACATGTCTTTATTATAACATTCTCATAGCCCATATAAGTAAAGAAACCAACTAAAGAAACTAATCACTGTTCCAATTCACACTGACTGGTCACCTTTTCAACAAAAAATGGTATCTGTCCTACACTGCTTGGTCGTGCAGAATACTTAGTATAAAGCCTTGCCGCTTCAACCTGGAGAAAATGTGATATCAATATTGATCAGTAAACTAACAAAGCCCTTTCTGCTAACCTGGGTCTAGTCGGGATTTTTCTTTCAGCCTAATCTGATTGAATAGAAACATTTTTTGACTTTTTAGTTTGCAAATCAGCGAAGAAAGGCCATCAAGAAAGGCTTTTGAACCAGTCCTATGGCTAGGAATGTATATCCTTTACACCCTGATTATTGAACATGTTTGTATTTGCACCAAAACTTTAACCATTTCTCTTGAGTTTCCTGTGAGAGTCAAGCTGCATGTGTACCTGGGGAAACTCCTGAAAGGCACCCATACTTTCTTGATCAACATCACATGAGCCACCAATCACTAACATTGGCCTGAAAAACCAAAACCAACAGTCACCAATCACTACTGGTGCACTGCATAATTATCTGAAGTGCAGCCATTAACATCAAACAACTAATAGAAATAGCCAGATTCATCCTTCAATTTTTTTTACGGATTAGATTTATTTAGAATGACAACAAAATAACAGACCAGACACGAAAAGAAAGCAAAATGTATTGTGAGCCTAAATTTGGAAGGCAGGTAGGCCTCTGAGAAGTCTCCATATTCGTTTGTGCACAGTAATTCATTTACACTTGTATACAGCTGTTTCGAGTAACGTCCTACGGAAGCGTAAAAGCGTTCACAAAAATATCGAAATTTATTATCACTAGTGGTTTACCGTTGCTTGTTTGAGGTAGGGCGCCTGGTGAACTTGAAAGAGGAATACGATGGCATCATCGAAAAGCAGCTAAAAAGCTCCTCAGAATCCAAAGGGAGATCGGGTATTGTACATACCACACAGAAAACAGTTTTCAAGTATACTGCAATTAAGAAAAAGGTTTGCATGCTATTTGACGCCAGTACTAAGCCTCACCCGTTGGCCAACAGCTTCAAAGACTGCTTATTTACTGGATCCCCATTACATACACTCCTCTGGGACATAATGGTTAGAGCAGGCATGTCCACAAATCCACTTCTCGGTGATATCGAGAAGGCGTTTCTGCAGATAAGTGTGAAAGAAGAAGACAGAGATTCATTCAGATTCTTGTTCAGTGTTAAAGGGGGAGAGCAGCATTTAAGATTTACACCATTTCTGAGGAGCCGCACTGCAGCATTACTTTTAGCAGCAAGGGGCAGAAAATGAAGAAACAGTGAGATCGCTGAAAGAGGTCACATTTGTTGACAACCTCAAGTGCGTCAAGTTTCCGGTTCACTAGTGGAAATCAAATGTTAAATATCTTGAGAGTGAAAGCATGCCAAACCCAGGCAAGATCCTATAGCTATGACATACGCGGAATGCTGGAGCTGTCTACAAAACCCTTCGACTAAGTGACTGAGCAGCCTATCGTCAGTTGCTTGGGAACTGTCTTTGACCCATTCGAAATGATCCCGCCCACTATGGCTGAAGGAAAGCACATCTTTCGAGAAGCCTGTGATAAAAGAAGGGCTGGAATGTAGAGGACCCTCCTCAATTAAGGAACCTGAATGGCCCAAGTGGACAAGATAACTTAGAGATTTCCGAGTACCTATAAGTGTTGCTACCATTGAAGAGATGGTAGCAATACGTCTACATCTTCCACAGATGCAAGAATTCTAGCATTCTGTTCAGCAGCAGTTGCAGTCGTACAGCATGAAGCATGTGTTACCAAAGGAATTTTGATACCACCGTCACGACTATCAAAGAGAAATACTCACATAGCCAGATTGGAGCTTGTGAGCGGTCGTATGGCAGCGAACATGGCAATGCTCTCCAACGATGTCCCTTCAAGTCTACCACCATTTGGATGGACAGCGTTGTGGCTTGTTATTGGATAACCAATCCTGGGAAGGCATGGAAAGTGTTTGTGGCCAATAGAATAAAAAAAAGATAGCAGCAGCCAACAGGTGCAATCAGCGTCACTTGGAAGTTCTGCCCATCAGATATGAATTTGGCAGACCTTGAAAGTAGAGGGGCAACCATTACGAAGATGAAAAGAGGAAACTTGTTTGCTGGTCCAGGCTGGTTTTTGGATGAAAAGCAGTGACCACAGCAGCCAAGGAGGAAAGACACCAAAGTAAGAGACAGATGAAGAACGTAAGGCCACCCAAGAGGCAATCATTCCGGCTGACATGCAAGAGCGCAAGTTGGCTGAGTGAGATGTATTGCTGGGAAAAAGTTCCCACTGGCGGACAATAAGGATAACGGGATGAGATTCATCAGCAACTGAAATCCGGATTGCGAGAGTAAACAAATTATAGAAAACGTCAGGTCATTTGGCAACCTAGGAAATCACTGCTGGAAGAAACCGCTGAGTGAAGCGAGTTCAGAAAGCAGGCGAAGCATGTCTACAGTCACCAAAAGTTAGTCCAAGATGGACAAACAGTTGTTGGCAATTGTGAAGGCAGAATTAAAGGATAGGGGCCGACTTACCTTCCAGGAGGACTGCTTGCTGAGAAGCTTTTGGTTGACATGTTGGCACAATCACATAATGCATCGTGGTAGCGCAAATACAATGGCAATGGAAAGTTAGTAGGTAAGGAGATTAAGAGCCAAGTAAAGAAGGTGAATAAAAAGTGCAATGTTTGCAATCTATCCTTCGCCAGACCATACTATTACATACACGAAAATAGTGCGTTTCCTATGAGTTCCTTATCTGCATGTTATAGCTGCGAGTAAAGTAGGAAAACCAAGAGAAGTTGTGAGTTCTGTGTACCACTTCGAAGAATACTTTTCACGTTGTTACATCTTACTAGCGTGTTGCCAACGTTTCCTGTTTGTACCCATTCCTTTCGACATTGTTGCATACACGTTTACGCTTGTTTTGGACAACCTCTCTTGGAACAGCTGTTTACCTGATTGATACAGAAGAAATGTTGCTTGACAAGCAATAATGCTGCCTTACAGAATCATAGAAAGACTAAAATTACGTGTCTATAAGTATCATTCAGGGACTTTTCTCAAGGCATAGAATGATAACAGTTAAGTGCTTATCTTGTTAAACGCTTAAATGCACGCTAACAGTTTCTTAGGCTACAAAATACAAAAGTTCACACCTTTCCCAAAAGTCCGCTGGGCCTTATCGTTTATGTTTTTTCATATTTCTGAACATACTTTATTCAAACAGGTGTATGTAGCTCACAGAATAGTGCTTGACTTAACATTATCTGCACAACTAACCAGCAGTTACTCATTGCATGTGCCATTCCTCCCAGAGCATGTGTTAATCCTGGTCCAGCAATCACAAGGCAAACACCAGGTCTGCAACAAAACATAAACTGAGCTAATATTTTACACTGTTCAAACGCAGCGTAAATCTCATTAGACATAAGTGTTTAGTATCGCTGTATATTTTTACGAGTCTTGCAGTATTTTGGCAAGCCCAAAAGGGGAGTCCAATACAAATAACTAGTAAATATGTACACCGACACTACACACTGAAATGTCTGTCTAACAAGAGATTTATTACGTTTACTTTTCTCAAAATGCTGACTTTCCACCGTTTTCGTATCAATCGCGCGGTCAAGAGAAAATGAGAAACCTGTTAGGCCGGTCTTGTGCAGTACAAATGTCGTGAGGTATTTGTACTCTACGAAGCGGAGTTGGATAACAAAAGTAATTGTTTACACATTGATCGACCCAGTCAAACAATTCAACACACAGGCTGTGTTGTGTCCTAAGAAAAAGTCTTGGCGTAAATATTACAGAGAAACATCTTTTCACCTGTTTTCCAAACCTGCTTTCCATTGTTTTTTTTTTTACAGATAAAGTGCTCTTATAAGAAAGAAACACATAACACAAGTGCGTTTCTTTTCTTGTCACAACTGACAACACCTGTATGTCCATCTTGGACTAACTTCCATCCTGGTGATTGTCTTGAACTCGCTTCACTTAACAGTTTCTTCTTTTTTGAAACCGATTTTCAACCAAATGCTTGAATTGACGTCGACAGATAAATGGTAATAGCAATGTAAACACCTTACCGTCCAGTAAGATATCCAATAGCTGATGCTGCATAGCAAGCCTATAACAAAGACATCGAAATACGTTAATATCTTTGTAATATTAAATTTACTATCTATTAGCATATCCAGTAATCTTGCCAAGAGATTTGACAAGACGTGTTGTCTCAGCAAGATTTGCAGGAATCTCCCCCAAGATCTTGGTAATCTCGCCGAGACCGCTGAGATCTCAGTGACATTACCAAGATGCTTTTAATTTTTTTTCTTTTTGCCTAGCTTATGTAAGTCAAATTGAGTTGTCGAAATACTTCTTGCTATAAGCGAGTGAGTCAAGATCACCATTAAACGCCATGTTGCTGCATGGATGGTGTTTTGGTCCACTTGATATAAGACTGAACCTCCAGGACACCTTTCGTTCAGCCACTTGAGTTAATTCCCCACAAACGCCTCTCTTACAATTTCTTGAGCCGTTTTGTTGTTGTCCTTCAAACGTTGCTGTTGCTCAGCTCCAAAACAATTGCAGTCTACATTCTTGCCTTCCCTCTTAAAACCCCACGGATGAGGATGGGGTTGTCGACTGATGTCAAAAGAGGATTTGCCGTTTTCAGTCATTCCTTTTATTAGCCGTACAATGTTATGGGAAATTATCTGATCTTGCATGAACGGATCCAGGATTTTTTAAGGGTGGATGGCTGATACGGCCACCAAACTATACGTTAATTATTTTAACTTGTCTACGTTTGCCCCAAAACTGACGTTGCACATTTAGGAAGGACAAATTGGAGCCTGCAACACTGCAAACTCTTGCAACGTCACAAAATACAAGAAATAGAAACACATTGTTGGCCTAAATTCGCGCACAGCCAATGGTAGTACGTCATACAACGCATAAACTGTTCTATAACAAACGCATAAACCTGCTTGTCGGTCAAAAGTTCAGTGTTCTCCTAAGTTTTCGACTCAGCAGGTGAGCGAACTTTTCAAACCGGAAAGAGGTTCCGGTGAATTTTAGCTGTTTTCTAGTGTACTTAATTGGGACAAAATGTAGCCCGTTTTTGGTGGAATTTTATCTCACGAGAACTTTAATCTGACCTAATAGTGCTTTTTCTCTTTAAAAAAAAATTATCTTCTGTTGTTTAAGGACGTTCGCGCGAACATTTTCTAGTCGATAGATTTTTCTAAATTTTTTACTGAGGACGGATAATGAGTTACTTGTGTCAGAAATACAAAAGAAAGTGGGGGTCACCGACTTCGTTTCAGAGATAAAGTCTGTAGAAAACTACCCTGATTTTGAAAAATTGGCGCACGTAATTTCGCACGGCTTTCCAGGTTTGTGGTTTAAATTATCGATGATGAGAAAACGGAGGCAAACGATCTTGGTGATATTTTGAAGAAGTGCGTCTGTTGCGTAAATAATTTTAAGTGTTGCCATCTTTTATGCAAACCTTAGCCCTGGAAGAGGCATTTGAACCCGTCGTACGACAAAACGAAGAGGTCAAAAAGCGGAATTCGAACGTGCGTGGGGCAAAAAAAACCAACCTTTTAATCGATAGATTTTTTTCATTTTCTCACAAAACGTAGATAATCGTTAACAAAAGTGATCTGTTAAGAAAAAAGTAGGGGTCACCGACCATTTAAGCTGGCAAACTGCAAGCGAAGTTATCGCAACGGCTACTCACCCTATATGTGGTTGGAAAGTTTCCTCAGCGCGCGCGCTCGATGTATGACGTGGCGTAGCGTTGCGACAGGAATTACGTGCGCAGTAAAACAATTAGCGCAGTAAAACAATTAGCGCGAACGTCCTTTTAAGGTGATCTTTCGGACATCTTATCTCCGAAACGAATTCGGTGACCCCCCAATTTTTTTACATTTCTGACATGAGTAACCCATAAACTCACAGTGGTGAAAGTTTTAGAAAAATGTCAATGTTGGAAGATTTTCGCGCGAACGTCCTTAAAGGGAATATATTTGCTCTCGCCTTAATAACATATTGAAGAATCGACGTCTCTTTTCGTGTTTGCTAGGAATCGCTGCAGTTTGTTTATTTCTCTTCACTTCGAATGCTCAGCATTTACAATGGCATTGTTGAAGGGTTGTATTTTCAAGGCTATTTACCTGTCGTCTTGGTTTCGTTTTAAACACTTACGAACTTTAATAATGTGAAGAACTTCACAACGACAGCTGTGGGTCTTTACTACGGACACCTCGCGTGAACTATAGCGACTGTAGCTACAGTGGGTCTACAGTGAACTTGACAATCAATGTAGATCTATACATGCTTTCGAAATCTGAAATATTACATGTAAGTAATATTTCTAACTTCTAAAATTCTGTTCACCTCTTTGCCATTGTTGAAGGCCTGTATTCTCAGGGCTTTTTTAACCTGTCGTCAAGGAGTCGCTTTAAACACTTACGAACTTTAATTATGTGAAGAATTTCACAACGACAGCTGTCCGACCTTCACCATGAGCACCACGCGTGAGCTAAAGAGCGACTGACGCTACAGTGAACTTGACAATCAATGTATTTTTAACCGCGCTGATCATAGGCCAAGCGCGGTTATTGCTCTACCGTTAGTTTAATGGTTTTGTCAGGGACAAGACCCAAACTATCGCACGGCCAAATGGAGGGATGTTTATTCGCCGAAACCTGTTTAAACATCAACCTACTGAAAATTGAGCGTAAAGTAGTTAATTAGTGATTTGAGCAAAAATGCATTTAATTTTTTTTCAGCGCGGTTTTACTTTTAAGTTGAAACTTCTTGTTAAGCTTTCTGCATGCTTTCGAAATCTGAAATATAACATTTAAGTTATATTGCTAACTTCTAAAATTCTCTATTTTCATTGTCAGTGGACAGAAAAGACAAAATAAAGAGACATCAGCGATTGCTGCTGCTTATCCTGGAAACCGTGCAACAAAAGTTGTGAATTTACGAAATCCAGCCAGAACTTGCTCTTTCTTCAAAATGTTTCGTCACTCAGCGATTCGGAAGGTGAGGGAAATAAAGAAATTAAACACTGGCACAAAGTTGTAGATGAATATTGCATTTTTCACTGTTTATTTTCCACCTATTCTTTTATTTTTGATATATTCTACATTGGTAGAATGTGTGGCGTTACTTTCTTAAGAGAAGTGCAGCTGCAAGCGATAAATTTTATCGAGGGGGACATTGGGGTTTGCGTTATTGCGGTATTGGCCAATTTTTCATGCGGTATTTCGGTAATTTTAATCTTGAATTACGGTATTGCGGTATTCTCGAAAACGTATCCTTCACTTTTTAACGAGTATTTTTTGCCGTTTCTGAAGCAACCTGAAACAGTCTTGTTTTGTCACACATTTTAATCTACAAATTAACTGTTTTAACAACCCGTTTAAGGCCGTGCCATTGTTTCCACGGTCCTACAGCTTGTTTTTGCCTCTATTTTTGCCCTCGCGTCAACGAATCCACCAGCTATACAGGCTTACTATAAAATTGCGGTATTTTCCGATTTTTTTTTGCGGTATTGCGGTATTTGTCGAATTTTTTTGCGGTAATGCGGTGTTCAGCAACCCCCAATGTCCCCCTCTTTATCGGTTACCACCTTATTTGGAGGACACTACAAAAGTGACGACGTCGCTATTAGTTTAGGGTGTCACAAGCCAGTCTTCTATCGATGGTGAATGTATTTGCATGCATGACGATGACAGCCAATTCTGAGAGTAGTTTGGTGGTCATTGTGTTACGAACCAAGTAAGGATCCCCCCGAATACAAGAAAATGGCCTCTCCGCTTGTGTGCTTCCCATAGGCAAAATCCCTCACGTTTCGAAAGATGTTGTTATTTTATAACACATTCCCTCCGTTTTTCCCCCTTATTTGCATTATGTTAACTTTTCCAGCTCAAGTTGTATTCATTTTGCAGCCGCGAAATCAAGTTTCCATTTCCCGTTCCGATGAAGGTCAAAACTTGGCGTTACACTGAATTTGTCCCATTTTCGGAATTGAAAGATTGAAAGGCTGTTGTCGTTTAATTTATCGTAAAACATGTATAAACTATACACATAAGAAGAAATCAAATGGAGGAGAGTTCTGATCGACCCCAGCATACTTACCGCTTGCTCGTTTCTCATGCCGATGAATTTAATCCCTTCAGTCTGTGCAGCACACGCTATCGCGAAAACTCTTTTGCCCACAACTCCAAACATGTATTCCACACCTTGAGATTTCAAGGCAGACGCGAGCAGCGAGGCACCCGTGACAAACTCTCCCTCAATTTCTACCTGCTCCGCCATTGACTCAACTTTACAAGTACGTTTACAAGTACGTGAGCTTCACAGGTGACGTATGCCTTATAATATAACTTTGCAAGTACGTGTTCCTCTGTGTGGTAAAGACGGCCTCTGACGTAATGTGATATGCTCAGCTGGGCCAATCAAATCCAACGGTCTATGATAAAATTTGCGAAACTTCGGTCATTTTTAAAACCTCCTGTGAAAGCCTTGTGATCTGTGTCCGACAAAATCGCTTGCTTGTATTTTATGATGAAATAACGGCGGCTTCCATTACAGCTATTAAAATTAAAGTTGGACAAATTTGAATTACTTGAATAAGTGACTAATCATGACCAAACCAAACTCACTGAGCGGTACTGAGCGCTCGACAAAAATATGAAATATGTTCACCTAAATTCTTTTGTTTTCCTTAAGTTGAAGCAATTTTGTTGTCTGTGTATGTTGTCACCAAAGCATTGCGGCCAAATTTTGAAAAAAAAAATGATTTCAATTAATTAAACAGAAAGAAGAAGAAGTCTGTGATAAAAAAAAAACAACCTTTGGACTTAACGAAACATTTTTTGGTAGAAACGAAGGTTTTGAAAAAACACAATCTTTGTCATATTACTAGATTGAGGAAACAGAAAGCTGAACAGGCGGTCTTTCTTTATCTTCCGGACTCGAATTGTAAAATATTATCAGTCGTGCATGAATTACCCTAACAGGACATGCATAAATTTTTTCCTCTTGTCACGCTCATACGAATCGCTCTTTTCCGGATAAAATATGGATATCACCGAAAGAAACGTTTTTAAATCTTATTTACGCCTGTGATAAAATTCTGTTTTCGTGTAAGCCACACATAACATTTATATGTACCGTTTTTGGAAATACAGCCGACTTTACTTTTCTTTATACTGACCCCTTCTGTTTCCTTTATACTCGTCCTCGCTGGTTGAGGCTTATGTCACCAAACGTTCAACAACAAAATAAACTTTTATGTTCCTCGACGAGCTCCATATCTGAGCCCGATATGGTCATGTGATACTGGTCAGGGGATATCTTGTTATGACAGCTGTCAGTTGATCATAACATAGATGTCCAATATCAAAGATGCAAGCGGACTTTACGGACGGACCATTATTTTCTGGAGGGGGGTATGAAAAATATTGAAAAAAAATTGTTTGCAGAGCCTAAAAAGCAAAATGAATTGCTTGGAAATACGATATGTGTAAAAAAAAGTTAGTTTGCATTTCGAAAACAAAATGTTTGCAGAGATGCATAAATTTTAAAAAAACGTTCGCAGAGGAAAATTTGTCATCCCCCCCCCCCCCCCTCCAACAAAATAATGGTACGTCCCGTTACCTTAAAAAACGCGGGTTGCCTAAAAGCGCAGGGTCGCGCAATTTCCCGCCGTGAAAAGATGATATTCTTCTACCCCGGTAGTTTCCGGTGGTTGGGTTGCCCTCGTACGCTCACGCGCCAACGAAATTTTGGCCGTGACATTCTAATATAAAATTACTACTATTTAGCGGCTACGATTTTACAATATTACTACAATTATCACAATTAAATTACTACGATTTTGCAATATTTAAGGTTTCGGTGAGACTGGGAACCAGTCTCCAAAAATGATCCCCACCGGTCAGAAAGAGTCAATGACCTCTTGCACTATTTGGAGCTTTTTGTCACGTGATCTATGAAGCGCCCACTATGCTGGTGGCCTGTATGCATACAACAACAACAAGCTTTATTTGCATGACTATAAGTACATACAGTACGTATTGCAAAAGCGTAAAACTTAAAAAAAGTTTTTTAAGTAAAAAATGAATAAAGTTAAATAAGTTATGCCTATAACTTATCACAGATCATCACACATTTACACAGTTTCTCGGTGTGTGCAATGTGAACCTAGCAAATGGCCTAGCACACCAAGAGTCTGTAGCTCGTAGCTCAATGGTTAAAGCGCCCAACCGGTCTCTGGGAGGCCATGGGTTCGATTCCCGTCGGGGTCACAGAAGTTTTCTTTGTCCCACACTCGCGACAAATGAACATTTCATCTTTTTCATTTACTCACCGAGTTAAAAATTTTTCATCTTTCATTATTTATCACACAAATAGGTTTAAAATAATTGCACGTTAAACATTCCCAAAATATACCTTACATACCGGTATAAATAGCTAGCTCGGCTAGCTATGCCGTGAATAAATTTTATCAAAAACTGTGGTGACGTAGTTTTATTTTTTTCGGGTTAAGCTGTTTCAAATATTTTTTTTTATTTATTCTTAATCACACACTATTTGACAATACTACACAGACAGTAATTATAGTAGAATACTTAATGCACACTACGACACTATGAAATAATAAAAATAAAAAAAGCAAAGTGTCATCACAATTTCACTCTTTTCTAAATTACAATAAATACTTGATGACTTAGTTTAGTTTTTAAATATCCCTGAGATAAGCGAAAAGGGCAAGGAAGCCCCTAGCGAAGGGCCTACTTGCAGACCATGTTTTTTTGTGCTTGTGTGAGTTTTCCTCTCCTTTTATCGTCTTCCAATACATTATTTCCGTACGAATACTCTCCACTTTTACGATCTTTTACGTCTTTGACCGAGTTAGAAAAACTCCTACGGACAAAGGACAACATAAGGCCATTAATCCTTAAAATTTTATGAGATTTCAACCTTTGATTTTATCCAGAAAGGTAACGAGAATCAAAAGTAGTCAAGGAGGTTCTATGCGTGGGTATTCGTGGGTATTAGGAAAAAGAACAAATATTTCTTAATTTTGAGAATGCAATGCCAGTGAGTCGCCTTCAAGTTCTGTAGTGCTTGTAGATCCGGGAGTTTCCTAGAGCTGGAAACATGATTTCAGGTGACCAGAACGTGTGAACTAGAAAATATTCTTAGTGCCCAGGTCTTAGAGCACGCGACTGTGTCTGTGAATGTAAAGCGATGAGCGTCTTGTGGCTCCAAAGACGGGTGAAGAAACGAGATGACAACTACATTTCAAGCTAAATGTTGTAGTGGCAGTGTATCGAAAAGATTTTTAAGAAGATAAGCGTTTAATAATAAGTACTCAACCCCGTTCATGTACCTGTTGTTTAGCGTAAGGACTTATCATAACATTAATCAACGCTGGCTTCTTATTCTTTCTCGTCTCGTCAAATGCGCTGTTTAACACTGTTCTCAGTTCATCTGGTGTTTCCGCAAAGAAACCCTTGCCTCCAAATGCTTCAATGATTCGCTCATAACGAGCATTTGGAAGAAGTGCGGTGGGTGGAGCCCTGAAGAGAAAGGTCAAAACAAAACATACCTTACTTTTTAGAAAATTTAAAACGATCTCTGGCTAAAACGTTTAAGAATTACGAGCTTTCGACGGGTAAAGTGTGAATGACAAAAAGCGAAAGAAATAATAATGCGATGTGTGAGGTTGTGAAATAAAAATGTAAATACTGGGGATTATGAATATCTGCTAAAAAGAATTTTGTACTGTCCAGGCAATGGACAGGTATTGTTATCCGCATTGGGAGTTAGCTTGGTATGCCACGTTTCTTGTGTTTTTTTATTCTAAAACCACCTCTGTCATTAACCGAAGCCTTTTCACAGTCAATTGTGTGTTTGGGCGACCAGCCGTGAATCGCAATTCTTGAGCCTTTCACCGTTGTTTTAATATTTCTGAGATACCTTACTTCATTGTTGATCATTTTGTCATCTTTCTTTATTTATCAGTTTTTCAGCAACGTAAAGGCGATATAAAGTTAATGTTTGTTGAACAAAAGATAAGGAAAAAACTGTAACAGAAGGAGTCGTTTGAAATACTTTGGCGTCAAATAGCCCTTTATGTGATCTTACTGACCTTCTCACAGGATCTAACTCGACCTCGCTCCAGCTCTCCTCATCGACACCATTACATATACCATTGTTATTGACAATAATGAAAACGATTGGGAGATTGTACCTGCGAAAGAAAGTTTAATGAAGACAAATAGCTCGTTTTCGTTGCGTTTGTCTGAACCATAATCATGGTTTAATTGGTCAAATTCGTCAAAACGACGAAGTAAAAATCCGAAATTGTCGCGCCATTTTACAAATAACCGTGCTTTGTGCCCTGATAAAGCACGCTCTGTCAACCAATCAGAGTGCGTGGTATATCGATACTATATTATAAATCAAGATAAACTCGTACACTTGATGAATTTCGTTATTCTCATCACCTGTCTGCTTGATCACGTTTCAGTGTTAAAGGAGAAATTAGGTATTGATCACATTCAGGGATAAACATCATTCTGTAATTTCTTTTTCAGTGTACTTCACCTGTACGCCGTTTCCAGCTCCATTCCTGAAAATCCAAAGGCGCTGTCACCTTGTACGCACACCACCCTCCTAGGAGGAGTTGATCCGTCAGCTTCACTTTCAGCTAACAGGGTAGCAGCGATGGCAAAACCAGTTCCCACTCCCATTGTGCAAAGCGTACCTGCGTCTAATCTGGAAGCGAATAATAAGGAAAAGATTTGATTAATTTAGAAGCCGTCAGAAGTTTCATAGCCTAAATGTGATTGGATGAAACCAACTTAAGAATGTCTATAAAACTAAAATCCACCGAGGTCATTTTTACCCCTTTTTTCGTTCCCAGAGGATTGAAATTTAAAAAAGTGTATAAATAGTCATAGAAAACATCCGGATTGTCATGGCTGTACAACATAACATTTTTATTACAGTGCCACGCCAACATAACAAAAGCCACTTGATTTAAAACAGCAGCATTTCATTCATTTGAAGAGGTTTCTGTAAAATATTCAGATTAAATGTTGTTCAGCCATATTGGCAGAAGACGTGTCGCTTATTGCTTATCTTTTAAGATATGCTACAGTTTCTGTGCCCATGAATATGAGGTAACGCAGATGGATGGAGAAGTGAATGTAGTACTAAATGAAAATGAAGGGAGTTCATGCATACCTGTTCCTTGGAAAGTGACTTGTGATCATGGTTTCACTGATGAACATAGTGTTTGATCCTTCAATAACTAGGATACAGTCATGTGGCAAATGCATTCTAAGCTACACAGTGAAAAATAGAATATCTGGATGTTAAGCATTTGATAAATAAAGTGCAGACCGTTGTAGGTGTATACCCTTGCGACGAGAGAAAATAAACCATCGCATGCATTATCTAACAGAATCTAACCTCTCCATAAACCTGATAGTAATTCATTGGAACTGTTGTTTCCTTAGTAAGTTCCTGATAAAGTGTAAAGAAATAACAGTGTTACAATTATGGCCACACAAAATGAAATCACACTACTAAATCATGAAGAAAAAGAACTAACTTTTGGACAACAAGCAAAGCAGGCACGGAAGAAACTGAACGCTCTTCGGGCTTCAACAATTATTCCCAGTTACATATTTGTAACAAACAAAGTTCAAATTTTAATGCTACATTGTTATTGTTACGTAATTTGTTTTTACTGAGTGTAATATCATACTTCTTGCCTTTGCTTGTTTGCGTCTGACATTTCCTTTAACTCTTTTCCCCAGGAGGGTGAACCACAAAGATTTGTTGGCTTTTCTCCAAAGGTCCTTGTCACTGCTGCCCCAAGCTAAAAATATAAAAATATATATTAGGACAGTGATTAGGGCCTAATCACTGCTAATCACGGCTGCCTCCAGCTGCTAAAAATAAAAAAAAACATTAATTCTTTGTAAATAAATGAGCTTATACCAATCATAATATACCAGTAGGTGAGCCCGCCCCCATCCCAAGCCACCCATAAAAATACTTGCCAAATTTTTCTACCCCAAAAGATACCGGAATTGAAAATTTCAAACCCAAAAAACTCTTTCGATCATCACCGTCACTTGAAACCCCAAGTATAATTCCTATTTCCAGGTATTCTACCCAATATGTACACTGATAAAAGGGGAATAAGCATCTTCTATATTTCATAAATGAATATGAATCATTGTCGACTGACAATGCAATAACATTGTACCTGCTCTGCAACACTCTTCAAATCTCCTAACAGTGCAACCTCTGCAGGAACATTGTTTTCCATTTCCTCTGCATGAAGATCAATCTATGGGCAACATTAAAGTGTAATTCATACTTTCATTGTCTTCAGCTGGTTTTTGTTTTGTACATACCCGCTCCATACTGACTGGAGTGCAAGGCACAGTGGGTAAATGCTTATAACAAGATACGTTGTATAGTGGAACCCTGCTCTGGGTCACCCGCATAATGTGGAGACCCACTTGTTTGGCCCAACGAAAATCAGATGTTTTACTTGTATATTTTTTCTTACATTAGCCCACTTAATATGGACATCGGTTAATTTATGCGGACAACGGACACTTAGCTGTGACTATTCCGAGTGACCTCGCCTTACGGAAATGGTTAACTGTGCGCTGTATATTTTCATTTGTCACAGTCCTGTGCTAATTGTACCCTGTTAAAATAACGGCTTTCTACAAGTAATTAATACGATTTTATAAAATTCAAGGACTATTTCAAATGTTTACGTCGTCACATTTGAAACAAGTGAAAATAACGTTAACTAAAGTGCAGCGTAGATATTTGACTATACCTGTATTATTTTAACATCAGCTCTGAATTTTGGAGGTTTGCCAAAATGGAGAACCCAGTTTAATCTTGCTCCAAACAGAAAAATTACATCAGCTTGAGAAAGGGCTCTGAAAAAGAAAAGGGTTTTGTAGACCACTTATAATGATCATGCTTGGTTAAAGATATACGAAGTCAGTGGAATGCAAATCGCTTTCCTTTGTTAACTCACCTTGATCTGGCAGCAGCAACGCACAGAGGATGTTCATCAGAAATCACTCCCTTCCCCATGGGTGTGGGGAGAAATGGTATTTTGCATCTCTCTACAAATTCCTGAAGAGGTTTCTCAGCATGGGCATAAGCTGCACCTGAAGAAAGGAATTAAAACAACTGTAAATGAACACACTTCAGAATACTGTTAAGGGTTAAATATAACTGGTAAGCATAAGGGATTTCTTCCACCCTGCCTCTAACAATAGCATAAAAAAGCAAAAAAATATTCTCTTAATTTATCGCCTTACCTTTGCCAATTATTACAAGAGGATGTTTTGCTTCACTTAGAACCTTGACCGCTTTGTTTACAGCAGATGGATCTGCCAGACACTTTGGAGGAGGTGGACATCGACGAATTGGCCTTTGAACGAATATCAACCCTCTTAGTACTTAAAGTGCCCATAACATCCAAAAATTTTTATCTTTCAGCTGATTCTACATTTCACCCAATGAACTTCTGCGAAAAAATTTTCGATTTGGATAAAACGCAATTTTTTTTATCAATTTTAAAAGACGTTTAAATTTGACGCGATTTTGGTCCACAATTCGCACTTGTCTTTCTCAGTTTGAAGTGAGTTGTGACGTAGGTTCAGGAACACGTGGTTTGAATCGTGACTTACCTGACTTGTAAACAAGTGGGAATTTTGCTTCAGAGTCTTCATTTAGTTCAAAATGCCGGAAAGGTGCGTTACCGCTCTTTGCATTGTTACAACGTTAATTATCCAGAAAACAACATCAGTCTTTATTCAAATTCCTGAATGTACGTCATTTTGAGCCATTATTCTTGTGATCAGCGGCAGGGGTCGACCACAAGAGAATAGAATTTTGAAATTGCTAAAAATTCATAAAAAATTGCGTTTTATCCAAATCGAAAAATTTGTTCACAGAAGTTCATTGGGTGAAATGTAGAAAAATTTTAACAATTTTTTTGACGTTATGGGCACTTAAAGCTAAAAAAAAATACATGAATTGTCGTCCATTCCTTTTGATACTAAAACCCTGGTCAGAATTTCTTGGTACTGAGTTTTCGCGACTGGGCACAAAAGCACACTTCGCTTATATAGTCCTAACCCAGTTCTGAAACATTAAGCTTGGGAACACTGTTATAAGAGACTATTTCACTTGTAGCTTCAGTTATAAACATTGTTTCTGCTTTTCAGCGACAAAATGTTTAAAAATTTCATGTATTACGTTTCGTGGACGCTGTCCCTTCATCACTTGCAAATCGACGTACGAGGACCTCTTGCAAAGAGCTAAACTACCAACACTTCATACGCGACGACTGCAAGCCATCGCAATCATAATGTCCGAAGTTTAAAGACCTCTTGCAATAAACACAGCTAGTCACCTTGCATTGCTGGCTGCCACTTTTTCTGTAACCATATTTGCTGGCAGTTCCAGAAAACTAGTTCCTGGTCTTCCATATACACTTGTCCGCACCGCCTAATAAAAGTAGCAAAAATTAGTAATCTAGAGTATTTTAGTAGCTACTAAGCGTATTCGATTGGAAATATGCGAATCGTCCTCAGGCTCGTAGTCTAAGAATAATTCTATTGCCATAACAATTGACGTTAATATTAGTGCCTGTCTTTATTATAACATTCTCAAAACCTAAATAAGCAAAGACACCAACTAAAAAAAACTAATCACTGCCCCAATTTACACTGACTGATCACCTTTTCAACAAAAAATGGTATCTGTCCTACAGTGCTTGGTCGCGCAGAATACTTAGCATAGAGCCTTGCTGCTTCAACCTGGAGAAAATGAAATATCGATATTGATCAGTATACTAAGAAGCATGGGTATAGTCGTGATTTTTCTGTCAGCCATACTTGATGGGTAAGTAACATTTTTGGCTTTTTAGTTTGCAGATTAGTGAAGTAAGGCCATCAAGAAAGGCCTTTAAACTAGCCGTATGGCTAGAAAATGTATATCCTTTACACTCTGATTATTGTACATGTTTGTATTTGCGCCAAAAATTTCACCATTTTCTAGCCTGCGTAACTTGGCGGTTTTATCGGGGCGAAACGCGCCCGATTTTTTTCTCGCAGCTTCGCCGCTTGTTTGCGCGCGTTTCGCCCCAATAAAATAGCCAAGCTACGCAGGCTTTTCGTTTCCCGTGACAGTCAATTAAAGCTGCACGTGTGTTCTGTCATGAAATGTAATAATGTCGTGAATTGTAATACCTGTCGTGAAATGTAATAACAAGTGTCGTGAATTGTAATAACATACCCGTCGTAAATTGTAATAAAATCCTGTCGTAAAATGTAACAATCCGAGTTGTCGTAAATTGTAATAACACTCTGTCGTGTTTTGTAATAACCTGTGAAGTGGAAGGATTTTATTTCATTGTCACTTTCTATATTCAAAATTCATAATATTGAAATGGCCTTGTAATGAACATCTTAGATTTACGCTAAAAAAAAATATTGGCATAGTTGAGATTTCGTCGGACACTAGCTATTTTTAGTCAGCCAATGCAGCACTGACGTTGTCAGGAACGTGTCTAAGAGCCTGTTTACAAGCAGGTAGGGTAACCCTAGTGCTAGGGTTACCCTAGCAGGAGGGTTACCCACACTTCGGCGTGTTTACAAGGCAGCTAGGGTTACCCTAGCACTAGGGTAACCCTAGCTGAGCGCTAGGGTTACCCTAGCGCCTTGTAAACGCTCTGCTAGGGATAACTCGCCTACCCGGGACAACTTTATTTTGGCTCCAAGACGCTAAATATGTTTAAAAAATACCCACAAAAAACAGTGAATTTTGACCAATAAACATCGTGTTCATTCACAATTTGTCGTATTTTTGCACTGGAACGGAATTATTATCGAATCACAGCTTCTTATAACAAAATTTTTGGTAAAATGTTTGGCGCTGCATATTTCATTCCATAACATAATTATTTATAGTTTCTCCGTCAAACGCGTTCCAACTACAAAACAATTAGTGCTTGGGACGTTAATGAGCTTGGAAATTGAAATAAGATTTTACTGGAACTGATAAACTGCGTAAGTAAAACGAAAATCGGCTTTGGCGCTTAGATTATTACCCTTTACATGTTATATTTAAAGAGTAAACTGAAGCAGAACCGGTGTAAGTTGGCCCGGGTAGTAGGGTTACCCTACCTGCGAATTTTTGCTTATAAACTCGGGCTATCTGCTAACCCTCTTGCTAGGGTAACCCTAGCACTAGGGTTACCCTACCTGCTTGTAAACAGGCCCTAACGGAAAAGAAAACGGTTTATTTGCGGCTAAGAGGACAATTTAATGAGGTTACGAAATGATAGCGTCATTACGATGTGATCAAAAGATATCGATGAATTCCTACTCGTGGTCATTCGTGGTCACTAGTGGTTATTCGTAGTCACTCGTTGTTAAGTTCGCTAAGTTTTCTGTTCGTCCCCTTTTTGTCATTTTGTTCTTTTTGTGATGCACATTTGTGGTGCCAAGTTTCAAGAACACTGCTTCAATATTCCCAGAGATATTTTTCATTCAGTATTTTACCATTTTTTAGTTGCAAATCTTATGACGTCATCACTGATCTAATTTGCATAATACAAAAATATCAATATCTCTGGAACGAAAAAAGATATTTCGAAAAGAAAAACGCCATTCTTCTGTATTTCAACAGGTCTTTCAAATAAGCGGAAAATATTTTTTCATTTCATATACACTTTAAGCCAATTACTTGATGGCGTAATGAAATAAAAGAAGTAATGAACGAAAAGAAATAAAATGAAAAGACAAAAAGGGGACGAACAGAAAATTTAGTGAACGTAACAACGAGTGACTACGAATAACCTATAGTGACCACGAATGAGCACGGGTAGGAATTCTTCGATATCTTTTGATGACATCGTATAATGACGCTATCATTTCGTAACCTCAAAAAATTGTCCTCTTAGCTGCAAATAAACCGTTTTCTTTTCCGTTAGACACGTTCCTGACAACGTCAGTGCTGCAAACGGTCGGTCATCGGACATTGGCTGACTGAAAATAGCTAGTGTCCGACGAAATCTCAACTATGCCAATATTTTTTTTTAGCGTAAATCTAAGATGTTCATTACAAGGCCATTTCAATATTATGAATTTTGAACATATAGAAAATGACAATGAAATAAAATCCTTCCACTTCACAGGTTATTACAAAACACGACAGAGTGTTATTACAATTTACGACAGCTCGGATTGTTACATTTTACGACAGCATTTTATTACAATTTACGACGGGTATGTTATTACAATTCACGACACTTGTTATTACATTTCACGACAGGTATTACAATTCACGACAAGTGTAATTACAATTCATGACAGGTATTACAATTCACGACATTATTACATTTCATGACAGCACACACGTGTACCTGTGGAAACTCCTGAAAGGCGCCCATACTTTCTTGATCAACAGGACTTGAACCACCAATCACTAACATTGGCCTGAAGAACAAATAACAGCAATCACCAATCACCACTAGTGCACTACGTAATTATCTGAAATGCAGCCAGTAAAATCAAACAACAAATCGAAATGGCCAGATTCATTCCTCAGCTTTTTTGCGAGTGTCCCCGATTGGTTGGACTCTTTTAAAAGCACGCTAGAAGTTTTGACACTCAAATAAAGTTTATGACGATGATGATGAATTAGAGTTATTAAGAATGACAACAAAATAATATACCAGACACTTAAAGCAAGCAACATCCTGAACATTTATTGTGAGCCTAATTGTTGAGGATAGCTAGGTCCCTGAGGACCCTATGAGTTCGTGCACAGAAATACATTCACAATTTATATATTCAGCTGTCTCGAGAAAAGTTGTCCAACAGAAGTGTACAAGCGTACGCGAAAATACCGAAAGATATATTATGGGTAGTGGCAGTATTGGTGAAAAAAGAAATCTACAAGCTTTTACAGTTTTATACACGTGATGCATTTGCATTCGCTTTCATGTTTTAGGAAATCATACTAAATTTGTATTCACCTAAGCAAGATAAAAGGTTCTATATGACGTCTACAGGAGAACACCAGATACATCTCGTAATTGGAAACAGCATTTATAGCAGGATATAGACGGACAAAGTGTCAAAAGGGAAGTCAGGAGAGCGCCTAGTAGAAGAGACAACCTTTGGTTTGGTGGTTTATGGTGGAGATGAACGTGGATCGAACTGGCAGCGCAGCGCCTGCATGTACCTGAAAGAGGTCATTGACTATAAGAAACTTTGCAGCTTGGTGGAATATACTGGAGATCGGAGACCACGGTGGGAATGATCAGCTGGATGTACGTTACTTCAAGGGGAGTATTATAAAAAAAGAGAATGGAAGATGCAAGGTTATGTTTCCCTGGATTCCTAGCTTGGGGACATTATTAAACACAATCGAGACATAAACAAATATTGCAGGAAGCGTCTAGAGAATGTGAAGAGGAAATTGGTGAGAAATGAGAAGTTGGGAGATGAATATGGTAGCGTCATCAAGAGCAGCTCAGGGCAGGGATATATAATAGAAGAAGCTCCTCAGAATCCAGCAGGAGATTTCCACAAATTTCATTCAGATTTCTGTTCAATGTCAAAGGAGAAGAGAACAACCTAAGTTTTACAAGAGTATCTTTCGGAGTGGAAGCAAGCCCATTCTTATTTAGAAGGAGTCGCACTGCATCACTTTGAACAGGATGGGTCATAAGATAAAGATACAATGAGATCGCTGAAAGAGACCGCTCTTGTCGACAATCTCATGCAAAAGAGAGGAGGTCAGGAGAATCGAAGGAGAAGTTCGTGCGGCTCAAAGCGAGTATTATAGCTGTGAGTAAATAGGAAACCGAGGGAAACTGTGAGTTCTGTGTACCATTTCGGAGAATTAAACGCCTCACAACGTTAAAAATGCATTTCACGTCGTTATATTTAGAAGTATTCAAAGAGTAGTGCCCACATTTTCTACTTTTATCCATTTTACCTTGCGGTATTGTCGCGTATGCTTCAACACTTCTTTTGGACAAGCGTTCTTGAAACAGCTGATTGATAGAGAGGGAACGTTGTCTAATAAACAATTCGACTTTCTGGAAACATGGGAAGACCGAAACAAGCGTGTCTGGGGATTCTTCTCACGGCATAAAGTGATAACAGTTAAGTGCTGATCTCGTTAAACGCTTATCGACGCGTAAAGTAAGTGCACGTAAACAGTCTCTCGGGATACAAAATACATAAGTCTGCATACAAGCCTAGTGGCCTATCAGGCCGGAGCTTATCCCGGTTTCCGTAGCATGAAGCGACTAGGAGTATTGCTACTCCCCCCTGGACGGGATGCTAGTCCATCGCAGGGTTACCCCAAGCAGTAAATTCGCCGGTACCCATTTATACACCTGGTTGGAGAGAGGCACTATGAGAGTAAAGTATCTTGGCCAA
Source organism: Meandrina meandrites (assembly GCA_963693305.1). Classification (NCBI taxonomy): domain Eukaryota; kingdom Metazoa; phylum Cnidaria; class Anthozoa; order Scleractinia; family Meandrinidae; genus Meandrina; species Meandrina meandrites. Next base: position 7,448,267 of record OY855908.1, on the reverse strand, counting down.
GAACACAACGCAGTGCTCCCGATCCGGAGTCCAGCGCACTAACCACTAGGCCACTGCGCCTCCCACATACAAAATACATAAATCAATGTTTTTTATATTTCTCAATAACCTTTATTCGAACAGAATAGCACTTGACTAAACAATATCTATAACACTAACCAGCAGTTATTCATTGCATGTGCCATTCCTCCCAGAGCATGTATTAATCCTGCTCCTGCAATTACAAGGCAAACACCAGGTCTGCAACAAAACAAACTGAGTTAATATTTTACACTGTACAAACGCAGTGTAAAAGTAATTATTTACAAATTGATCCAGTCAAACATCACACAGGCTGTGATGTGTGCTAAGACAAAATCTGGACAACTGAGAATACGCTGTCACAAACTTAGGATCGAAACAGGTAGATACGACAATATGCCTCGAAATGAAAGACTATGCAACTTCTGCAATTACAACAACATTGAAGATGAAACCCACTTTTTGTTAGATTGCCAAGCTTATTCTCAGGTACGAGGCATATTCTTTTCTAAAATAGAATCCAAACTCCCATTACTACGACAACTACTACGCGAAACCTTATTATCACATCTTATGTGGTAATTTGGGTATATAAGAATAAGCATCCCACCTTTGTTACGGCGCTCGATATTTAACAATTATCCTGCAAAATCGCACAGAATATCGCCTGATACTTAGTCGACGAGGCCGAAGGCCAAGTTGGTTAAAACCAGACGATATTCCGAAAGATTGAGCAGGATAATTGTTTTATTATTCAACAAATTGTCAACGCAAGTATTTTACAGCTAAAAATACCGTGGTTATGCAGCGCTTTGCGATACGTCAGACGAATTGTTGCCACCTACGTAAATCGCAGGATATCTGTTATGTACGGATAACGGATAACAAGGACGTCCAGACCACATATGGGCATCGTGCGAACTTGCTGAATAATAAAAAGAGATATAAAAAAACTATATCGCTTGAGAAATAAGACTACGACCAGAGACTGAGAAATTGTGTTCATGTTACTTCTTGTATTTCATTCGAAATAATGTTATATTAAATTGTGCATACCTAGTACGCGCCTCACTTAATTTTCTCTATATTCCCCTCAGTGTTTTACCGCTAGTTGAAATAAGGGCTGCTTTCGAATAAGCGCCGCACCTTTGACAGGAAAAATTAAATAAGCGCCGCGGCGCTTAATCGATCATTTACGGTAATCACGGCGGACATTTTGCTCATTGCTACGCAACTCGCAAAATGTCCGCGCGTATTTTGTTAAACCATCAAATAAGGTGTATTTAGTATATAGACGGGAGCGTTTTACTAAAGCTTATCCTCGCTGAGATCACTCATTACAGCAAAAAAAGCCAAAATAATCTTAGGAAGTTGGGGACGCGTTCGTGTTATTAAATTTACGTGATCATTAATCTTTCAGAATTTTTGCATAATTTGACATAATTCATATAATGATCATTTTGTATTTTTTATCTTATTGTAATGTAATTTGTTTCATAAGTTTAGGGCATTGACACCAAAAAGCCCCTCTGGGGAGTGTTAATAAAATTTGTATTGTATTGTACAGTAAAAAGCTCACATTCATCAACTTGGCGCCATTAATTGGCTCAGCCAAGATGAGCGAAACAACGCCCCAAGGACGGACGCCTGGCACATTTTAACTCGTGTAAGCATGAAAATTTGCTCGAATAAGAAGCCCTGGTCAGAAGCTCGTATTTACGATAGCATTATTATTAAAAGGAAAACGTTCTTTTTTCTCGAAACAATTAAGGATTAATTGTAGTCATTGTACTCGTGAACAGATCGGACTTTTTCTAATTTTCACTCGTGGCTAATAGAGGGAAATGGTTGTGAAACCCGGCAAACTTCTTTGATATAGGTTTTTGATCGCTTTTTGGGGGGTTGACCGTGCACAAAACCCGACAAAGTACAATAACGTGGTTACGTGTGTTCATGCAACGAACCGTTACGATTACGTAACTCATGCATAGTGTATGTGCGCAAAACAAAAGATGTGCACGGTCATGGACCTTCCAATCTAAATCTTGGTCTCTTTGTTTGCACCTTTGATGTTTACCGGGCTTCCTAACCATTTGCCTCTATTAACTAAGTGTCCAATCTGTTCGCTCGTACAATTTATACCTAAATCGGTTTCGAGAAAAAAAGACCGTTTTCTTATACAAATCATAGTTAATAGAGGGAAGTAGTTAGGAAGCCCGGCAAACATGAAAGGTGCAAACAAAGAGGCCAAGATTTTGGTTGGAAGGACCATGACCGTGCACATCTTTTGTTTTGCGCTCAAACACTATGCATGAGTTACATAAACGCAGTGTTTTGATTGGTTAGTTACATGAACACACCTAACCACCTATTGTATTTTGTCAGGTTTTGTGCACGGTCAACCCCCAAAATAGCGATCAAAAACCTACAACAAAGATCTTTGCCGGGCTTCATAACCATTTCCCTCTATTAACTAGGTCAGCTATGAACAAATGCTTGAACTGACATCGACAGATAAAAGGTAATGGTAATGTATACACCTTACCGTCCAGTAAGATATCCAATAGCTGATGCTGCATAGCAAGCCTATATATTAAAGACACAGAAAAACGTCACCAGCCTTGTAATATTAACTTCACTATCGATTAGCATACAGTGTATTCAGAAATCTCGCCGAGAGATTTAACAATTTATCTCGGCAAGATTTGTAGGAATCTCTGCAAGATCTTGGAATCTCGCCGGGACAGTGCTGAGAGATCACGGTGATGTTACCAAGATCCTTTCAGCATACTTACCGCTTGCTCGTTTCTCATGCCGATGAATTTAATCCCTTCAGTCTGTGCAGCACATGCTATCGCCACAACTCTTTTGCCCACAACTCCAAACATGTATTCCACACCTTGAGATTTCAAGGCAGACGCGAGCAGCGAGGCACCCGTGACAAACTCTCCCTCAATTTCTACCGGCTCCGCCATTGACTCAACTTTACAAGCACGTCTACAAGTACGTGAGTTTTACAAGTACTTCTCAAACTCATTAATTATTCATTCAGTCAGAAGCCAATAAATGACGACCATTTGGGTCAGGTGGATGAATCTCGGGCTTCGCGCTTCATCACGGTCCCAGATGTCTGGAACCCGCGATGAAGCACTCACCCTCGTTTTTGACATATTACGTGTTCCTCTGCGCGGTAGATACGGCCTCTGACATAATGTGATATGCTGGGCCAATCAAATCTAACGTCCTGTGATTGGGTCATTTTTAAAACCTCCTGTGAAAGCCTTGTGATTTCGGTATCTAGTTTTCGAAGGAAAAATGTCCTATTTGTCACCACGACGTGCTTTGTGACACAACATGAGTAACCACAGAGCAGGGGCGTAGCCAAGGGGGGGATCCTGGGGTGCCCGTAACCCCCCCTACATATTATTTTAATTAATACCGATTGATATCAATTGCATCCCTTGTTTGACAGCTATCACTTTTTTGTTGAATATACAAGAGACAAATGAAAGCTTAAAACTTGAGAAAGGGCCAACGGACAAAGCAAAGGACCCGGATCCTGGTGGATCTGATCAGCAAAATTTGGGATACAAACAACTGAAAAACAGACAGGCTGACCGTACGGTTGGATTGAACTATATATATATTTTTTCCAATATTTCGTCAGGCACAAATGTACGGTTTGACCAGAAAGAAGCGTTTTTCTTTTTCAATCCTAGTTGCAAAAAATCTACGCGTCTGGTAAATTTCTATTCTCGCGAAAGGCGTACATAGTATCGTTCAATCCGTTTTTTGAAAATTTGAAATCGTCGCCCTTGGCTTGGAAATCTTACCCGGGGAAATTTAATATTCAAATGCGTTTTTCGTCCAAAATTTATTATTTTTTTAAAATAAATTATTAATTCTTTTAATTTAGCAGCTGGGGGGTTTCTTTCACTTTTTCCAATATTCAGGGCCTGTTCAGGTAATTTCAGGTTCCGTAAGTAACTGGGTACCAGGTTTCAAAAGAGATTCCTCCGGCCCGGTCAAAACAAACCGATGACGTCATGCACTATTCCGAGCTCTTCGTCACGTGATCGTTGAAGAGCCCACGATGCTGGTGGTCGTCTCGCATTGTAAGTGATCTACACAGGCGACGATAGATCGTCGTTGTATTTTCCAGATGTACAGCCCAAAATACTCCAAAGCACAGAGTTGTGCTTATTTCTGCTCTAAAAATGTCCTGGTGGCGCTCAACACTCTGTATATTGTAAGTACACTTCCAAATCTTTTAATTATGGGCGAGCCAGAAGCGGCTTTTCGCGAGCTGTTTTGAACGGGAGAATTGATTTATTTGAAAGCTTTTTCGAGCTTACGTGGCATTTTGAGGCTTCGGAAATCTCCCACGGTTCTGATCCTAATACGTTTCAAGATCCGATTAGGGATTCGAGGGACAAATATTAGAATTTTATTCAAGTCAAGTCAAAGGGAAATTACGAAAGGAAATAGTTCTCGATCAGCTCAAGTGTTCTTCCTTTGCTGCAAAAGGCTAACTGTTAATTGAATAAATCAGCAAGCCATATTTTTTATACGGTGCAACTGTGAAGAACTATTTTTCAAACATCCAAGGTTTTAGGCTTCTCCAATTTATTTCAATCAATAGATTTGCTTTTTATAGATTTTGTGATCCGTGTAAAAGCGCCTTGCAGGTCCACGTTTCGTGAATAGCTAATTTCGTAAGCAGACAGGTCAGTCATTTTAATTGTTGAGAACCAAATTTGCCGTGCTCATCAATTTATTCTTACTTTGAAAGTTTTCTTTTTTCTCCGTTAAAATGTTTGATTTTATTGCAAAGTTGCAGATTTAAATCATGGGCAAAATTCAAGGAGATAAGCTCACTTTGTTTTCAGCAGTATCTTTCAATTGTTAATAAAAGGCGCTGGGCAATGGTATATTGATTATTTTTTTGTAATTAAAAAGTTTCCTTCAAATTGAGGGACACCTCACAATGAAAGTTAACCAAGGAAAAAAACACTCTAAAGAGGTCAGTGACAATTGAACAAAAATTGAAATAATAAAAATTATGATAAAGATGAAATGTTCATTTGTCACGAGCATGGGAATAAAGAAAAAATCTGAGTTCTCGACAGGATTTGGACCTGTGTCCTCCCTGGCCAGATACTGGTTGGGCGCTCTAACCACTGAGCTACGAGAGACTCCTGGTGAGCTAGTCCATTCATATATGAAATGCATCCTGCATACTGCTAGGATGTCAGAAATGTTCATACATTGTCAAAAGAAATACTTATAAAATTGCAGCCAGGATTCATGATTAAAATTTGTCAAGATGAACTTTAGAGCTCTCAAATAAGTATGCCATTATTTTACACATTTAATCATGAATCCTGGCTACAATTTTAACAATTTTTGTATGAACATTTCTGACATAGGTTTTTATTATATGGCATTGCAGTGCATAGTGTAACTATGTATTAATAAAAATACATGTAGTTGCAAAATCTGAGAGCTTATTAAATACTTGTCTTAATTTACCGCATGCTACAAAGAAGACTAAAATTAAGGAAATGAATAATTTCATATAAATAAAGGTAAAGTAAAGAATTAATTGTCAACGAGGGAGTGTGGTCTATATACCCGTACAAATGAACCTCTTCTTTTAATCATAAATAGTATTATGGGTAGTTCACTTGATCCCAGATGACGCAGAAGTCATACAAGCTCTACGTCTGTAATACGGACACCTCCATAATTCAGATCTACCCCTTTGGACTGGTGTCCATGTTAAAGAAATTCAACTGTACCAACAAACTCTTATCAAACTAATTTTGAAAGAAATATTTAGTTGTTGGTAAGCGTAGTTATAACCTGTGATCAGGCTTTCTTTGTTGTGACGGGAAACAGTCTTGTGAGCAAATCAAGTTGATAATGGCAGTCATATATATTTTCTGTCAGATATTTATTTAAATTATGATTGTTTTTATTTTTATTTTCCATTCACAGTTCATAGCCTTGGTATTAATAAGTGTAGCAGTTTATGCAAAAGTGTCAGCTAAAATAACAAGTTTACCGATCCTCGGTGGAGTGATAGCATGTGGCGTTTTCCTTCTCCTTGTTGCTATTATGGGTGTTGTTGGCGCAATACGCCACAGCCAAGTTATTCTATTCTTTGTATCCTTTTAATGTTGTTAACATGACATTTTGTGCATTTGTTTTTTAAGAAATAATTTAAGTTGTTTGTTTTAAGGTTGATTGAGCATGCAAAGAAAGTCCTGTCCCATGGCTTGGGGCAAGTGGATTTTCCTAGTAGTAGATTTTGTCGATCACTTGCCTGATGGAAAAGTAACATTTTGGGCTGGCACACAATGGTTCCAACTTGCATTCCATCTAGTTAAGAGTAGAAAGACTCCTAGTTGCTTAATTGAGGCTACTAATAAGGACTGACCTGATAACTACAGGGATGGGGGGGAGGGGGTGGGTGGGTGTTAGAAAATTTTTGGTGCAACTAGAATTTTTTTTGCCCTGCTCATCTGCAGGATTTTTTTCTACATCATAATGCACGAATATTTTTGAAGGCACAACCGCTGGCAGGAATTTTTTTTAGACAAGTTTCCCTCGCAGGAAATTTTTTGGGAAAATCACCTCCTCCGGTTATTTCTAGCAATTGCTGAAACTGTACACAAAACATACTTTGCTGTGACATGTAATACAGTCATAACCTTCAACTTATAGGAAGTGTAGGACTGTTGTTATTATGGACTATTTCAGTTTACCCCCCCCCCCCCCCCCAAAAAAAAAAAAAAAAAAATCCCCAAGCAATGTTGGTTGCGATGAAAATGATTCAGCAGCATTACGTCAACATTGCACTAGGGTTGGGTCGGAGGTGGATAGACAAGTTGCATGCTTTTGACAAAGTGTTGTGTTTAGTGTCCCAAGGGTATTGGGTTGTAGCAACTCAAATACTGACTTTACCTTCTACCTAACATACTAAACATACTGTAGTTAAGTAGGTGGTGCAATGTCAATACTTACAGTAATAATATGTAGTTAAGTAGGTGTTGTCAATGTCAACCAAGGAATTTTAAATCCTTAACTCTTCCATCAGTATATGATCATCATGGCACTTCTCTTTATCATTCAAATGTCGGTCTCAATTGGCGCTATAGCAGTTTCTCATGAACAGCAGTCCAAGCTGATGGAAGCTGGATGGAGACAGATGTCAAACAACATGAAAAGTGATATTCAAATCCTTAAAGACTGTTGCGGATTTAAAAATAGGACCTTAACGCCAAGTGACGATAAAATGGGGCATCCAAAGTGCGATGATGTAAGTATAAAAATATTAAATATAAATATTTTTTGCTGTGGTTATTTTTATGGCAGGCCTGAATGTCCGATTATCCTATCAGGTAGCTCTGACGACAGAGAAAATAATAAACTACAAGATTTAATATTATGTTTGAGTGCCAGTAATCTCGTCTCTCCATTGAATTTCTTTCAGCTTAAATGCTGTTCTAACCAAGGGCCTGAATGTCTCACCTGTGACACATGCTATGACAAGCTAGAAAATGTTGTTAATCACCTGCTGAAAGTGGCTGGCGGTATTGGTCTGTTCTTCAGTTTCACTTTGGTACGTAACTAACATAACATACTTGTTGTTGTGTATTGCAGCGAATTCTAGAGGTTGTTATATTTCCATATGTCCTCATTTGATTAGTGCTATTGAAACCTGCCAGAGTTGTCAATGGCCAATCATTAAGACTAAGCATGCTTTAAAATAATAATAATAATTATAGTAATAATAATAATAATAAATAATAATAATGCTTGTAGTTATCACATGCTTGCATGCTTGCATGCTTAAAGTTATAATATGCTTGCATGCTTGTATGCTTGTAGTAATGTCACAATTGCTTGCACGCTTGTGTGCTTAAAGTTATCACATGCTTGCATGCTTGTAGTCATCCCAGAAATGGGATGTGGCTTTCACTCATCAGGCCATGATCTCGAAACATGGAATTCCAAGTGCTTTGTAGTTTAGCTAGGTACAGTGTAGTAAAGGTATAAATGTAGTTAGAGCTTGAAACATTTTTTATTCTTAAATTGAGGGAACAAAATTTTTTGCCATTACAGTGGCAAACTAGCAACAACAACAACTTTATTACCAAAAAAAAAGACTTCATACAATGCTTCATAAAAAAAATAAATTAAAACAGGATATTGGTAACAACACTCAGAAAAACTAAAAAGCTTATCGAGCTGAGCGAAGTTAAATTAGATTAAAACTAGGACGGTGGTTGGCAATAAAGCAAAATTAAATAAATAAATAAATAAATAGATAAAACGGTTAATGGAAAACGTTAATAGCTAACAAACATTCTACAGCAAAATATATAAAAGCTAAATAAAGAAAATAAGTATTGAATATTAAGTAACTACTAGGTGCCAGATGAACACTCATTAATGTTGGCAGTATTTCTGTAAGATGTTAAGTTTAACTTCATTTTTGAACATTTTGAGGGGGAGGTATTTGATGTTTTCATCCAAGTCATTCCAAACTTTTACAGCAGCAAAGCGAATGTTGAATTTACCATAGTTTGTTTTGACAGAGTTAATATAATAAGTTGATCTGGACGCAAGCCTGGTTTTGTACTGGTGAATTGATGAAACAGATTGACAAGTAATTATGAATGTGTGGGTAGCATTTGTAGCTGATAGTAACTACGTTAAATTAAATGCCTTCACTCTTCTTAATCTTTCTAACTCTCTTCTCTCATTTCTATCTCTCGCAGCTCTTTGGTGTATACATGGCGTGTCGCTACAGGAATCAGAAGGACCCTCGTGCTAATCCTGGTGCTTTCCTATAAATCTCTGGGTGTTGGGCTGTCACAACCTAGTGTGTTCCTTTCTTTAACTGCTAAATTCTTTTAGATATAATTTCTTTGGATATAAATACTAATATGTAAAATACGGCTTGATTAAATTTTATGGTAGAGGTGTAGGGATTGTAGTGGAACTGTATGTAATATATCAAACAAAGATCGCATGCAGATCGAGTTGGAAAGATGTTAAATTTTTAAAAAAAAAATTATTGTTCAAATGCTTATTAGCACTAATCCAGGGCCAGCTTGTTCAAAGCATGATTCAGCTTATCCAGGATTAGCATCAGTGAATTAATTTTGACTTCAGTTTTCTTTTACAGCCGATTTCAGTGCAGTGTGTAGACCCGGGTTTGTGAAACATGATTCGCCCGTGCATGGTTCGACCATCATGATTCGACCACAATCAAGTATCGCATACAAAATTAACAGCTACATAAGTTTCTCCAGTTTTCTTTCAATAGAATTTGCATTCACTGTGTAAGCTTAACTTATTTTTTAGTTGAAACCATTCAAAGAGTCCAGGTGGTGGCGACTTACAAATTGATGTGATATATACAAACAAAACTGAAGCAGCTGTCAACAGTATACATCCAAATAGATGCTTCTATGTACTGCAGCAAAGGAAAGACTTCAATTACCCAACGCTTCTTTATAAAAGCTGAAGATAATTCATTGAGCTCTGTTCGAATATTTGATAAGAAATGTACAAAACCTAAGTTTTGCTTTACATGCCATCGCATATATTAAAGCCAAAAGAACTTCACAGGCTTTAGATACTTACGGGACAAGATTCTCTGCCTTCCACATCTTCTCTTCCAGTTTACCTCTTCACTCCCCCTGTACAGCTTGTAAATTTTTGAGACAAAGCCAGTATTTGTAAAAAGACATTGGGCTGTTTCTTTTATAGAACTGCCGTATAAATCCTGATGATAAATCACTCGCCATCCCAGGTCCTCAGCCAGCGCTTTCATTGTTGCCGTTCAGCTTGGTAACCGCGCGGTCGAATCATGCACAGGCGAATCATGCAGTCAAAAACCCGGGTCTACACACTGCACTGAAATCGGCTGTAACTTTTCAGCGAGGTTTTCCGATTTTATTTGGTATTGACTTTAATCTCAAACCCCACAAATCATAAGTAATACACACATAACACAGAAGAAGTTGAACCCTCAAATAATTATGAACTTTTAGTCCTGGGTTAGTGTTACAGCAAGGAACTCAAAAGTGTGACCACTCTGAATTATTAAAAATTTAAAGACGATCTCTGGCTAAAAATATTTAAAAAGTACGAGCTTTCGACTGTTTGAACTACAGTCTTCAACGGGTAAAAAAGAATGACGAAATATGAATATAAATGAGTAAGAATAAAAAAAGAATGGACTATGTAAATTAATTATGAATGTGTGTAAAAAGAATGTTGTATTGCCCAGGGAGTGGGCAGGAATTGTTATCAGCATTTGGAGTGACCATGGAATGCCACGATTCTAGTGTTTTTCTTGTTCGGAAGCTGCCTTTGTTGATTACGGAGGCGTTATTAAAGTCAATGGAATGGTCATGGGACCATGCATGGTTCGCAATTCTGGAGCCTTTAGCCACTGTTTTTACATTTCTTAAATGTTCTTTTCTTCGCGTGTTAAATGCTCTGCCAGTTTCACCAATGTAACACCACGAACAGTCGGCGCAAGGAATTTTGTAAACAACGTTGGTTTGTAAATCCGGAGCAGGGCGAAACTTCGGGGCCAGGAACTGTTGTTGTAGAGTGTTCATTGGCTTATTTGTGACCGAGATATCATATTTTTTCAAGACGCGGGTCAAGGGCTCAGTTACACCTTTGATATATGGAAGGGACGCGAAAGACTTGCGTTACTCAGTAGATTCGACTAAATTGAAAAACATTCCAACAAGTTCCTCAGGGGATAAATTTGGCGGTGGTCGAGTTTTTTTGGTCTGTAAATCGTGGATAAGTTTTGACGGATAGCCATTAGACTCCAGCGCTGCGTAAACATGATTAAGTTCGCGTTCTTTCCCTTCAGATGTGTTAGGTAAATTCAACGCTCTATGTAGGAGGGTTGCTGCCGTGCTCTCTTTGTGTTTTTTGTATATTTTTACACTCTGAATTAATTCACATTCTTTCGTGAAGTCATTATCCAATCAGAAGCCGGGGACAGCCTCCAGTTGGCTTTTGATTGGATTAAATCTGCACAAATTGGCTTTTGAACAACCTGGGGTTTATTGCTGTCACTTAAGAGAAATTATCACAAAAACAATGAAGTTTAAACTAACCCTGGAACAGCTAAACAGCTTTGAACAACTGGTCCCTGTAAGTTTCCCCAACAGTTATATTTAACATTTCAGCATTTAAGTTCATCATAGGTATATTTCATATCAATATTTGTGGTCTATTTTATCGCTGTTGAAATCCTAACTAATGGCTCCTCATTAATAGCCTTATGGAAATGAAGCAAAAAGAATCATACTAAGGTTGCATAAGAGATGAATGGAACCATTTGATTTGATTTCTTTCCTTGCTTTAAGTGCCACAGCCAAGTAAGGACTTTGGTATGTTGAAAATAATTTAGGCATCTTACAATTTTTTTGTCTTTGAAAAAATGGGGGAAATTATACACATATAAGGCTGGAAGGGAAAAGGAAAATATCATGAACATTTTTACACTGACATACCCTGTTCATACAGTTTGTAGTAAACTCATCATTAGCTAGATGATCCAAGTTAAAAAATTGAAAATTGTTTGTAAGACTATAACCAGCTTTTTATATATTTTTAGGCAAATCTGGCCAAAGAAATAGGACAATGTTATTGGTCCTAAATTAGTAAGGTCATTATAAAACTTTATTAGCAGTCAGATAACCAGGTCAGATAGTCATTAGTGGAGGGGGGGCTCTTAATCTCCTGCTTTTCATACCTTTTCTAGTGCTTTAAGTTCCTTCCCTTTTCTTAGTGGTAATCCTGCCTGTCTCTGTTTTTCTGTTGCAAAGTATTATGCAATGTTGCAAACTTTTTCTCAGTTTGCTCTGGTTCCTGCCGCAATTCAGCTTCAAGTACTGTCTGCTTCCTCCTTCTCGCAGATTTCCCACATCCTTTACACCAACCTCAACCCTGAACAACGACCAGATAAGAACTGGATAGCTGAATCAGTTGCCTTTGTAGAGGTCTAGGAACCATACCCATTTAAGCATGTTTTTTCTCTTGTACAAATTTGCACTATACTTGTTAAATGAAGGATTTAAATGAAGCGTTCTCTGAAATTCTTTTCAAAGGTATTAATTATATGAACTGAACAAGCTGCCCTTAAAAGAAACATTAATAGTCTAGCTATTAAATTGTATTTGTCAATAATGAATTAAAATATATGTAAGCTGGGTTGATTTTTATATAATTTATTATTATGTATGTAGAAGTAATATGTTTTAAAAACATGTCAACAGTCTCTGCAAGATTTAAAGACGCTTTCAAGGAAAACATAACTTTTAACGTATTTTTATGTACAAAGAAGCCTTCTTTGAAGTACTATGTAACATGAATGGCGTATGTTCTGTTCAGCTTTTTGTGTTTGAAACTTCTTGTTTAGCTTCATAATTAAAATATTCTGAAACATACCTCGTGTTTATTTTCACCATATTACTGTAGCGGGTCTTTTACAGAATCACTTTCGAGTGCTTAGCCAGCCAGGCTCTTGAAGTCTCCTCGGTGTTTTGCAACCTTTATTTTCCGCTCGTCACGCAGCACTATATCAGCTGCTCGTGAGTGGCATTGCGTGACGACAACGAAATTATAAATGTCATGCTTTTATTCCAGTTCCAGCTAGTGCCCATAGGTACTCGGACGTCAGCACGCGTGTAAACGTCCGAACAGAAATACAAGAGAACGGGAATTGGGGATGTGGTTATTAAAGGAGTACCGGATGGGTGTGGCTAATCCGCTACCCCTCCACCCCGGACACCCCCTCCCCCCCAAAAATGTTTTACCAAAATATAGTAAAAAAGTTACAGAAAATAGCTGGCTTCTCACCCCGGCATCTTAGATGCTCGTCAATCAATCGGTCAATCAGTCAGTTGCCCTTGCAGACGTTTTACGCGTTTCAAGCAATCCAAAAGCACTATGCTCATTAACATGATTAAAGGAATCTATGTTTTGCGATGTTTTGTAAATTTTGGTGGATGTTTAGAAGGAGATCATTTTTGTCAAAGGATTAGTAAAATCTAGAGGAATAAATTATAAAAATATTGAAGATTTAATGCCATTTTAAATTATAATTTGAAGTTAAAAATTAGTAGATGGACACCGAAACAGTCCGCTGACAACCTGGGGTGCTCTTGTGTGGGGAATGCGTGGGGTCAACTGTCTTGTGGTGGTCCAAAATAGTTTTCTTTGTTCTATCCCTTCTTTAAAGCTCTTATAATTTCACTCAAATTCACGTTAACCCCAGCCTTAATATTCATTTTGTTTCAGCTTTTGGGTGTGTGCTTGACGAGACGTCTGCGTAAGAGACAACAGAAACCTTATTTGGACTGACGCCAAGAAAGTGCTGAGGGTGCCGAGCTTGCTGCTTCGCTTCTGTTTTTCTAGTATTTTAAATAGTAAAATTATAACTGATGGAAACTATTTGCAGATAGTAAGTTGGTATTTTTTAAGGTAGGCATGCAACAGATACATAGTAACGATTTTTGATCCCTGTGTACTGACTGCGTAGAGATATCATTTCTTCCAGGCGTTCGGATGTTGAGTTTGAGAGCAGCGCGAACAACTAATGGTGAGTGGAAAAAATAAGAGACCTCGGCCTGCTAATTTTTTCATTCATGCCGGTGCTGCGCGCTTCTCCCTAACTAACCGAACGTCTTTAGCTGGCTTTTTGTGCAAGGGCGGGACGCACTCCCAATGGAGCGCCCAAAAGTCTCTCAGAATGGGTAGTAAACTGGAGCTACTTCACGGGGATTTTGCAGATTCTTGGTCTAAACTGTTCTGAAATTAGTGGTGGGCAACTTAACCCATGAAAAACATTATCTTTAAACATCTAAAGGAAGATATAACCTTAATATAGAAATAATATTAATAAATATTGACTTTTTGAAGACGATCGGAAACAACTTGAAAAGTTTAGTCTTACTTTTTCAAGTTGCATTCCATTTCCATCCAAGCCATCCGCAGCCAAAGACACTTGTTAACATACAGTTTCAGTGCTCTTCTATAGCAATTGTTAATAAAAATGCCCATTATTTTTAGGTTTCCTACGCCACAAATATAAATTTTAGCTGTTGAAAAATCTGTTGAAATTCGTGACAAAGCCTCTTTAAGGTAATACGTTACCAGAGTAATATATCAGAAATTTTTTGTCGCAAATATCCTGCTACAAAGTACATTGGTTTTGTATATTGCGAAAGTGTTTGTCTTATATGGTATCGGGGAGTAAGAGGGAAAAAGAATATTAAATTTAAGAGTATTACTATACGAAGAATTCCCAACTAGAATATGGAAACAAAATGAGCTGTAAAAGACTACTGATTTATTTATATTTGGTTTAGGTTAATACGCTATCACAATGCTATCTGATTGTGTAAAAAAGGATGTATTTATATAGAGCATCAATAAACTATTTAAATGTGAAGATCGTTGTCCTCTCGTCGTCAATTTTAATTTTAATTTTTTTTTAGCCTTTCCTATGTGTTTGGCTGGAAACTGTCACTAGCAGGTGGAATGCACTGGAGTCACGCGCGTTCAAAGAGGCGCCTCTCCAATCACACATGTTTTGTACTTCCACTGACAAGCCCGGTTCGAGTGGCAGATAAATGGGGCATTGGGGGACGAAGTGAAGACGTGGGGGGGGGGGGGGGTTCTGAAGACGACCATCGGGTTGTACAGGCTAGTCTTCCATTCTTCCTTTCACTAAGTTTCACATGCCTGTTCTTCCTATCACTCCATTTCAGTCACCTCCGACCCTCCTAGACATCTTAGCTCTTTTAAGGCACCGAAAGTTTGAAATTAGAGAACCGAGAAATAGAAGTCGATTCCGTGAAAATGGCTTACACAATGGCTCCGTTTATTTTAATCGGAATTATTGAAATAATTCTATCTGAACAGATAAATCACTATCCAGCCGAATTGCATAGGCCTTGTCACCGGTTGTTCAAAAGATGGATAAATCGCTGTACAATGAAAAACTGGTGCACAATGCCAAAACTAACTACGATTTATTCAGCGAATAGTGTTATTCATCTTTTAGCTTCTTTTGGAGAACCCGTAGACTTAGCATAAGTGGTTTTAATGGAGGCTGGTCGAGGGAGGTGGGGCGGGGGAGGGGGGGGGGGGGGCGTAGGAGGGAGGGACAACTACATTGCTCCAAGATAGGAGAAGAAAAACAGTGTCTCGTTATGAGTCTCATGTCAGGCTGTTTAAAGCTAACATGAAGTCTCCAACCCTTATGACGAAAGAGAAAACGCTTTAGAGATCTAAAAGGAGAGAGGCAGCCATGCATCGCGCAACCACAACTAACTACAACTATAAACTGCCAGCATACTACGTGAAAAGTAGACTTTGCGAGACAACACCACGACTAGAACCGATACAGCAGGATTGCAACCGCAGACAGCTGTTTCGTCCTTATTGGGACTCTTCAGTGTGGTGTAGCGAATCTAAATGACGCCAGCTCGGAGAGCCACTGCATCAAGTTCCGTACTTTGAACTTACTTGTCCCCCGAATCACGCGTTGCCACATCACGTGTTTCGGGGGACAAGAAACTCAAAGTGTCACGGTGAGTCACACTCATTCCGAACATTTAAGCTCGTGCACAAAACCATGCTAAATAAAAGCACAGCATATCGGATCTGAAAAGATCTACGGTCCAAAGATACGTAAAAGTAAGACTAAAACTGTTTGCGGTCCCTTGCAGTTTTAGTCTAACTACAACCACAAGCGTACTCAGTCACGCAACGCAAGTGTTGCGTGATTACCTGTGTATCTGGGTCCAGCCGTATAAACAAACGGTTGATTCCTGGTTGAAAAAAAAATCAGGCTAACAATAAATATCTTTTTGGACAGAAAAACGCCCAGAAGTGTCGTAGAATATATATTTTTTTCTTTTTCCTTGGTATTTCGTATTTTGTCTCGCTTTGGTCACAGTCGGAAATTCCGAAGACCCCGAACACTTCCGATTCCAAAGAAGGCGGTGACTTGTCCCTGGGGAATTCACAGCTCGATTGGCCACGAAATAAACCAGGGAACAGCACGAACATATCTCACTGAAAATGGTAGCGTTTATATTTCTCTCTAGATGAAATATTTTAACTGTCTCTTCGTGAAATAACTAATTTATTACTATCTTTCTTTTGCAGACGACTTTATCGGAAGATCAAATATCTGGTAAATATCGATTTCCCTGCTATCATGCAAGTTCAAATTATTTTCGGGTGTTTCTATTTGTAGTTTTTTCGTATTTTAAAATTGTTTCTTCGCTCGTCTTGTGAACTCATGCCTTCTTCCTTTCTCCAGAACACAAGGAAGCGTTTATGCTTTTCGATCGGAGGGGCGATGGAAAAATTGAATCAACGCAGCTTGGCGAAGTGCTGCGATCTCTTGGACATAATCCCACACAAGCCGAAGTCAAAAAGGCTTTGAACGAAATCGATCCTAGTGGTAAGTTTATGTAACTATACAGCAGGTCAAATTATTTTAGAGCATTTTGCGACCGTATTCAGCGTGTCAAAGAAGTAATTATTCATTTCACGAGCGGAAAATAATAACGGCGGCCTTGAACTTCAGTAGTACTTACTACACTTAGGAGCAATCGGCGGCTCGAATTCTTAATGTTAAAATTTCGATTAGAAATCCTTTGTTGATCGTTTTGTGGTAAAATAACCGCACCTTCGCTGTCTTACGCCTTTAAATATTTTCGCTTTCTTTCTCATTAGCTTTATTTTCACAACAAACACGACATGTTTTACATGCAATCCTTCGCGGTTGTCTTCGCGCCACGAAAGAGTTCAGTTTCTTGGAAGAAAGCTAGGGGAAAATAATCTTGACGTTTAATAAGTTAAGCTCTGCAGTTTATATTTAGGCTGATTGCACTGTGTTTAGTCTGCGGTGTAGTTTATAACAAGTTTACTTGACTGCCACAGCAGGCAAACTTCCCGATAGAAAAGTAAACAAATGTTTTATTGTCTACGGTTTTTCACGAAAAAGAAAATTTGTCTTTCGCGATTACAACTGAGTTGGGTTAGTTTGCATGTTTTTGACCGGCTAACCCTTTTGTTAATTCCTGTGTTCTTCTACGTAAAAACAAATTCAATAATAGAACCACTGAACCTTCGCTTCATGTCGTCATTGTATTTTTGTCATGGGTCATTAAAAGCAAGCGGTGTTCGAGAACCGAGAAGACCTTTTCAATTAGTCGTTATTAACAAATGCAAATCAGCTTGTACCTATAAAAGCGTGTGCTAATGGAGCATTTTTTCAAACTTTGGTCATTAATTGCTGCAATAATTCCACTGTTATTCTTCCATTTTTTTTGTGGCCAAAAAAGAATAATAATTGTTTTTTGTTATAATTATTGCATGCGTGCAATTGTATTGCATGCATTCATCAGAGATTCCAACCCTACGGCACCCCAGGTGCAAGCCTCTAGAGGGGCCTGGGGACATGCCCCCCCAGGAAAAAATTTAAGATATGTACCTCTAAGATGCTATTTCCTGCATTTTGAGATCACAGTTAATGGAAAATAGTGGAGTTTCAATTGGCAGTGAAAGCTAAGGCCTGAATTGATGCAAACCTTACACAAGGTTGAGGCGATCCAGCGCATAACTGCGCCTAGAATTACCCCAGGCTCATGCTGATGCCCAATGGGTAAGAAAAATGCTTAGAAACCACAGAAAAAAATGGCAAAGAATCATGCTTAAAAGACAGGCTAAACAGAGGGAACATTTAATCTTGGGAGAGTTTTTAAAAAACCGAATCGGAGGCCGGAAATATTAGCTGAAAATGGGAAGTTTCCTGCCAAAATGGGAAGGTTGTAATCCCTGTAGAAATGTAAAATGTCACTTCTGTTGGCATGATTTGCATATCGTTTAACAGAACTGGTAAATTCTGACCTCCGTCTACCTTTTACATCAAATTCCAAGTTAACATGTACGTTTGCATCACACTTGCCATGGCCACATGCCTGTAAAGACCAGTAAAGATCTGTGAGCCAGTGGCCAACTGGGTCCTTGGATACCCTCAATTAATGCTGGTTTGTAGGTAGACTTCATCTGGACTATCTCAGGTATATCACTAAAACTAAGGCCTCATAAGGAAAATTTATCCCCTTAATGGTAGGCAGGGATTTTTTCTCTTGGAGAGACTTGGAATCTTGGAAATTTAGAGCTTGATGGTAACAGACTCATTCCAAAGATGGGGGAAGATGATTCGAGTATAGTAAACACTGTTTGAGCAGATGATGATTCAAGTAATGAAGCTCACTCTGAACAGTCAAGGAAACTCCTGATTTTTTAAAACTTGTGTAAAACATGAGTAATATTTTTGTAGCATCCAGTATTATGAAATGCTGGGTGAAAAGGAAACAAGCGACAGAAAACTTTCCTTGTGTTAGTCCACTTGATTCTTCAAGTCCACATTAGCCTCCTTCGCAAACATTCTTTTTGTTCCTCACACAATCTGTTCTCCCCAAAGAACGTCTGCTGAAACGAGTGGGTATTTATGTAGACCAATCACAGCGTGCTTCCAAATCCTGGAAGTGACCTTGAGAGGTGACCTTGAGAATTCCGCACGCAAGGGAGCTTATGAGCTAGCGATTGTTTCTTTAATCATCTACACGTGGTCTCCAGCTGATTTTTAGGAACAAAAGGAAAGGAATGTGCCGCTCATTTCAGAAGATGTTCGTTGGGGAGAACAGCTTGTGTGACAAACCAAAAGAACGTCTGCGAAGGAGGCTCAGACCACATGAGAATTTTCAAACTAGCATCTTGGTACCCTATTATTTTACTGTATCATACCATTCAGATATATTTATTTTAATTTACCTTTCTCTTTCAGGTACTAAGCGCATCTCTTTTGAAGAGTTTCTGCCAATATTCCTCTCCTTTGGTCAGCGAAAACCCACTCTAAGTTCCAATGAGGGTTTTATAGATGGTCTGCGAGTCTTTGACAGGGATGGTAGTGGCCAGATATCTGCTGCTGAGTTGCGCCATGTGCTGACGGGATTAGGTTAGGCTCTTTGTTTGTCCTAGCTACACTTGCACTGCAAGAAGACTCAATTATTTTTTCCAAACTGAGAAGAGCGAGTTGGAAATTATTGACTGAGCCTCAAGAATAATATTGTCAGTCATGGCAAGTGGGGGTGGGGGGGGGGGGTGGGGCAAAGGCCAGGGGGGGAGTATGACATAAACAAATTCTGAACCTTGGCACTTAAATGGATATATCTACAGGGAAGTTCTAATTAATCAGGAGTAGTTCTACTGAACTGCAAGCATGAAAAATAGTTGGCCGTTTATATAATTTTTTAATGCCGTGATTTGATTGAAAAGTTAGACCTGAAAAGGTGACTTTGTTCATTTGTTTTTTACTTGTCTACAAAATCAGGCAACGTATATAAAATCGGATGTGGTATAGTCTGATACCTGTCGGCAGAAATTGTACCATGTGATGCATTTTGTCCAGTGAGGGGTGGGTTATAATAAATATTGTTAAAAACACTGGTGTTATGTAAAAAACCCTACCTTTCATAGCACCCAAAATGATTTTCTTTATTACTTTACCCTGTCAGTAACACTACTCATAATGTCCCATGTAAAAAAAGAAACCAGGATCTTGGCAGGATCCTGCTATGAATCTTAGTAAGAATCCCACTGGGATCCCGCCAAGACTTTGGCAGCCAAGTTTCCCCAGTGGCCAAATTCTGGAAGATAATCCTGGCAGAATCCCACTGGGATGCCAGTGGCTTTTTGACATGGGTAGTCTGTCATAACGTGGGTAATCTACTGAATCAGTACAATGCCGTAAGACAGAATGCAGGAATCAAGAAAAATCATTTACATACTAGATAATCGAAGATACCATCTTGCTGTAAAATTCTCAGATCGGATGTACTTTTTTAAAAATGAAAGAATAACAATCAGTAAACGTCAAAAAGTGGCAACATCTACATAGGGGGCACTTAACCAGTGCTTTGGTTTCCATGGCAATGAAAAGCAGATTGGATGGGATGTTAGTCCATTATATTGCCTGGTTACCCTGATTTACCACTCAGCATATTGTCGCTCCCAAAGATCCTTGATATGGATCCTTGGTACAGTCGAGGGAACAAGTGCCAGTTGATGGCGCGATCACTTCTCCGGGAAGCGACTGAGTCTGCGGTTTTTGTCCCAGAAGTTACTAAGCAACATGAAGTATTTGCTCGCACGATTGATCACGGAGTGCTTGTGAGCGCTCGCGCAAGTTTTTGATTGGATGAAATAATTCGGAAACTCTTCAAGTGCTTCAACGAAGATTTGCCAAATCTGGCACTTGTTCCCTCGACTGGGTAAGCAATAGCCAACGATTGCAGCTATTTAACATGTAGGTCTCCTTGCTTCCTGTATAGTTGTTCTAGGGAGCTTGCTGAGGCAGGCACCAATAACATTTCTCTTTTTCTTAGGGGAAAAAATGTCAGAAGAGGAAGTGGACTTGCTTGTTAGTGGCATGGAGGATAATCAAGGACAAATAAACTATGAAGGTATCTGTTCACACCACTCAGAGTTACACTGTCTAGTACTCTGCATGTTATCAGCCTTTTTTTCATGTACAAAAGCTTTTCAAAAGCCGTCACTTAATTTTTCAACAAAGCGTAACAATCTACAGTTGGTAAATGTGCAACTTACCATTTGATACTGCTATTTGTATATTGTTGATTTATGGGTGCTACCCCAAAACAGTGTACCAACAGTTATCTTTCTACATTTAACACATGTGGGATGTTGTTGACACATTAAAACACACACATAGAACGATTCATATATATTTTGGGTTACTTATTAGTTACACCACGTTGCAATTGACCTGGTCAAAAAAGCTTTTTCAGTGACTGTGATTGGTCAGATCTTATTTTTAACTCAACAGCAAAACAGGTATAAATTCTGTCTACTCAATAACACCATAACCCCAGGGGTGGGGGGACTCCCATAAGAAAGGTGCAGGGATGCTCCTCATCTTGCTTAGGGGTGTAAATTTCACTTACTGTGTTCCAGGCAAAATTCCACAATTTTTAGCTGTAAAGATCTAGTTTAGGGTTGCACACAAAGAAATAATTAGAAATATAAATTCTATCCTTTGCATTTTGTTATCTTTTAGGGATCAAAAAAAGAGATTGGTCTCCTTTATGGATTCTTTTCAAAATTTCCGACAAGCATCCCAACCCCTATCATATGGGAGTCCTCCCCCCCCCCCCAGACCATAATAAACCTGTTTCTAGTGGTAGCCGCAGCAGACATGAAGAATTATGGCAAAACAATAGAGGCAATTAAAGCTCTGAAGATGAAAATGGGGGGACGAAGGCAACTAATTCCAGTGTAATCCTCTCTGCCTCTTACCTCTTGTGTATTTTGCCATTGCATGCCAGCCAAAGCACTGTTTATATAGCTGGTTACATGTACTCTAGAATTTTTTTTATTGTTCTTTGAGAATTCATGTGCAGGAGTGGGAGGAGCCAGAAGGGCCAGAAGAAGCAGGGGGGGGGGGGGGGGAGGAGGGTAATTTTGCCCATGATGTTTAAAGAAATCAGCACTGAATGATTATATGAACCTAATAGACAATTGTCTATTCTTATTCCTTTGACAGATTTTGTCAAGATGGTCATGTCTGGATAACCTCCATTTCTCGGGGTTAGAAGTCTTTATTGCCTGTGATTCAAAGATACTGTATGAATAAAACTGATTTTAACTAAAGAAAATTTATCATTATCAAAATAATTATCAATCAACAGCTTACAAAACCGGGATAAACACAGTACTGTTCGTAATTTTTTCCATGCATTTGACGACTTTGTAGGTTTGGTTGTCAGTAAGGTACTTTTATAGAATAAAATGTTTATTGAGATTATATTGTCAACATCGTCTCTACTTCCTTTCACTGAAATCCACATGCAACACAACAGATTATAGCTCCCACATCAGGGGCTTAGCTAGGATTTTCCAAAGGGGGGGGGGGGGGGTCACACTGTGTCACACCCAGGGTAGTTACACGGTCCACTGCGGATGTTCGGTCCTGCAAATGGAGTATAACTATCTAGCACTGGAAAAGATTGATAGCATGTTGATTCTTTGGATTCGCAAGGTTTGTATGCTATTTACTTAAAAAAATTATCTCACAAAGGGGGGATCACATGCACTCCAGGAACCCCCCCCCCCCCCCCCCCCCACCCAGCTAGACCCTGCACATAACTCCAAAGTGACGCAGTAAACTAAAAGTTCCAAATTCTACGTTTGTGGGCGTGAGATCGGGGTACCATTTTTACAATTAACATAAGTGCTATATGGTAGGGATTTCTTTGCGATTTTAACAGTCAACCGTAAAATCAGTTTTTTTCAAAAGTTTTCTGTTAACATTTTGGCTGTTAAGCACACTTTTTATGTAGAATTAAGGACAAATTCTACCCTAAATTATATCGGTTTTCCCGAATCGCAAATTAATTAGCAGAACCTGCAAAATCTGCAAAATTAAAAAACGCACAAAAGTTTCATGTCATAATCGAGTATTTGGGAGCATTTGCAAGTTGAACACCCTGGTTTCAAAAGCTCACGGGCAAACGGAGTCCCTTGGCCACCCAGGGTCTTTTGTTTGGGGGGGGGGAGTCCTCCCCTACCCTAGGGGTTTCAGTGGCTATCTATCCAAGATTTCTCGGTGCCCGTAGCAGACCGCTATTTGGCATCGTCCTTCCCTGAAATGCGACTGTGTAATTTCTGATGGTAAGTTCATGTTTGCTTTACAACCCTATGGTGACCTCTAAACTAACGTGCATTAAACTTCTGTTATTTCAAAACAAACAAATCGTGTTTTATAAATACTCGTCTTATCCATATCTGTTTTTCTAGTTCGTGTTTTTTAAAACAGATTCTGTTTCTCGACTGTGTTGACACGACGTGCTGGTTATCTTTTTCATATCTGCAGTTCAATTTAGTATTATCTTTATCAATGACAAACTATTCAACAACAAATATTGTACTCCAGCATGACTGGCCGGGCGTTAACTATACGTATTTAAGTTGTATTTTTTTGTGATCATGTTTACTGCTTTTGTTTCAAATTGACCCGCAATGATTGATGAACAAGCTGGAATTATACTCGGAAAAATGTAATTAATTTCGACGAATAGATTCAGCAGGAAAATCCACTTTGGGTCTGAGCTTTTGGTGTTGTAATTCGCGCAAAATCAAACTTGAAACAGGTAATTATTGCTACAAGATAACACCTTAAGCTGGAAGTTACAAGAGCACTTGTCATTTGGGAATGAAAATGAAGAATAAACTAAACTTAGGATGATTTATTCGACATCTTCACGAAAGGGAACACGAAAGGAGGGGAGTGAGAGGAAATTCCAAAATGTACTGTTCAAATTAGTAAGCCAGTCCGTCCACCCTGTGCAGCTTTGGTTGGGAACAGGCTAACCCCATTTTTATTTTTATTTTTTAGAGGATAGCAAGAATTTGCAGATGATACATTATAGTTTTTGCTAGCCAGCGACCATTTTTAAAACAGTGTAAACGCCGATTTTTGTCGCCCTGTACCCTTCAAGGGAGCCTGTTTACAGGCCATACCAAACATACCGACACGTTTAAAGTGCAGTTTGTATACTGTACTCGTACATTAGAGCCGCATCACCTGCCCGGTCTGTGATGCGATTTAATTAATTCAAATTTCGGGGTGTTCTGTTGAAAAGCACTGCAGCTGAAAAATGTCCAAACATAATGGTTTGGCAGAACACATTTGCAAATAAAGTATTCATGGGTTTGACCATTTTGTGCCAGCACAAACTTGCTGATTTTATTAGTATTTTTAACTGTGTTTTCATTCACAACCTATCTATTCTAGCTAAGTGTGTTATGACCTTGTCAGCCGCTTTGAAGATCGTTCGATTTTTACTTTGCGCTGTTCCAAATGCGATAATTCCGACAGATTATGCTGTACATTGCCAGTCTAATAAGCTAGAGCCAAACAACTGTTCAAATTTATGGGTTATTTCAGTTAAACACGATGAAAACCCCAAAGAAAATCATGTCTACACTAGTACTTCGTTAAGCTTGTTCACAGTACAAGAACAAGATTTGATCAAAGCCCCCCCCCCCCCCCCCCTCCCCCACTTACCCGACCCATAGTATAATTTCGTAAGCGTGCCACAATGACCCCGCCCTAATACCCGTCTGTGATTCCAGGACTTCCTTGACTAATTATTAAGCACTTCATTGATCTCTGCACAACAAAACTTCAACTCCAGGCGGACGCACTGCCTCGCTTTGCTTTACATCTCTGACCACCAAAATGGCTCAACCCACTCAAGAAGAGATGGATGGTGAGTAACAATGTACTTAAAGGTGATATTGGTAAGTTAGAATGGAATTTTACGCAAATGTTTTCTTGCAGAGTACAAAGAAGCATTTTCCCTGTTTGACAACGAAGGGGATGGTAAGATCGAGCCGGAGCAGATTGGCTGCCTGCTTCGCTCTTTAAACCTTAATCCCGACGATGAGGACATCATCAAGATTGAAAAAGACGTAGGTGAGTTATTAGACCTATATCTCGCAGAATTCCGATCTGATCGGCGAATTTCAAATCGAATTTACATTCTAATGGCACCAGTGGTGGTCGTTGTTCTTTCAACTCAGTGAAACATTAATACTGAAGATCGTGGTTTATGAGATTAATCTGTTCAATTTGTGACTTATTAAAGGGTTATTCGTTCGTGCTTGAGAGAAATTTTGAATTTGTTGCAGTCCAAACCCATTATTAAGGAGTGTTCAGGCGAGTTCAGCGAGACGCTATAACATATGTTTCGCTATGATTTCACCCCAGCTACACAGACATCTGGGGGTTAAGTTTTTAAGCTGATTTATGCCAAGTTTCGTCAAGCTGGTTTCCTGTATCAGGCGATTATCTGTTTCTGTCTTTTTTATTGAATAAAACAACTGTCACGCAACTTAAGTTTAAAAATCGAATGATCTTGTGTAAGTTGTTTTGTAAAATATTGGACCGTATGTGCGTGCTTGCGTGATTGTGGCGGCGAGAAAACCTTTCAGAAACTTTGCAGCTGCGAAAATCGATCCGGCCATTAAGAACCATCGGTTAAAAATAACAAAAGTAAAAAGCCAAACCCATCAAACATTTCATTAGTCGAATTGTGGCAGATATATATTCGACTGCATCAAAGGAATTTAATCATTCTACTTTAAAACACAAATTAAGTGATCACAAACGCTTCGCATATTTTGGCGTACAGGAAAATTAATACCCCTGGAAAACGATCAGTTGCTGTTGTGAAAGGAAATGTCATCTTGAATATTATGTTTCATAACTAGCCTTTATTAGACTTGCCATTCTAGTAACAAAATTGCGCAGCAGTTGTTCACAATATAAATTATCACAGTTTGCATAAACACAGCCGCAGGGAATTTATTGTGCAAATTAGAGCGCCATTATTAAAATTGAACGATTGTTAGATCTGGCAGTAATTAGCTATTATAGCTTATCTTTTTTTATTAATCGAAGTGAAATCTCGTTAAAGACCCATTTTTTTTTCAAATAATTTCGTAGTGTACAATCAAGATCTCTTCTCTTTTTCTGACAAGTAGGAACCGTTATGCCCTAATTTGGTAGAAATATAAAGGTAGAGAATTTTTTAAACAGAACGCTTTTTCTCGAGAGAGTTTAAGGCTCGGGTCATGCCCTTTTTGTCATTCCACACTAATCGTTTTAAGTGGAAGATAAAATATTCAAACATGAAAATAAACAATAATAAAGCAGCCGTTTCGATTTCGGTTACACTTTATTCGATCATTGGCCAAAATGCTTCCACTTTTTCCGTTTGTTTGTTGTCTTTTTTTTGGTTTCCGTTCAACCTTTCAACAATACTGGAATCGGCGTAAACAACCTGTAAAAGGCAAGGTTATCGGGCATAGGGTAAAATATGGACTGGACCATTGGACCCTTGGACCATGGGACTATTTTTTGGACCATTTTTTTGGACTATTTCATGGACTAAATTTTGGACTATTTTTTGAATCTTTGGTACCTAGTTTTGTCAGGGGGTGGTTTATCATTTGTTCTTCCTCAGGAAGGGGTAGGTAGGTAGGTAGGTAGGTAGGTAGGTAGGTAGGTAGGTAGGTAGGTAGGTAGGTAGGTAGGTAGGTAGGTAGGTAGGTAGGTAGGTGGGTGGGTGGGTAGGTAGGTAGGTAGGTAGGTAGGTAGGTAGGTAGGTAGGTAGGTAGGTAGGTAGGTAGGTAGGTAGGTAGGTAGGTAGGTAGGGGGTTAGGTATTTTTTGGGGGGGAGGGGTGGATAGGTAAATTTTGTCAAAATTTGTTATTCTCACTTAGGAAGGGGTGGGTAGGTAGTTTTGTCAAGGGAGGTGGTTAATCATATGATCCTCCTTAGGGAGGGGAAGGATGTAATTACAGCACTTGTGTCACACAACACATGTACGCATGGGAGGGGAATGTAAGCAAAAGTTGTCATCTGTGAGGGGAGGAGGTCGTAATTATTACAGAATAGTTACCAGCATTAAGGAAACTTTTTTTTCCATTCTTGTCCGCTCAGTCGCTTATTGACCCGTACCAATGTAACTTGCTGCTTATAATTGAAGAAGTGTACATACAGTACAAAAAGTTAATTCCGAAAATATGAACGCTGAGAATGTAGCAAAAAAACGGGAGAGAACCACTAAGTAAAAAAAATAAGTGTCGAATACTGTCCAGGTTTTTTTTTTTGGTGCAGTGTGTTGTGATTGCAAAAGATTAAAGACATTTTGTTATTGTTCTGTCTGAAAAAACGTAACTAACACGTTATCAGCCAAGGTGCGTTGGAGCGATAAGAGCTTCTTGGATGACTGCTTATCTGGCTAGCGGCTAGAAAATGACTTTAACTGGCCAAAAATGTTTTCTTTTGCGGAGCGCTGTCAGTCAGAGCAAGACTAAAGGAAATAGAAATAACTCTTGTGACGGAAATATATGGTAGAAGGAACATTGGTACAAGTCAATAAGCGACTGAGCGTACATGTGTTTTGTGACCATTTACCTACCCACCCCTCCCCCCAAAAAACTACCTAAACTAGGTACCCACCCCTTAGGAAAGATTAAAAAAATAGTCCAAAATTTAGTCCATGAAATAGTCCAAAAAAATAGTCCAATGGTCCAAGGGTCCAATGGTCCAGTCCATATTTTACCCTAGCCAGGTTATCGTTCCTTCGTTCCACCCAAATGATCTCTTTTCTAATTGTTGTGTCTAGAGTTACGGTGTCAAATATGGCAAATAACAAGTATTTAATTGCAAAGCTGATTTATTAGCTCTCTCATTGCCACGCCGTGTCCCAAATAAAAATTGAAAAAAAAAATCGAATTTTCACTTGCCACAGTATTGAAAAACAAATGGTACCACATGAAAGTTCTGTTCAGTAGCTTTCTTTTGAATGGTCACACACTAGATACGAGGGCTTCATCAACAGACTTCAAAAGTTGCAGCCTCGTGTACCATAATGAAAGCACTCCTCGACTGCTTTCATTTGAATGGCCACACACTAGGGTTTTTATCAACAGAGTTTAAAGTTGCAACCTTGCAAGTATAAACAATATCATGTGAAAGTGCTGCTCAGAAGCTTTCATTTGAATGGTCACATAGCAGAGTTTCGTCCACAGATTTAGATTCCAAGTCTCTCATGTCCAACTTATGAACAAAAAGAACTGATCACAATTACATGTAAAAATGTCTCTCTCTGTGAGTACCAAATTATATCATTGTTGAAACCGTAAAAAAATCATTTCGAACTTTTTTTTACAATATATTCAAGATATACATCACGATTTTGTTTGAGTACTTGGGGATAATATGATCGGCGTTTCGGAAATGATCAAGTCTTTCACACACGTCAAAATCTCCCAACGGAACTTAAACGAAATGTATCAGAAGCAGTAGGGAGAATTTCAATTGCTATCTTCGGGCTTAAGAAAACGGAATTTAAACTGAACGATGCGATATAACCGCGTCCGTTTAAATCATTCAAACAGTTTTTTTCTGGCTGTACTACTCGAGAGAAGACAGCATAACGACAGAACATCGCGTATAATGATGGTCGGAAAAAATTGAACTTTTTCCTTATAAGAATTCGCTGAATGAAAACTGAACTCGCTTTGACCTTCATTTTCTGAGTTGGCGAACGATCATAATTTATTGTCAGACGCGGAAACCAAACATGTGTGATGACTTACTGATCACACCGCGTTCCGTAGCAATTAACTTTTTTTTATTAGAGATAGTAAGTGGCGAGTTATGTTGTCTGTCGTGGAAACTCAGCTCCGCGCGTCGATTCTAAGACTGGTGGTCATTTTTTTGCCGCGTTCTGCAAAACAGCAACGTGGAATGAGCAAATGCTAGCAGGCTTACAGAGATGAATATCATAAGTACATAAATACGTTAACTAAACGACAATTAAATCAAGTCCAAGGAGGGTCAAGAAAGATTAACCGTCACGGCTTGAAATTACGTTTAGTCATTTTACTATGTTATCTCGCAGCCGGGCAGTGTCTAAGAAATGCAGCGAGTGCTTAACGCACGTTCTCGTTGAGAAAAGAGGGTATTGCAATAAATCAGATTCAAATGAAGTTTTAAAATGAAATGGAAAGGCAAGCAGTAGTGTAGCTTGTAATTCATACTAGTCCTCTTGTGTAGCAGTTGCTATTGTTCTTGGGGGCTAGGGGCATTGTCCCTATTGTTCTTTCGAAGAGCAGCGAGCCATTCATGTGAGAACTAGCTAGGACTTACGAGAGCTGACCACTACCAGGCCCCTGATTTTCAAGAACTCTGAAAGTCTTTAGGACTATTCCACCATTGAGTACAGCTTATCAAGCTTGTCATGTTTCTCAGGCAACAGACGTATCAAGTTTGAAGAATTCCTGTCAATCTTCCTGACCGAAAAACAAAAAGCAAGAGAAGTTACCTCCCAACAGTTCATTGAAACTCTGGGCGTGTTTGACAAGGACAACGCGGGGAAAGTCGCTTCCGGTGAACTGCGTCACGTGTTAACCGCGCTAGGTGAGTTTGAGGGGAGGAGGGGGGGGGGGGGGGGGGGGGTGGAAAAGGCGTGGGGGAGACCAGATGTGATTGCTTCATGCAAATCGAACAAAGCGGCAACTTTGCTTGCAGGCCACCTCGCTGTATGACATGACAAGCTGGAAATCAAAACATTAATAAACTCTGGTAATTTTGAGAAACGCAATTTATAAACCGAATTAAGCCATTAATTTTCTTATGATCAACGGCCCTAGTGAGAGCCATTCGGTGGGATTTGACGCCCCCCACCCACCCCCCCGGTTGAACCCCCGACCTTCGTTTACGAGGCCAGCGCTTCCAATAATTAACCACAGCCAGAGTTAATTATTTCATTTCCAGTTTGTGTAATGTTAGTGCTGCGTGGCTCAACATTATCCCTCAGTTGTACCCTACGAAAGGAGATAGTGATGTCAGTGGTACTCGTGTAACGCACATTTTATTGTCTCATGGTGTTTACATGCATTTTATGAGTGAGCTCGAACGTCAACTTGTAAAGGAGGGGGACATTGGGGTTTGCGGTATTGGCTAATTTTTCATGCGGTATTTCGGTGATTTTAATCTTGAATTGCGGTATTGCGGTATTCTCCAAACCTGCGGGATGCGTTTTCTTTAGGTTTTGGTCGACGATTTTCGGTACAAAAACGTATCCTTCACTTTTTAACGAGTATTTTTAGCCGTTTCCGAAGCAACCTGAAACAGCCTTGTTTTGTCACACATTTTAATCTACAATTTGACTGTTTTAACAACCCGTTTTAGGCCGTGCCATTGTTTCCACTGTCCCACCGCTTGTTTTTGCCTCTATTTTTGCCCTCGCGTCAACGAATCCACCAGCTATACAGGCTTACTATAAAATTGCGGTATTTTCCGATTTTTTTTGCGGTATTGCGGTATTTGTCGAATTTTTTGGCGGTAATGCGGTGTTCAGCAACCCCCAATGTCCCCCTCGTAAAGGCATCTCTGGTTTCCGCGTTCAGTCCATCTATGATCGCACCTCACGGTAGGCGGTAAAATTTCAGGTTACCTCTGCACAACCCACCAAAGAATAATTTGCAAAATTCATTAAAATGAAGATTTACGCAAAAATCTACTATTTTAATCAAACTGATGCAACATAATTCTTTTTCATTGTAACATCATTACGATTATTATTATTATTCTGTATGTCACTATTTATGGTCATGTAAATAAAACTTCTCGTTCTTGTTGCACGTTTATTTTGGTATATACTTTGACTGACAGGTAACAGACTTCGAGATAGGGACGTTGACATCCTATTCGAAGATGTTGGAGAACGTGCAGGATTTATCAACACTGCGGGTGAGTGACTCCCGCTCCTTTCCTAGCCTGCGTGGAGCCATCTGTTATTTCCCCACGCGGGTCGTCCCTTTTCCTCACGCGGGTCGTCTCTTTTTCGCGTGCAACAAAGGAAACAGGAGACGTCTGCGCACAGGCTACATGGAGGCTGTATTCGCTGGCCATCTAATCTCGTTCCCAGAGTCCATGTTTCCCTCGTTTCCCGTTCCACCAGGCAAGGTCAATGCGGGCTCTGGGCACGAGATTGCAGGCTACCCACAACACCGTACTTATTTATGACTTGAAACCCCAGTTATGATAGCAAATCTTAATTTGGTACCTTGTGATACCGGTAAGGCATTTAGGTCAAGAAGAGTGGGTGTAGATTGAAAAGAGGGAGGAAAGAACCAATTTTTAGACTACAGAAAACATCCGCGGTAATGTTACATTTGTTTAATGATTCCCGTAGCAATAATGCTTTCTAATTTTTCTGTCTTCCACAGACTTTGTCAACATGGTCATGTCGAACTAGTCAAGAACTCTGTGGTATAAATATGAAGCTTTTTTTATTTCAAGTTCAATTGATGAATAAGTCAGTCAGTAGTATAAATTGTATTTTTCCTCTGATTTAGTGAACTGATATGAAGCTAGGATTGCGATAGAAGGTTATCGAATACATTTTAAGTTACCACTTGTTGGTTGATTAAAGCGATTTACTTTTTATGAATGTTTGTAACTCCTTTTCTTTTCCGTGCTCATTCTTTTACCTATTTGTAGTTACTGAATACGCACGAACACCTTTAACCAGGAGCGCTTTTTATAAGCCCTCGTACAGAACCCGAGTAGTTCTGACTCTACTTAACCAGTGAGAAAATCGCACGAGCGCTAACGAGCATTAGATTGGTCAGAATATGCGCAGGGCTAAAGGCTTGACTCAATATAAAGGGCCACTTCTGAATGGCCTTTTGCCTCTGTTTCAAAACGAGTCCTTGAGCAAAGCCTTACACGAAAAAGGTTTACTTATATGTTCATTTTCATGCTCCAGGATTTTTTTTTTGACGCGCAAATGTTTTTTTCACCCTTGATTAGTTATCAAGTTGAAGTTGATAAAGGTAACTTAACCATGCAACTTTCCAAATTCGGGGCAGCTAAGCCACGAGGGCCTTCGATCTGTAAACAAATGAACCAACGAGTCAACGAACCAACGGACCAATACAAGCCGATTTGCCGAGGAGTCGCCGAGCTCCCGAGAGAGAAGTTACCGATGTGTTACCGACCAACAACCGGAGATTCCACTTTAGGCGTAGCACTGCGCCTTCCGCCATATGCCCCAGTTCTAGTGGGGAATCCAACCACGCGGGCTTCAACGTAGATATTTAACGCCGTATTATGCCATGGCATTTGAAGTGAACTGCGGAATGTTACACGCAGAATCAAAGAGAAACAGCTGGAATAACATACTGAAGAGAAAGGTCTTCATGAAGCAACAGAAACTGGACTGCCTTGCCGTGCACGATATCTGTTGATTAAAGAACAAAACAAAAATAAAACAAAAACTTGGTATAAAAAGTTAAGATAACGAAGAAGTTATCCAGATACGTACCCAATCGATATTTGCGTGATTTTCGGCAGAGATTGGGATCTAGTTATACAGTAGGCACGTAAACCAAAAGTTATGGTAGGTCTGAAGTTTTTCAAATCACTGCCACCAACGAATTTCCTCCACAGTTATTCCAGTGCTTGAAGTCGACAATTAAATTAAATAGTTTTTCTAGTTCATTAATTTTTCATTTTTTACACGTCACTAGGCTGAGGTCGTCGGCCCATTTCCCATGATGGTAAAATGTTTACCTTTATCTCACACGCTTTTAGTTTTTCTTTTTTTTACCAGGAGTTATTCCCAATAGGAAAGCTGTTTTTCAATCAGTGGCAGAGGGTACTAAAAAAACAGCCAAGTTCTGCCAAAGGAGTTTCATCTCTTTCTGACTACCACTGAGCTACAAGAGACTTGAGGGTTCTACTGTCTTTTCACGGGGACTTCAATTTACCAAATTCTCTCCCTTATAAATCTCAGTGCTACGAGACCCACGAAATTAAACTTCAAAGTGCAATAGACTTTCGTCAAATGTACTGAATGTACCGGTGCTGTGCAAGATTGACGGAAGTCTTGCCGTTTGACTTTTGATTTTGAGGGTCTCATAAGGATTACAAAAACAATGGCAAAAAAAACTCTCTCACACACACACTGCTAGTTAATAAAATTACAGTGTTTGAAACAACTTCAGCTAAAAGTAAACTACACTTACTACATATCACCCGGGTTGGACTAAATTGCTGACTGTATAGAAAGGTGGCAAGTTTTTTAACATCTACTCTTGCCTCAGCCATCTTGTCAGGATCTCGATTGTGGTTTTGAGGTGAATTATCGCCTTCTGCAAATTACATTAAACATTGTAAATCCATTTCCTCTTGGTAAAAAAAATATATTGCATGCAAATAAAACTTTTATGAACAATCAAACAAAAGCAGATGGACTGACATGAAGCTGGTCCTATGATCCTTGCCAGATCAATCTACAGTTGTATGTAACTACATATTACATGGCAAGGTAGTCTTGAGGTAAATCTGAGGGTTGTAATTGGTTCTTCCTTGGTCAGGATTTTGCCATACAGACCATTCCCTTGCAGACCGTTTCCATGGAATCAGTCATAAGCTATGTATTTTTGTTGTTGTTTTCGAAAGCAAATCCTAACCCTGACCCTAACCCTCTCGAGGTAAATCTGAGCATTGTAATTGGTTCTTCCTTGGTCAGGATTTTGCCAAACAGACCGTTCCCATGCAGACCGTTTGCATGAAAGTGGTCATAAGCCCTGCATTTTTTGTTTTTGAAAGCTGGCAATTTCAATATTTGCAGATAAAAAGAGTGCCATATAATAAACTACCTAGTACCTAGTACCTACTTACTAACCTAGCTTGCTTAAGCCATACTGGGAAATATTGGCCCTTAGTTGTTTTTGAGACCTTGCTGCTCTCCGTCCTTATGACCTCGAGCCAATATTCCCCAGTACAGCCCTCACGCTTGGTCAGTAAGAGGTTAATATCTTCATACCCCAAGTAGGCATGTCCAAATTCTTGAAATGTGTTGTGACAGATGCCAAGTCTGTGTCTATTCCAAGGCTCATGTAACCATTCTGATTGGCTGCGAGTATCTAACAATATACAATTCAATTATTCATCGTCATCATCATTATCATCATTTATTTGTCAAAAACACTTATAATTATTAACAAATTATTTATACAGAAGTATGGCGAGGAGACCTCCAAGAAACCACCATACCTATAGGGGAGGCTACCTCGGTTTTATTTATAATTGAGCTGGGAGTGTGCACCTTGGCCAATTCAGTATCATTTCATCTATGTGAGCCACTCACTTGTCACAAGTAGACAGCAATCAGCATGGTATGCTGTGTTGTTAGACACATTAATTTAGTGTTTGGAGAGGATGACCTATTTATCACATGGCCTTTGATGATAATGAAAATAAAGCTGACAAAGAAGAAAATGTATTCTTAAAAATGTACCAAAAAAGAACTGAGGTTCTTCATTCGTTCAATCACATTCTTCACCACTTTTAGTGAGGGCATGTAGATACTAATCTGCAAAATATAATGAAACAACCAAATAAAAACAAAGAAAAGAAAAACAGTACTCATCAGAAACCCAAGTGCTTCCCAGTTATCAGGTGAACTTGGCCTGGCCAGGTACAGGTCAGTTTTTTTATATTTCAATCTTTGTCAAACTGATTTGGGCTGCACTTTTAAGAAAAGGTAAAGAAAGTTAGTGGACATACAGCAGGGTTGTCACTAAGGGCCAAGGAATTCCCGCACTGGCAAGCCTAACCAGCTTAACACCAGAAAGAAGTTTGTCCGAGGTCCGGAAACTCTTACTTTCCCCACCTACTTGAAAAATTAGTGACAACCTGGATGCAGTGTCCAAGTGATTAGCATGCCGGGGTCCTGATCGAGGATATCAGGTCCAAGCCATGACTTGGGCAAGACACTTTTAGTGCCTCTCTCCAGTTGGTGTATTTCAATGCAGTGTATTGGCATCCAGTGGAGAGTAAAAATACTTCTAGTTGCTTCATGCTACTGAAACAAAACACTGGTAAAGAGTTATTTAACACCATACATCAAAGTCTGGCATAGCAGGCTCCTCGTAATCTTCCCAGTTCCTCTGTGGTATGACTCCAACTGGTACATCATGTACTACACTTCTTGTGTGGCTGGTAAGGGATGGCTGGAAAAAAAGGAAAAAAATCAATATGTTTATATGAAGAATAAATAATTTCAATAATAAATAATAATTTTTGAATAAATAATTTAAATCTTGACTGGGTGTCCACCCATTGGGAAGGTGTGGTGGCCTAATGGTTACCATAAACACCCGCAGATAAGCCGCACCCGCAGATAAGCTGCACCCTGAATTTAGCAACTTAAATTTTGGAAAAAAACTTGTTTTAATGAGTCTTCAGAAGTCTTCTTCATCGAATGTAACTCACTATGGCAATGAAACGGGATTGAACAGATCAAAGTCTTACCCACAGTTTTAGCGTTTTAATATAATGAGCATCATTTCCTTTAACTTTGACATATGATTGATCTTTTTCTCGTACTTGTTGACAGGTATTTCTTCATTCAACACTTTTTTCCACAGATTTTTGCGAACAAGAAAGCTAGTTTTCGTTTGTCGAACGTTCATAGCTTAGTAACCAGGCATTAGATCGAACACGCTGGGACTTGGCTGAGAACAATGTTTGTTTACTCAAAAAAAAAATCAGGGCTTCAACGGGATTCGAATCCCCATTGAAGCCCTGATTTTTTTTTTCAGGCTTCTTCATTCCAATTGCTTAAATTGGAAATTCACTGCGAAGATCACATATCACCTTCATATATATATCCGCAGTTCATATATGAATCATTTCATATACTACACGTCAAAGAGAGTTTTGTAATCCATTTGTCATCGAGGTGCTAAACGGCAAAGTTCGACCACACAAATCCTCGAGAATAACATGCAATTTTCTCGCTCGTGGAGGCCGGGCCGATTGATTACTGTTGAAGTTTATTACAGGCCGTCATTGACACTGCAAACAGCTTTGTGGGGGAATGGAAATTTTGTGCTGTGTGATGTTTTCCTGTTCTAGAAAAGCTGCCATAAACCGTTTAAAGGATCTGCTAACGAAGGCTTCTATCAAAGTGTCAATTCACTGAAATGTACGGCACCTTTTTGAAATGTTCCCGCAGATAAGCCGCACCCCCGATTTTGAGCGACGATTTTTGGAAAAAAGGTGCGGCTTATCTGCGGGTGTTTACGGTAGTCTGCTGGACTCCGGATTTGGTGGTCTGGTTTCAAGTCCTGGCAGGGGCACTACATTGTGTTCTTGGGCAAGACACTTAACTCCCATAGTGCCTCTCTCCACCCAGGTGTAATCAAAGGGCTCTGTGAGCAACGACTGAATTTTTTTTTACCAAGTTTTGCATTTGATCTCCATAGTTTAGTTATATGAGCAGCAGGTGTTTTTAATACTTCTTTAATGCAATTAAAGCCGAAACGAGGACCTTGGATGTTGGAGCAGAGCCTCCTGTATGAAGCGTTGTGTATCCCCGGGAGTTGATCCAACTTACGGGTCGCCCACTACCTCTCGGAACGAGTTACTTCATTGGTTCTTAAAACAATAGATAACAGGTCATAACAATGCCCCTAATCCTGAATAACAATAGAGGTAGTGTTTACAGCGGGCAAATGAAAATAGAGGTTCCAGAGAGGTAGTGTCTTACTGCAACTTACCAGTGTAATTTCAAATGTTAAACATGGTGTGTGCTTCTTCGTAAGTTTTATTTTCACTGCTTGGGCACTGCCTGCTGATTTCATGGCTCTTGTCAGGTTTTCTGGCACCAGCTCAAGGTAGATGTTGTTGGTTTCATCTTTTCCTTCAATACGATACTCGTCAAAGAAGTTGCTCTTAACAGAAAAAAAAGCAAAAAACTGTTACAGTGACTGTAACAATATTGAAATAAGGACCCTACATAAAAGGATACTAGAAGCTTATTCAGCCAATAAAATAGAAAGTAAGGTTACTGGGTGGTGGGATTACAACTTTTATCATTCAACAAATTCACACTATTCATATATGGTCACTGTGATCAATAATTATGCAATACCTATATGTTTTTGTATAACCACAGTTTTTGTAGCTGTAACATGCACTTCACAACAATTTGTTGAGTAAAAAAAAATATCCTATTCAAGCTTGTGGAATATCATCTGTAAGTCTTTATCAGGTTAGCGAGTTAGCTGAAAAGCTGATTTATTGCATCAAATCTTGAGCTTAGATTCCGATTGAACTAGGAATTTATTTTTCTGAAAATAGGGTTTCATATCAAATGCATTTTACTTTAAGTAAATCTTTGCTTTATTTTAGATGTCTGGTGTGAGTCAAATTCAGAAGGTGGTGAGCTCGCATCCATTTGACATTTCCGACAGCAGGGTTATAATAAGATAAGACTTTCAATATTTATTGGTGTAGTTGACAAGTTTTGGCACAACTGCCTCACAAACATGTGAGGGCCGGAAGCTGTGATTGGCTAAATTGCGGAAAGGAATGTGGTTAGGCTGTAAGCAGCTGTTGATAAGGAACAGAGGAAGAAAATTGCTTGCAGTGACGAACCCAAACAACACCTGTAGAGGAGACAATCTTAAGCTACGTATCAGGTGATATGCCACATGATTTTGATGTCAGGCTGTGCTACCACATTTCAGCTGTATGATATATAATTTAAAGTGCACCTAACCCCAAATATTTTTTTTAACCCCAAAAACACTCCTTGTGCTCCTGATTACAACAGTGAAAAAATTATCATCATACGACTTGTCTTCGATTTTTTGTGAATTTTCAAACTTCGCAAAATTCGCGCCACTTTGGTTCACCGCCGAGTCCCAAGGGAAACTGGGCCCTAGTAAGGTTGTGACGTCGGTTGGGGAATCCAATACTCCGAGTCTGAGTTGTCTGATGACATCTTTTGAAGGCTTTAAATTATTTCGGTGGCTGATTTTCAAGCTAAGAAGTTTTGAAGCGAGAAATTTCACGAACTGCAGATTTGTCGCACCATCGGCACGAAAGCTGAAATTTGATTCCCCCGCTGACATCACAACAACATTGGGTTCCAGATCTCCTCGCGCGCGGCCGTGAACCAGAAAATCCAAACTTCAAACCTCCATAAATTCGCGGGAATTTAATGGATTCGCATAATATTTTTTCAATCTTCATCAAATTATGCATTCTTTTTAAAAATAAGTAGAAAAAATTAGGGGTTAGGTGCACTTTAAAGAACCATAGCCAGAGCAGGACATTCTTTAAAATTGAAGAGTAAATATTCTCAAATTACAGTCTATATGTTGTGGTTCAATTTTATCCTTGGTTCAAATTTTATTTTCCTTTGTAATGTATGATAATGAGTTTAAAACAAAGGAAAATAAAATTTGAACCAAGGATAAAATTTAACCACAACATATACAAGTAAAACAAAAATCAAACAGACCTGTGTTAATTCACACCAAATTGATACTCCACCAACAGCATTACTATCAGCCAGAATGAAATAAAGCTTTGTTGGCGTCATCCGCAGAGCACAAGTCTTGGCCATTCGGGATATGGTTCCCAAGACCCCTACAGGTGTAAGCAATAAATAGGTGATCTTTTCGTACCCATTTTAATTCAAGCCATTGAACACTTGGCGCTCAAAATTGTTGCTTGTCACATGTTTCTGTTTTCACACTGTAACAAAAGCCTTTTTCTCCTTGCTAGTGGCACAATCTGTTTCAAAGTCAGTTCTGTTATACGTAATTTACGTAAATTTATTAGTGACAGTTCAATGAAATATTTCTTAGTTGGCAATGTCATTATGTAATTTTTTATACAAAGAACACAGAGCATTGCACCCACCACCTATATGCAAAACAATTTCAAGAATGTATCAATATCAAAAAGAGAAGTTAAAAGTTCACCACATCTGGAAAACGGGAATGTGAAATAGTCCATTCCAATTTATACCCCCCCCTCCCCCCTCCCCCTCTCCTCCAACCTTAAAAAAGGAAAGTCAAAATCCCCCCTGCCCCCCCTAAGAAATAATATAAATGTCAACAAAATATTCCAATTTCTCCCACCCCCTTTAAAAAACAACCAACAGATCAAAAGATGCCAACGGAGCAACCCTGTCAAAAATGACTTTTACAACCTTTCCAAGCCTTCAGTCGTAGAAATACATGGAATGGCCCAAACTTGGCTCTATGTTTCCAAATACTATTACTACTATGACTAATAATCTATATCTGGCCTCTTGCCATCATGTTTCATATCAGACAAACCTTTGCCGATTCACACACTGGTAGTTTAACATTTTAACTGCCGCCACTGACAAAGCTCAAGGTTACACAATACCTTCAGAGGGCTACTTTTGTCGAAAAAAATATTTTGGACTAAACTAAAAGTTTACTGTAAATCTAACATTTCCCCAAAAAGAGAAAGTAAAATCTTAAAATGTTCGCGAGGTATTTAAAAAAAAAGGTTTTTTAATAAAAGTTAATAAAACAGTTAGGTGTCATAATCCTCATAGCACGTTGTGCAAAACGGCCTTTTCTGCAAGCTCTTATTACAAGAACCACACTTGTAAGCATTTTTTTGTTTACATGTGATTTTGCTTCTCTTTCATTCTCAATATTGCTCTTCGTTGCAACGCTCTTCATTTCTCGTTAATGGCCTTTCTTATTGAGGTCGTGAAACAAGTTAAAAAATGGAGAAAAGTCCTTGGCAGCGAAAAAATCGAAGCCAGGACCTAAGAAAAAGAAGAGAAGCAGAATTTGCCGAAACTGAAGAAAACCTTGTCCAACAGTGAC
Organism: Meandrina meandrites; assembly: GCA_963693305.1. Classification (NCBI taxonomy): domain Eukaryota; kingdom Metazoa; phylum Cnidaria; class Anthozoa; order Scleractinia; family Meandrinidae; genus Meandrina; species Meandrina meandrites. The sequence goes on along the minus strand of OY855908.1, from coordinate 7,408,828 downwards.
AAGGAATCTTAATGTTACCAATCCTTCTAGAAGAACTTTATCTCCTCCAAAATATACCCAAAATTCCCCCGAAAATTTATAAAACACCCCAAAACATACAATAGCGCGATGAGCATAGACTTTTTGGATTGCTTAAAACGTGAACGAGATATTTCTATTAAACCCGCGTTTAGCGGCGGAAAATCGACACTCGGGTTAATTCCCGCCTTAAAAGTTTGCTTTCGTTTCGGTAAAAAACATTTGACCCCACATTTCAGTTACGAAATAAGATAAGAAAACATTCATCTACTTACGTGTAAAATGCTGAATGCAGTTTATATCTACAATCTTCGCTCGAAAACGCATGGTGCCAAAGAGCTTTCTCTTGGAGCTCTTTTTAACTCGGAACTGCCGCCATTTTAAAAGTCGACGAATGCCCTCGTTCCCAGGCGTCCTTGGCTGTAAACGGTGCGCTTTGTGTTGTGGGATTGATAATGCGCGGTTTCGCTTGGCGGGCGTTTTGGGACTGACCTCGGGATGGTCATTATTCATATGGTGCTAAAAAATCAGCGAGATTGGCGGCCAATCCGATTTAGGATTTCAGAAATCAGAAATCAGGACAATCCGTAAAACCATAGTTAATAGAGGGTCTCCTCTATTAACTATGGTAAAACTATTTTTGATTTTAGTTTCAAGAGATTAGCAAACAGCATATTCATGCCTGAAAATCCAGGCTCTGGAAAGTTTACGACAACTGAAAGCAAGGGACCGCGGACGAAAATGCTGCTGGTGTACGTAGGAGCTACTGACAGCTCTGATCAGCCAAAAATAAAACACAAAGACAATAAACTGCAAGGCTGACACTACGTAGAAATGAAAAACCTTAACGGGACAACGACATGATAGAGTCCAAACTGAAAGTAAAAAATGCAAACTCTGGACAGCTGTTTCGACCTGATTGGGTCTCGTCAGCAGAGTGTATGCCGCACAGAATAGAACAACTAGCGTGAAGACAGTTGTCTATAAAGTGCTCGCTAGTAATGACGAACCGAATGGGCTCAAATTCGAAAGCCCGCCCATTGACAACTGCCACGTGACTATTACTCAATAGGTCAAGAATTCGAAATATCATGTCGTTGTCTCGATAAGGAAAGTGAGGATAGACAGAACTATCCCAGGGTTCATACAAAAAATCGCAACCATTTTTCCAGGACTTTTCAAGGACTTATCAAGGACCAAATTGAATTTTCAAGGACCACCTACCAGGAATGTATTTTCGCAGATGATATATAAAGGCAACATTCCCAGTCCAAGCTAACAGGTTTCTAAGGCTTCAAGTGTTTGCTCCACGTCCTTCTCTACATTTTTCAGTTCACTTGTCTTTTCTCGTTATTAGCTGCTTTTACAACCGTGTTTTACAGTGTTTGAAGTTGTTTTACACAGGAAAAGAAAATCAGTCTATGCACAGCAAAATTGGTTTTGATGCCTCTACATTTAAAGTTGAAGAAAATTCAAGGACTTTTCAAGGACTTACACAGAAATTCAATGACTTTTCAAGGAAAAATGAAATTCAAGGACTTTTCAAGGACTCCCACTAAAATTCAAGGACTTTTCAAGACTGTGCGAACCCTGTATCCGTACACTTAAAACATGGACAAAACCATGTGAAAAGTTTACATACAAAAAAAAAAGTTAACATTCATGTAAAGTTTACATACGTAGCTTGTTCGCCTTTAATAGTCCCCGCGCCATTTTTTCCACTTGCCGTTCGTGACGCTACTCCCGATTTTTTTTTGTTTTGAAAAGGCTAGAGCCTCTCTCTGGGCACCTCAAGACTTCGTTGTCGTCGTACCTCTTTTGCAAATCTTCCTTTTTTTAAGCAGATATTCGTTTTATGGATTAAATCACTGCGTTACAGTGTAGTCAGTGTAAGTCACAGCCGAATAATATCTCTCTTTAGTAATGAATTGTGCTAAATTGCATACGTAACTGTTTGAATTCACGAAAAGCAATGTAAACAGTTGCTGAACAAAAATTTTACGATAAGTTTTATGGCTATTGGACGCTTATTTGCCTGTAATCGTGAACTCAGCAAACATCTTGGTTAACAGCGTAAGCTCTTGACGGGTGAGCGGACATAATGGTTCGGTAAACAATGCGACCCTTTGCGTAGCGGGGAAAATAACTCGGTAGAGACACGGTCTTGGCAGCCGGTACTCGTTTCAGTATACCAGCGGTACAGGGAACTTGTTCCTCTGCATTACCTTGCGCAACGCAGGAGAAAACCAAGAAACTTCTTTGGAACTCTTCAAATCTTCTTTATTGTAGAGTAAGCTTCGACGATACTTCACTTAAGGCAATCTTTGAATCATCATCTGCGTCCGGGCCAAGTCCTCTATGTAAACATCATAACAATACTTTTAATTCAATTTATTGTTTTCATTTCGCGCCTGATCTTTATGGCCGTTTAAAATGGCTCGCCAATCGGCTCATACAGATCTCCCGCTCATATTTCATCGATCTACTACCGTATTTTCTCAATTAAACGCCGGCCTCGTATAAACGCCGGGTAAAAACGGTTGTTTTTAAAATAAACGTCGGGGGCGTTTAATCGAGGCCCCAGCGTATATTTGAGTTCGAACCAAGAAGTTACTTTTCTCATATTAAATAGTACTACTATGACATACTAGTACGCTATGGTATTTTGATAATCTTAAAAATGTTCATGCGGAACTTAAAACTTTGTACCCATACTTGCTCTATTTTTTAATATTCCTTCCGTTTTCTCTGCTGCATATCCTGATTTGCAACATTCATGTGCTGTATATAACGCTGTTATTTTTGGTAATAATCATCCTCAGACTCAGGGACCGTTAGCCTGGGCGGTACCAAGGAAAAACTCGGTCCCGTGTTGACAAACTGCCCTTGGTCTGGGAGGATGGGTGATAATAAATCAATCTGAAAAAAATTGTGAAAATTCCACTTCATAAATAAACGCCGGGCCCCGATTTAACGCCGGCTTCAAATAAACGCCGGGTCCATAACGCCAATTTTGAAATAAATGCCGGGGGCGTTTAATTAAGAAAATACGGTACTTAAAATTTCCATTTTAAAGAGTGCTTAAAAGTGCACTTTTAACAGTTCTTTAAATTGCCACTTTTAAGAGTCCTTAAATGTGCCACTTTTACTAACAGTTCTTAAAATAAACAGTTCTTAAAATTACCATTTTTAAGAGTTCGTCCTTAAAATTGTCTTCGTTTAAAGTGCTTAAATTGCCACTTTTAAGCGTATTCAAAAGTGCCATTTTTTACAATTTTTTAAAAGTGCACTTTTTCCGATGTAAATTTACGACTTTCGGTGTCCCTTTTTAGTGATTTTTACATTGAGGACGGGGCCTGGATGCTGATAATGATCCTGTTTAATGTATCACTTAAGTAATCGATAAGCAACAGTTTACCCGATCTATCGTACATGAAAAAAGGTTACTTTTCCATGCGGAATATAGATGTAGTTTTCAGAATACAGTAGAGCCCCTATTAAGCGGCCACCCATTAAGTGACCACCCCCTATTAAGCGGCCAGTTACTAGAGTCCCGAAACTACGGTCAGTAAAATACTGTTAATAAAACCCCTTTTAAACGGCCACGTCTATAAAGCGACCGCGGCCACCTTCCATTGAGCGTTTTTCTGTTGTTTTTTACCCCTATTTAGCGGCCAGCAAGGATGTTATATACGTTGTTTGGTTTTTATTTCAACAAGCTCGGACAGAACGGAGTCAAAAAAGAAAGTGACGGCTGATAAAATCATTCCAATACAAGTTTATTGTCGTCTTCATGTGATTCCGTTATTCCTTTTCGAGTTATTTTGTATTGAAGAAACGTAACTTTTTTAAAATGCGTTATGCTAATTTCTGACGAATCCCTATTAGGCAGCCAACCTCTATTAAGCGGCCAGTTGCTATTTCCTCGAGGGTGGCCGCTTAATTGGGGTTCTACTGTATAATATTTTCAATTACCTTATCCTGAGTTCAAAGTAACTATGTTTTATTCGAGGCGAACTTACTAACTGAAGATAATCGTAGCTGAACGGCAGGTTCATCGAGGTAATCATAAGGCATTCTTTGGATCGTTATCTGCATTCTGGGCCAAGTCCTCTATGTAAAAATCACTAAAACAAAAGTTACCAAAAGTGCCTAAGGTAACAACAGTCGTAAATTTAACTTGAACTTGCCACCTCGTGCACTTTAAAGCCGGTGTTCTTAAAAGTGACACTTTAAACTGTTCTTTAAATACCACCTAAAACAGTTCTTAAAATGTCCATTTTTAAGAGTCCTCAAAAGTTCACTTTAAACAGTTCTTAAAATTCGCACTTTTAAGAGCCCTTAAAAGTGCACTTAAAATAAACAGTTCTTAAAATTTCCATTTTTGAAAGTGCATAAAAGTGCACTTTAAACAGTTTTTAAAATTGCCACTCTTAAGAGTCCTTAAATGTGCAGCTTTAAATTGTTTTTAAAATTGCCACTTCAAACAGTTCTTAAAATTATCACTTTTAAGAGTTCTAAAAAGTGCACCTGCAAAAGAGATCTATTGTACAAGAATAAAACTACTTTTTCATGCGGAATATTGATGTAGTTTTATACGTATTCTTTACAATTTTGTTTGTACAGGAACAGATGTTAACACTTTTGGTTCGACCTGAAAATCGTAAACAACTTAGTATTAAAATATGGAAGTGGGTTGGGTCAGAGCTAGTGTAGTGACGCGCCTTTTCTTCTCCAAAGTATCTTGTAAAGTAGTTTGTTTAAATTGATTTCATAACAATCTTTAGTTTACTTTCTTGTATGATCTTGTTGCTAAAGTTTAATTTTATTGTGTAAAAATGTTCTCTGTAAGTTTTAAATTGGTCGTGTTGTCTTTTTTTGACCAGGCATTTTCGGGATCGTAGTAAACATTTGGAAAGAAAAATGTTCACTCACGGGAAGGAACGAACATGAAAGTACACTTTTACGCAGCTGCACCTGTTTTTAGAATGGACTGCGCAGGTCATTGCGTAAGCATAAATAAAGATTATTGACATTTTGACAGATGATTGACAGTTTATACGTGGTCCCAATAAAAGAGCTTGAGCAAGGTTTTTGAATCAGTTCCACAAGCTGTTGGAACGGCTCGTACAGCAAAAAGGTGTTAGATTCACTGAAAAAGAAACTCTTGCCAGCAAGAAGAGGACAGAGCTAATTTCTCCGAATACAGTAAGTTCTCCTTCCACAGATCATTGTAAGGTAATCATCAAGGCAATCTTTAAGCCGGTAATAGGGGACCAGTCATAGTTTATCACTTTCGGTTTCTGATCTCTGATTTCTAATTTCTGATTTTTGGAATTCTGATTTCTGATTTCTCAATTCTTATTTCCGGTTACTCATTTCTGATTTTAGACTTCTGATTTTGGATTGCTGATTTCGGGTTTCTATTGACCAAAATATTCGTTTTCTGATTTTTCAAAATTAATTATAGATATATCCTGCGATTTACTTTTGATTTCCGATTTCTCTAAAAGAAGCTATGCTTTCGATGCAAAATTAGGTAATTTATTTGTTTTCTAGATTCTGTTTCATCTTTTCGGTTTTCAAAATTCGTCGTTGCTCAAATATTCACATATGTTTTCGGTTTCCATAGCCTGGATTTCCAGACATGAATATGCTGTTTGCTGATCTCTGGAAACTAAAATCAAAAATAGTTTTGCAGATTGTCCTGATTTCTGTTGTGTAAAATATAAAATCGGATTGGCCGCAAATCTAGCTGACCGTTGAATCTTTGGACTCTTTTAAGATATTTCTCCTCTCTCGGATCAACGCGCGTGTTTTGTGAGATAATTCCGACATGTTACCAATGTACCACTACTCTTTAGATTTCGTGAGAAAGAGACACTACAAGAAGGTTTAAGGTTGCCATGTGTGGCTTAGTTATTAAAAAGAATTTCTCGGTGGTTCATAGATTACAGCGTTTCTTGATGTTGGTATATGGCTTTGCTTTAGCAAGGATCGATTGTACTGATTTTTATTGGCTTCACATTTTCGGGATCGCTTTTGACTAATCGCCTGGGATCGCGCGGGTTTCGCGCGGGAAGAAACAGGAAACCGCATATTTGGATAAAATGCAACTCTTCAGAATCTGTTTTATTTTTTTTTTTCACGTTTGGAAAAATGTCATTACAAGAGTTGGGAGTTCACTGATCTTGGCTTTCAAATCTGAGATTTCAGTCTCATGTCTGCGAGTATGGCAGCGACTTGATCGTCGTTTAAATTGGCCATGGAGTTCTTAAGAGAACTGTATTTTGTAAGTTAGCAAATATAACTAGTTTAGTGGCTTAAAGACAAATGAAATAGCGTTTACTTGTACTAAATTAAGAATCTGTGAATCGCAGTGCTGAGTATATATGCGTCACTATCGCTGAGCGACACGACACCCAAAGTGAAAAAGTATTTATGTCACAAGCATAACTTTCCTCTGGGACTGGGGATCGAAGTGAGGGAATTCCCAGTTTATAAAATTCATAATTTGATACTGCTGTTAGACAACAAAAAGTACAATGAAAAGAGTTCTATGTAGTAGTAGTAGTAAACTTTATTTAAGTGTCAGTCGTTCTAGCGTTTTACACGCTTTGTGACACTAATTAAACAGAAAACTAAGAAAAACATTAAAATTTTGTGAAAATTGAAACTCATATTCTAAACTGAACTCTAGTTAAAAACATATTTAAAAACGCACAGTTATTGTAAATAAAACTCGTTACAAACGTACTTAAAAACATACACTGATTAGGTAATTATGATCACTTTCTACATTAACGATTGTATAAATAACAGTTCTTGCGGCCCCCGTCTTCAATTGAGTAGGTTAAGTGTTTTTTCCTTATCCGACGTTTAAAAGTACTCAAACTATCCATACCACGTTCCTCCTTTGTCAAGTTGGACCACGAAAACGGCTCAAGATATTTCAAAGAATGTTTCCCATACTTAATATTGTTAAAGCGTGGTAGGGTAAAATCGGAATTCCTTAAGTTGTATCGTTTTTCTCTTTCCCCCTTTAGATGCTCTGGTCGTGCAATTGCAGTTGAGGGTGCAAGAGCTCCAACACAAAAATGCCGAGCTCGAGGAGATCATCCAGGCACATTCAAAAAGAGCTGCTGCAGGCAGGCAGGTATCAGATTCTCCAGGTGGGTAGCTTATTTCTAGTTTAGTAGACAAATGAAATAGCGTTTACTTGTACTAAATTAAGAATCTGTGAGTCGCAGTGCTGAGTATATATGCGTCACTATCGCTGAGCGACACGAGACCCAAAGTGAAAAAGTATTTATGCCACAAGCAGAACTTTCCTCTGGGACTGGGGATCGAAGTGAGGGAATTCCCAGTTTATAAAATTCATAATTTGATACTGCTGTTAGACAACAAAAAGTACAATGAAAAGAGTTCTATGTAGTAGTAGTAGCAGGCTAGAGCCTCTCTCTGGGCACCTCAAGACTTCGTTGTCGTCGTACCTCTTTTGCAAATCTTGCTTTTTTAAGCAGATATTCGTTTCATGGATTAAATCACTGCGTTACAGTGTAGTCAGTGTAAGTCACAGCCGAATAATATCTCTCTTTAGTAATGAATTGTGCTAAATTGAATACGTAACTGTTTGAATTCACGAAAAGCAATGTAAACAGTTGCTGATAAAAAATTTTACGATAAGTTTTATGGCTATTGGACGCTTATTTGCCTGTAATCGTGAACTCAGCAAACATCTTGGTTAACAGCGTAAGCTCAGCGGACATAATGGTTCGCCGGGTAAACAATGCGACCCTTTGCGTAGCGGGGAAAATAACTCGGTAGAGACACGGTCTTGGCAGCCGGTACTCGTTTCAGTATACCAGCGGTACAGGGAACTTGTTCCTCTGCATTACCTTGCGCAACGCAGGAGAAAACCAAGAAACTTCTTTGGAACTCTTCAAATCTTCTTTATTGTAGAGTAAGCTTCGACGATACTTCACTTAAGGCAATCTTTGAATCATCATCTGCGTCCGGGCCAAGTCCTCTATGTAAACATCATAACAATACTTTTAATTCAATTTATTGTTTTCATTTCGCGCCCGATCTTTATGGCGGTTTAAAATGGCTCGCCAATCGGCTCATACAGATCTCCCGCTCATATTTCATCGATCTACTACCGTATTTTCTCAATTAAACGCCGGACCCCGATTAAACGCCGGCCTCGTATAAACGCCGGGTAAAAACGGTTGTTTTTAAAATAAACGTCGGGGGCGTTTAATCGAGGCCCCAGCGTATATTTGAGTTCGAACCAAGAAGTTACTTTTCTCATATTAAATAGTACTACTATGACATACTAGTACGCTATGGTATTTTGATAATCTTAAAAATGTTCATGCGGAACTTAAAACTTTGTACCCATACTTGCTCTATTTTTTAATATTCCTTCCGTTTTCTCTGCTGCATATCCTGATTTGCAACATTCATGTGCTGTATATAACGCTGTTATTTTTGGTAATAATCATCCTCAGACTCAGGGACCGTTAGCCTGGGCGGTACCAAGGAAAAACTCGGTCCCGTGTTGACAAACTGCCCTTGGTCTGGGAGGATGGGTGATAATAAATCAATCTGAAAAAAATTGTGAAAATTCCACTTCATAAATAAACGCCGGGCCCCGATTTAACGCCGGCTTCAAATAAACGCCGGGTCCACAACGCCAATTTTGAAATAAACGCCGGGGGCGTTTAATTAAGAAAATACGGTACTTAAAATTTCCATTTTAAAGAGTGATTAAAAGTGCACTTTTAACAGTTCTTTAAATTGCCACTTTTAAGAGTCCTTAAATGTGCCACTTTTACTAACAGTTCTTAAAATAAACAGTTCTTAAAATTACCATTTTTAAGAGTTCGTCCTTAAAATTGTCTTCGTTTAAAGTCCTTAAATTGCCACTTTTAAGCGTATTCAAAAGTGCCATTTTTTACAATTTTTTAAAAGTGCACTTTTTCCGATGTAAATTTACGACTTTCGGTGTCCCTTTTTAGTGATTTTTACATTGAGGACGGGGCCTGGATGCTGATAATGGTTTAATGTATCACTTAAGTAATCGATAAGCAACAGTTTACCCGTTTCTTATGTACTTGTCTTTCACAATTGATTTCTAGTACAAAAGAGATCTATCGTACATGAAAAAAGGTTACTTTTCCATGCGGAATATTGATGTAGTTTTCAGAATACAGTAGAGCCCCTATTAAGCGGCCACCCATTAAGTGACCACCCCCTATTAAGCGGCCAGTTACTAGAGTCCCGAAACTACAGTCAGTAAAATACTGTTAATAAAACCCCTTTTAAACGGCCACGTCTATAAAGCGGCCGCAGCCACCTTTCTGCCGTCCCATTGAGCGTTTTTCTGTTGTTTTTTACCCCTATTTAGCGGCCAGCAAGGATGTTATATACGTTGTTTGGTTTTTATTTCAACAAGCTCGGACAGAACGGAGTCAAAAAAGAAAGTGACGGCTGATAAAATCATTCCAATACAAGTTTATTGTTGTCTTCATGTGATTCCGTTATTCCTTTTCGAGTTATTTTGTATTGAAGAAACGTAACTTTTTTAAAATGCGTTATGCTAATTTCTGACGAATCCCTATTAGGCAGCCAACCTCAATTAAGCGGCCAGTTGCTATTTCCTCGAGGGTGGCCGCTTAATTGGGGTTCTACTGTATAATATTTTCAATTACCTTATCCTGAGTTCAAAGTAACTATGTTTTATTCGAGGCGAACTTACTAACTGAAGATAATCGTAGCTGAACGGCAGGTTCATCGAGGTAATCATAAGGCATTCTTTGGATCGTTATCTGCATTCTGGGCCAAGTCCTCTATGTAAAAATCACTAAAACAAAAGTTACCAAAAGTGCCTAAGGTAACAACAGTCGTAAATTTAACTTGAACTTGCCACCTCGTGCACTTTAAAGCCGGTGTCCTTAAAAGTGACACTTTAAACTGTTCTTTAAATACCACTTAAAACAGTTCTTAAAATGTCCATTTTTAAGAGTCCTCAAAAGTTCACTTTAAACAGTTCTTAAAATTCGCACTTTTAAGAGCCCTTAAAAGTGCACTTAAAATAAACAGTTCTTAAAATTTCCATTTTTGAAAGTGCATAAAAGTGCACTTTAAACAGTTTTTAAAATTGCCACTCTTAAGAGTCCTTAAATGTGCAGCTTTAAATTGTTTTTAAAATTGCCACTTCAAACAGTTCTTAAAATTATCACTTTTAAGAGTTCTAAAAAGTGCACCTGCAAAAGAGATCTATTGTACAAGAATAAAACTACTTTTCCATGCGGAATATTGATGTAGTTTTATACGTATTCTTTACAATTTTGTTTGTACAGGAACAGATGTTAACACTTTTGGTTCGACCTGAAAATCGTAAACAACTTAGTATTAAAATATGGAAGTGGGTTGGGTCAGAGCTAGTGTAGTGACACGCCTTTTCTTCTCCAAAGTATCTTGTAAAGTAGTTTGTTTGAATTGATTTCATAACAATCTTTAGTTTACTTTCTTGTATGATCTTGTTGCTAAAGTTTAATTTTATTGTGTAAAAATGTTCTCTGTAAGTTTTAAATTGGTCGTGTTGTCTTTTTTTGACCAGGCATTTTCGGGATCGTAGTAAACATTTGGAAAGAAAAATGTTCACTCACGGGAAGGAACGAACATGAAAGTACACTTCTACGCAGCTGCACCTGTTTTTAGAATGGACTGCGCAGGTCATTGCGTAAGCATAAATAAAGATTTTTGACAGTTTATACGTGGTCCCAATAAAAGAGCTCGAGCAAGGTTTTTGAATCAGTTGCACAAGATGTTGGAACGGCTCGTACAGCAAAAAGGTGTTAGATTCACTGAAAAAGAAACTCTTGCCAGCAAGAAGAGGACAGAGCTAATTTCTCCGAATACAGTAAGTTCTCCTTCCACATATCATTGTAAGGTAATCATCAAGGCAATCTTTAAGCCGGTAATAGGGGACCAGTCATTGTTTATCACTTTCGGTTTCTGATCTCTGATTTCTAATTTCTGATTTTTGGAATTCTGATTTCTGATTTCTCAATTCTTATTTCCGGTTACTCATTTCTGATTTTAGACTTCTGATTTTGGATTGCTGATTTCGGGTTTCTATTGACCAAAATATTCGTTTTCTGATTTTTCAAAATTAATTATAGATATATCCTGCGATTTACTTTTGATTTCAGATTTCTCTAAAAGAAGCTATGCTTTCGATGCAAAATTAGGTAATTTATCATATGACCCGTACGGACCCGCGCGCTATTTCCTTGGAAAACCATAAGAAAAAAAGTCCCGTATGAGGGCCGTACGCCTTCATCTAACAGGGCCGGAAAAAGCCGTACGGCCCCACTAGGAAAGCGTACGGACCCGCGACTGCCGCGCGATGGAATTCGATAATCTTGAATTCAAAATGAGCGATAGTTATTCTGAAGATTATTCCGATAGCAAAGAATATCCGGCTACTTTGTAAGCGCTGAAATTTAAAACAAAACATGTTCAAACTCGGCAAATGATGAAGAACTGCATAAATTTATTCGACAACAACAACTCCTGACAACATCAATAAAATCGAAATGAAGCGGCCATAATAACTACACACTCGTACACAAACGTATTTTGTGGTTTCTCAGGTTTCTAAATAAAACCGTAGTCATTGGTAAACGTTGAAGTCAAAACACGAACGTGTGCGAGGATAATTTCTCTTGTTCAGTTTTAAACTCTGCAGCTGTGTATATTCTTCAATCACAACAAAGAAAAAGCGATTACATGTAAGACTGTGTTTACGACTAACCTTTTACAGTGTTCCACTAGTTTTCGCGAAGTATTTTAGCCACTAACCGAGACAACCGTAATTAGAGTTCAACATCATCGAGGAACTAACAAATTCAATGACTATAGGCAGCAACGGCAATCGTTTGGGATCCTCAGTGGTAAAGAAAACAACTTGAAGCTGAAGCCCGAACGGGGAAACGATGCGAAGCAAAAATCCTCAGCTGCTTGTACATACCTATTCCAACATCAAACTGTCCCATTACAATCGTTGTTTTTAACATCCAAAATCCTTCTTGGTTGAAAATTAATCAATCCTCTCGTTCAAACCAAGCACTAGGATGAATTTCTACTCAAGAATAAACGTCGCTTTGGTATTCAATTCAGTCTTAGCTTATATAGACGAGTACGACTAGCCGAAACGTCGTGCAAATTCTTTGTCGTAATCCTTAAACGTTGCTTTTGAAATTTCTACTACAACTGCAGTCATGTAGAAAGAATTCGGCCGGGTTGAAACCTCCTTGGAATGAAGCTAAAACTCGAAGATTTGGTTGTAATTTTGACAATTTCAACAGAAGTTTGAATACTCTGTGCGCACCGCAGTTCAAATGCACTTCACTGGCTTCCCCAAAACATTACGGGCTACCATTGGCTTTTCAAAATGCGCGCGAAACGGGCTGCGGCGTCTGCATCAACGAATGAAGAAAGAAAATTAGTGGTCATATGATAAAATGCTTATTGACTGAGTTAGGTCGGGCCGGACGGGAAAATATTTGGCTCTCGGTCAGGACGCACGGACCTCGCTGCGCTCGGTCCGTACGTCCTGACCTCGAGCCAAATATTTTCCCGTCCGGCCCTCCCACTCAGTCAATAAGTACATATTATTTGTTTTCTAGATTCTGTTTCATCTTTTCGGTTTTCAAAATTCGTCGTTGCTCAAATATTCACATATGTTTTCGGTTTCCATAGCCTGGATTTTCAGACATGAATATGCTGTTTGCTGATCTCTGGAAACTAAAATCAAAAATAGTTTTGCAGATTGTCCTGATTTCTAATTTGTAAAATATAAAATCGGATTGGCCGCAAATCTAGCTGACCGTTGAATCTTTGGACTCTTTTAAGATATTTCTCCTCTCTCGGATCAACGCGCGTGTTTTGTGAGATAATTCCGACATGTTACCAATGTAGCACTACTCTTTAGATTTCGTGAGAAAGAGACACTACAAGAAGGTTTAAGGCCGGTTGCCATGTGTGGCTTAGTTATTAAAAAGAATTTCTCGGTGGTACATAGATTACAGCGTTTCTTGATGTTGATATATGGCTTTGCTTTAGCGAGGATCGATTGTACTGATTTTCATTGGCTTCACATTTTCGTGATCGCATTTTCGGGATCGCTTTTGACTAATCTCGAGACTAATCGCCTGGATCGCGCGGGTTTCACGCGAGAAGAGTCCGTAAACCACATATTTGGATAAAATGCAACTCTTTCTGTTTTATTTTTTTTTCACGTTTGGAAAAGTGTAATTACAAGAGTTGGGAGTTCACTGATATTGGCTTTCAAATCTGAGATTTCAGTCTCATGTCTGCGAGTATGGCAGCGACTTGATCGTCGTTTCAATTGGCCATGGAGTTCTTAAGAGAACTGTATTTTGTAAGTTAGCAAATATAATTAGGTTGTAAAATGAATATTAAAACAGTCATTTGTGAAATTGCTTTGTCTCTTATCAGGATAGAAGGTACATTTTACTTTGAGGACGAATCACTGAAATCTACAGCAGACATGAAGCAGTCCATTCTTTTTGCCGTCATTCTTGTGCTAATTGGCTTGTATGGAAGCTCGGTAGCCGCTTGTTCAAGTGGGTAGCTTATTACTAGTTTAGTGGCTTAAAGACAAACGAAATAGCGTTTACTTGTACTAAATTAAGAATCTGTGAGTCGCAGTGCTGATGAGTACATGCGTCACTATTGCTGAGCGACACGAGACCCAAAGTGAAAAAGTATGAAGTGAAGTGAGGGAATTCCCAGTTTATAAAATTCATAATTTGATACTGCTGTTAGACAACAAAAAGTACAATGAAAAGAGTTCTATGTAGTAGTAGTAGTAGTAAACCAGTCGTTCTAGCGTTTTACACGCTTTGTGACACTAATTAAATAGAAAACTAAGAAAAACATTAAAATTTTGTGAAAATTGAAACCCATATGCTAAACTGAACTCTAGTTAAAAACATATTTAAAAACGCACACTTATTCTAAATAAAACTCAAGTTACAAACGTACTTAAAAACATACACTGATGAGATAATTATGATCACTTTCTACATTAACGATTGCATAAATAACAGTTCTTGCGGCCCCCGTCTTCAATTGAGTAGGTTAAGTGTTTTTTCCTTATCCGACGTTTAAAAGTACTCAAACTATCCATACCACGTTCCTCCTTTGTCAAGTTGGACCACGAAAAAGGCTCAAGATATTTCAAAGAATGTTTCCCATACTTAATAGTGTTAAAGCGTGGTAGGGTAAAATCGGAATTCCTTAAGTTGTATCGTTTTTCTCTTTCCCTCTTTAGTTCCTTGTGAAGCTCTGGTCGGTGATTTGCAGGAATTAGTCATGAATATCGAAACAGAAAATGCCAAGCTCGAGGAGATCATCCTGGGCTTGCATTAAAAAAAGAGCTGCAGGAGGCGAAGGCAAAGACATATCTTCCAAATCAAAAATAATGTAGTGAGGGGTACACTAGGAACTGTAGTTGTAAAACTTGTTTATTCAACATGTCTAGTTGGAATAAAATTTAACTTTAAACTGATTATTTGTCTGAATTTACTGCACAAATGGTTTATTTTTTCCACGCGTACGTTTGCATCAAATGCTGTAAAAGAGCCAAACCTTCACGCGTCAATGGGTTAATGCCAAACATCTTATAAGCTATTAATTGAAAACATTTTACAAGCTTGATATTGTTTTAAATGTTGATTCAAATACACCTTATTGCAATAATTTTGTCTTTAAAGTGAAGTGAAGTGAAGTGAAGTGAGGGAATTCCCAGTTTATAAAATTCATAATTTGATACTGCTGTTAGACAACAAAAAGTACAATGAAAAGAGTTCTATGTAGTAGTAGTAGTAAACCAGTCGTTCTAGCGTTTTACACGCTTTGTGACACTAATTAAATAGAAAACTAAGAAAAACATTAAAATTTTGTGAAAATTGAAACCCATATGCTAAACTGAACTCTAGTTAAAAACATATTTAAAAACGCACACTTATTCTAAATAAAACTCAAGTTACAAACGTACTTAAAAACATACACTGATGAGATAATTATGATCACTTTCTACATTAACGATTGCATAAATAACAGTTCTTGCGGCCCCCGTCTTCAATTGAGTAGGTTAAGTGTTTTTTCCTTATCCGACGTTTAAAAGTACTCAAACTATCCATACCACGTTCCTCCTTTGTCAAGTTGGACCACGAAAAAGGCTCAAGATATTTCAAAGAATGTTTCCCATACTTAATAGTGTTAAAGCGTGGTAGGGTAAAATCGGAATTCCTTAAGTTGTATCGTTTTTCTCTTTCCCCCTTTAGGTCCTCTGGTCTGGGAATTGCAGTTGAGTTTGCAAGAGCTCCAAGAAAAAAATGCCGACCTCAAGGAGATCATCCATGCACATTCACAAAGAGATGCTGCAGGCAGGCACTTATCAGATTCTCCAAGTGGGTAGCTTATTTCTAGTTTAGTAGCTTAAAGACAAATGAAATAGCGTTTACCTGTACTAAATTAAGAATCTGTGAGTCGCAGTGCTAACTACATGCGTCACTACCGCTGAGCGACACGAGACCCAAAGTGAAAAAGTATTTATGCCACAAGCAGAACTTTCCTCTGGGACTGGGGATCGAAGTGAGGGAATTCCCAGTTTATAAAATTCATAATTTGATACTGCTGTTAGACAACAAAAAGTACAATGAAAAGAGTTCTATGTAGTAGTAGTAGTAGTAAACTTTATTTAAGTGTCAGTCGTTCTAGCGTTTTACACGCTTGGTGACACTAATTAAATAGAAAACTAAGAAAAACATTAAATTTTTGTGAAAATTGAAACCCATATGCTAAACTGAACTCTAGTTAAAAACATATTTAAAAACGCACACTTATTCTAAATAAAACTCTAGTTACAAACGTACTTAAAACATACACTGTTTAGATAATTATGATCACTTTCTAAATTAACGATTGCATAAATAATAGTTCTTGCGGCCCCCGTCTTCAATTGAGTGGGTTAAGTGTTTTTTTCCTTATCCGACGTTTAAAAGTACTCAAACTATCCATACCACGTTCCTCCTTTGTCAAGTTGGACCACGAAAAAGGCTCAAGATATTTCAAAGAATGTTTCCCATACTTAATAGTGTTAAAGCGTGGTAGGGTAAAATCGGAATTCCTTAAGTTGTATCGTTTTTCTCTTTCCCCCTTTAGGTCCTCTGGTCTGGGAATTGCAGTTGAGTTTGCAAGAGCTCCAAGAAAAAAATGCCGACCTCAAGGAGATCATCCATGCACATTCACAAAGAGATGCTGCAGGCAGGCACTTATCAGATTCTCCAAGTGGGTAGCTTATTTCTAGTTTAGTAGCTTAAAGACAAATGAAATAGCGTTTACCTGTACTAAATTAAGAATCTGTGAGTCGCAGTGCTAACTACATGCGTCACTACCGCTGAGCGACACGAGACCCAAAGTGAAAAAGTATTTATGCCACAAGCAGAACTTTCCTCTGGGACTGGGGATCGAAGTGAGGGAATTCCCAGTTTATAAAATTCATAATTTGATACTGCTGTTAGACAACAAAAAGTACAATGAAAAGAGTTCTATGTAGTAGTAGTAGTAGTAAACCGCCTTTATTTAAGTGTCAGTCGTTCTAGCGTTTTACACGCTTGGTGACACTAATTAAATAGAAAACTAAGAAAAACATTAAAATTTTGTGAAAATTGAAACCCATATGCTAAACTGAACTCTAGTTAAAAACATATTTAAAAACGCACACTTATTCTAAATAAAACTCTAGTTACAAACGTACTTAAAACATACACTGTTTAGATAATTATGATCACTTTCTAAATTAACGATTGCATAAATAATAGTTCTTGCGGCCCCCGTCTTCAATTGAGTAGGTTAAGTGTTTTTTTCCTTATCCGACGTTTAAAAGTACTCAAAGTATCCATACCACGTTCCTCCTTTGTCAACTGAGTTAGACCACGAAAAAGGCTCAAGATATTTCAAAGAATGTTTCCCATACTTAATAGTGTTAAAGCGTGGTAGGGTAAAATCGGAATTCCTTAAGTTGTATCGTTTTTCTCTTTCCCTCTTTAGTTCCTTGTGAAGCTCTGGTCGGTGATTTGCAGGAATTAGTCATGAATATCGAAACAGAAAATGCCAAGCTCGAGGAGATCATCCTGGGCTTGCATTAAAAAAAGAGCTGCAGGAGGCGAAGGCAAAGACATATCTTCCAAATCAAAAATAATGTAGTGAGGGGTACACTAGGAACTGTAGTTGTAAAACTTGTTTATTCAACATGTCTAGTTGGAATAAAATTTAACTTTAAACTGATTATTTGTCTGAATTTACTGCACAAATGGTTTATTTTTTCCACGCGTACGTTTGCATCAAATGCTGTAAAAGAGCCAAACCTTCACGCGTCAATGGGTTAATGCCAAACATCTTATAAGCTATTAATTGAAAACATTTTACAAGCTTGATATTGTTTTAAATGTTGATTCAAATACACCTTATTGCAATAATTTTGTCTTTAAAAAGTAAAGGAAATAAATAGGAATTAATTAGCTGTATCTTCAAAACCTGCAGCTTTTACAGTAAACTCTCGAGGTTATAACTGTACACATATCAATGGTGTAATAAGATCAATCGATTCACGTGTATTTTGATACTTTTTGAGGTCATTTCTTCGGTGAATTTCAAACACACGCCTAATTAATTCCATTTTACCTTTTTCAGTTTTCCACGACAACGTTATTGCAATCAGGTGTATTTACGTGATTTACCAAATGACTTTTATCTTTGTTTTAAACCACCCAAAAGAATTAATGCCAGACCAGACTGTATAAGAAACGCTATACATTGTTGCCAGCAATTCCTTTTATTCCAGTCCACATCTCATTGTTAAAGAAATGAAAAGAAAAACGCGTCCGAGTGCACTGTTTTAGTTTTATAAGCACGCGGGAACTTTTAAGAACGCGAGAGAAGTGCATAGAGAAGCACTCGGCTGTGCCTCGTGCTTCTCGCACTTCTCGAGTGTTCTCAAAAATTCCCAAGTGCTTATATAACTCAACAATGTACGAGAAGCGAGTTTGTTTATTTCTTTAGGGAAATTGTGCGCGCTCCGCTCAAAACTCCTGACATAAGCCGCGTGCATTATATAACGCGATAAAACTCGCGCGTGACGTAAGACGCGTGCTTTATGGAGCTAAAATGAGCTCGAACTGGCCAATCACAGCGCGCAATTTCTCGATCATTTATATAATGACTCTATAATGAACAATAAAGAGTTATCCCCCTTTACTTGTACTTTATAAACTTTCATCACTACATTCTTGTTTATTCTCCTACTCGTTTCGTGTGAGTAGTGTTAAACAGTAAGAAATTCTCACTAAAAATAATAAGGAAAAACGTAAATGTGGAGTTGGAAATGTTAAATATCGGGTTATTGAAAATTAATCTGGGGAAATTTTTTAAGTACTTGAAACATAGTTGTCAATAGCGTTGCAAACTCGCTCTCTTGATTTAGTTGATCAAGTAATATCTTCTCGTTTTTCGTTTTTTTACACAACCAGATTACACAGCCGTTACGTTTCTTCGCCGAAGTATGTGTAATTTACTTAATTAACTATTTTGCTGCACTAGAAATCGTGCTATCTTCTAAATCCTTATAACCCCCAGTGGGGCATGGGGCCGCAAATAGTGCCATATAACTTGATTATTTTGTTGTGTTTCTTCGGCGAAGTATATTTAATTTACTTAACTGTTTTGCTGCACGGAAAAATGTGCTATGTAACTTTTGAATGTAGTTGTTATTTAAGGCTGGTTTTCACTAACGCATAAGCAAGTGAGAACACCCACAACATAAGCATAATCAATTTTCAATTTTCATTCCTACTAACCTGGTGTATTTTGTTCTTGTTCTAGGCGATTTCTTGTGGAATGTAATTAAGTTTCAGTGCTCGTATTTAAGACCTTCTTGTCTGCAATTTCAAAATCGAAAGACGTTCTTAAACAGCTTTTCACATCGGCGAGAACCGTTTTACTTAAATCCTCTAATTATTCCCAACCTGGCCCCAGTTGTTCAAAGGGTGGATAACGCTATTTAGTATATACACACTCAGTGATCTTGGCTATTCCAGCAATCTGATTGGTTCCCTATCTCGGGCTAATGCCGCATTATTCACTCGCTACCGAGTGGATAATGCATTATCCCATAAAACATAAAACAAAATGGCCGGCGTAAACTCGCGTTTCGCTAGCGTTTCAGAATCAAAAATAGTGAAAATAAAAGACGAGAGCGAGCCAGAAAACACCAAGAAGGCAACGAACTCTGGCCTAAAAGTTTTTAAAGATAAGTGAAGAAGTCATGTTTTGCAAACAAGTGTTTTTCAGTTTGTTTATCGAGATAATTACTGTGATCAATTCGACCTATCGCTAAATAGGCAGCAATTAATCTTCACGACTACAATTTGTCTCATTACGAGTATTTTTGTAGACTGGTTTGCCTGACAGAAGGAATTTCTCACCAAAATCGAGGAAATAGAAAAAGAAGAATTGAAGTTTTATATCTCTGCGAGAAAACAAGACAGGTCATATTACAACAAGGCAACACTCACCTCAATTCGAGCCGCCATTGACAGGCACCTTCGCAACGAGCCAAACAACAAGCCTTTCTCGATAACTTCGAAAACTTTGTTTGATCAGTTATCGATTTCCAAGCAGACTTTCGATTAAAGTTGCCGATTTGAACTGTGTAAAAGGACCATTTTGACAAGGATTTTATCGAAGATTGTGTATTTGCCATGGTAAAAGAATCTGTTACGTGTTTTCACGCATGAATTGAGACGTCAAATTAGACGTCAATAAAATTGCCTTTCATAGGTTTCCTTTTGAAAATGTCTTGATTGTCTGTTTTGAGATCACTTCTTGTGTATATACTAAAACAATTATTCTTTTCAATCTCGGTGAATAGCGGCAGAATATTTACCTCGCCGCTACGCGGCTCGGTAAATATTCTGCCACTATTCACCTCGATTTCAAAGAATAATTGTTAACCAACGGATAAATCACTATCCAGTGGATAGCGTGGTTTGTTTTGCCAACACTTATCCGCTGGATAGCGATTTATCCAGTGGATAGCGTTATCCACCCGTTGAAAAACTGGGGCCTGGAATGCAGTTTGATAAATCCGCTGGCTGGGATTGTCAGGAATCTTACATTTTGGAATTTTAATGTAATCTTACAGTTTGGAATGACCGGAATGCAGCCGACCCACAACATCTACCTCGTGCCACGAGGCAAAAAAGTATCCAATACTACGGACTAAAATGTCTAACAAGATATGTACATTCCACTACCTCACCGAAACGATTTGTTGCCTCTTGAATAGCGAAGCGCGCGAGTGACGTCATTACTCAGACAAACAAAACAGAATTGCGGACGATTTTCCCAAAACAATAACTAAAACAGCCGATGTTCCTAAAACACTTTTTTGAAGCGAGAACTTCCCCTAGATTTCCTCTATTTCTCTCTGAACACGTTGATGTTGTCTGAGCCTGGTGGGGGTATAATCACTTGCATTCTATTTTTAAACCTCGCGCGCTTCGCTGTTGCTAAAAACACACCCAATAAACGGTCTGTTGGAAATTTCACAGCGAGAGCAGCTGCCATGTCAGGTACAACAGAAAAAGCCCACTTGTGCTATGTAAACGAATAAAGCTATTACTGATTTTACATCGGAAGCACTTTGAACAATTCAATGCAAATATCCCTTGATATTTTCTGTTGTTTTTCTGTGTTGCCTTTTGACTGTTACCGCAATGAACTTCGGCAAACCATTAATTGGATATGATCAATGTTGGCACGAAACACTATAACCCTTTTTGACAATGTCACGCAGATGCACGAGTGATATTGGTTTTGTATTGCTTTTTTAATGGTTGAAGTTACTACAATAAATTTTGCCACCATTAACTAGATATAATTGATGTCGGCACGGAAAGGGTATTGAAACGAATGAATGAACTTAATCTAACACAGAATTCAATCAGTTAAACACTAATTCATACTAAAGCTGTGAAAAATCTCTACAGTGCATTTAAAAGACAAAACCCCAAAACGGATTTTGACGCACCGAAATCCTTCTCTGAGGTGGATTGCAATTAAAAGATCCAAACTTGGATTTCATGGATTTATTATTTTGATTTTTTTTAGAAATCCGATAAAAGGTTTTAAACACGGAGCGATCCTATATAACGAGGCTGAACAGTTCAGCCTGCCAATCCCTGCCAATCACAAATTCCAATGAGACGATTTCATTGGTTGGGAAATGCAATTAACTGGCTTTTGGTGTGGCGTGATCCCGACTGATCTCGTTTTCTAAACTAAAACTAGATTCAAAGCAGTACAAGAAATAGCATCAAGATTCTCGTGTATAAAATTCTCTGTTTTCTTGTTTGGGTGCAAACAATCGAAAGCGAGGTTTAGAAATAGTGAAAGATACGTGTAGCTATCAGTCACTGTTCTGCAAAATCACGGACATTTCTGGCCGCAAGCGACCTAAGCTTAGCGCCGATACTGATACAATTACACAGAATTACATTAGATAAATGCGTTGCAAGTAAACAAATAAATATTTATAAATTCATTTTCTGAAATCTTAATCTGCTTATTGCTGAAAAATAAGGTTTTAGTCAAGGATATGCCACATAAAAGCTAGCCAAAGAGCAAACGAAACTTGTAGTTTTGAATTTTGTCGCTTCAAAATTGAATTTGGCGATTGTTCCCGTTTCACGAGTATAACAAGAACGTTTGTAAAGAGCGTAGCTCCTAGTTCGCCAAATTTCGAAATGTAGAGATTTTTCCAAAGCACTGTTATCTTTGTTGTTTGAATCCGTAACCCATAAAAACAAAATACTGAAACGATTGTCATTGATGTCTTCGGCATTATCTGTTTGAGCTTTCATGTCGTAACAGTGTTTGTGCGCGGTGGACATCAATTTTGAATTTTCAGGATTATTGCATAAATTCTGTTTAAATTTTCTTTTAGACGTCCTTTCAGCTTGTATGGAAAGAATTATTGGTAGTTTATATTGCACATTAGCTTGTTAATTCTATATAAATGAACTGGGAACGCATTTAAAAAGCAAAATTTGCGGAGCTCTTCTCTTTCACGACCGTTACTCTGACACGACTTTTTAAAATTGAAGCCAACAAAGTGCTAGACGGGGCCTTTTTATAGGCTCGCTCCGTGTTTAAGAAGCTGTTCTCGTGAGCAGCCCTCTACTCCCATATGAAATGGACGGGGATGCTTACCCTTTACAACACGTTTTTGTGTTACCCACAAAAAGATAACCGTGTTTCGTCTTCGAACTTCTCCAAAATAATTTTTAATTTTTGGAATCATGCTAATTTTAGCGTTCTCTTTCCGGCAGTGTCAATGTGGTTTTACTGTCAAATCCAAATATCAATTTGGTAATGTTGTTTTCGCCTACCGTTCTATTTGACGACATTTTAATAAGAGAGCGACACAACAAATAAATAGCTATTAGATTTGCTGAGGATTCACTAGCAGCTAAAAATCGGCGAGAGCAGTCCTTGTAGAATTATGCTCCTCTTCCAGGTGACAAAAGCAAATAAGTGGCGTTGGCTGCTAAAGAAATGAGATAAAAATACTAACTAACAAGAATTGGAAATAACTGGATAAAAAATAAAGCTAAGTCAGAAAATGTTGACAAACTTGAACACAACGATGAATGAAGCACAGCCATCAAGTTGTTTCAATCCTACAGCGGAAAGAGTCGGAAAAACCTTTGCTTACTGCGTCCTTATAGTTATTTCACTGGCAGGAAACACGTTCATCGGGATAATTGTCTACAAGACGAAAACCATGAGAAAAACCACCAATTTTTTTATCGTGAACATGGCCATATCTGATCTGCTACTGTCGATTTTTCTGTTCCCGTGGATATTAACAGGGTTGTACGTTGACTCTGGGCTTAACAGTGGTCCTCTTGGGCAAGCGTTATGTAAGCTGCGTCATTTCTTACCATACGCTTCTCTTACTGTGTCTATTCAGAGCCTGGTGTTGATAGCAGTGGATCGATTTGGAGCTGTGGTATTTCCCCTCCGTTCCCCATTCATCAGTTCAAAGCTTTGCCCTTTTTTTCATTCTGGCTACTTGGATCTTTACAACGGCACTCCATTCTCCACGTTTCTTCGTTTACAAGCTTGTTGAATATCCAGAAAGCTTTCGTCTTTAAAAAGTTACGCTTTAGCTTTACATGTCGTAAACCTTTTTTATCCCTTTGGTGATGATAGCGATACTTTATACAATCATCTATTTAAAACTCAGGTCACAATTGATTCCAGGCGAGCAATCAGTCAACGCTGAACGACAACGCGCGAAAAGGGAACGAAATGTGCTGAAAATGGCCCTTGCTCTTGTATTATGGTTTGCAGTATGCTGGCTGCCCTTCAGCATTATTGACTTACTGTACATTTTTGAATGGGACTTCACCACTTTTTCCTGCAGCATTACACACTTCCATTCTATTACTAACTTTATGCCCTTGTTGAAAACTGGGACCGAGCTTGTCACGTGACTTACACGATTTGACCCCCCCTCGAACACTGAACTGAAAGGAACGAATGCAAAACTGATGCGAAGTCGTTGTTCTTGAATTGTATTCTGGAGTTTTGTCTTTGAATAGAGTCTTTATCTACGAAAGTGTCGTTTGAATACGTTTTCTACATTTGGTGCCGAGACCCGGGAATCGAAACTGGGATTCTAGCGTTGTGAAGAACGTCTCAAAGGAAGCTGTTGTGAAGTCAAAGCTGCACTAGCTGAAAGCACGTGGGCGACAAATTATGCCGCCGAAATTGAGGAATTTGAGAAAATTTCGCGATGGTCATCGAAAGTTCGTCCAGAAAACTATCGAACAAGCCAAAGGGCTAATCTCTGAAGGCAATTCCATCGAAGTGAAAAGGCTGAAATTTCTTCGAACCGCCCTTGAAACGAAAATGTCGGAGCTTCAATCGCTCGACCGCGAAATTGTGGAGCTGGTGGACGACGTAAAAACCATCGATACCGAAGTCTCTGAGAGCTGTGAGATAATGAGTTCCATTCAGGAGTGTATTGTTGAGTTAGAATCTGTTTTGGAAGCTCAAGAAATGCCGGGTAAGAGTCAGGAATTCCCTTCTGTGGCGCAACTTCCTCCTTCCGAAAGCGCGGGAACTTCTCAAGATCACGTTTCGAAAGCAAAGTTGCCGAAGCTCGAGCTTAAGAAGTTTCACGGAAATCCCATACACTGGTATCCCTTTTGGGAATCTTTCGAGTCTGCGGTTCATAAGAACCCAAATTTGTCTTCAGTGGATAAATTCAATTATTTGCAGTCACTTCTTACTGGCACCGCGCGTAGTACGATCGCTGGTCTGGCCCTGACAAGTGCAAACTACGAAAAGGCAGTTGGACTGCTTAAACAAAGATTCGGAAATCGACAGATAGTGATCTCCAGCCACATGGAAGTGCTCACTAAACTCCCCAGGGTGGAATCGATAAGCGAAGTAAAGAAACTCCGAAGCTTGTACGACACAGTGGAATCTCATGTTCGTGGGTTGGAAAGTATGGAAATCTCATCCGAGATGTATGGTTGCTTCTTGACACCAATCGTTATGCAGAAATTACCGGAGGAATTTCGGATCGCTATCACACGAAATTTGGAATCGGAGACATGGAATCTGAAAGATATTTTGGGTGAATTTCACAAGGAACTGCAACTGAGAGAACAATGTCTTGTCAATAACAAGGATTCCAGGCCTTCACATCAGAGAGGTGAGTCGCCATTTTCTACATCGGCTTTGTACACTGACAGTTCTGAGAATAAACAGTCTCCTCGTGTTTGGTGCTCATTCTGTAATCAAAATCATCAGAGCTCTAAATGTAATGTTGTCACAAGTATTGAATCTAGAAAGGAAGTTCTTAAAAGGAAGGGCAAGTGTTTTCTCTGTCTCAAGCAAGGACATTTGGCACGTAACTGTCAAGCACCTATGAAGTGTCTTAAATGTCAAGGTGCCCATCATGTAGCAATTTGTGGTAACCCTGATCCAACCCTGGGTGGGCAAGATCGAGAACATGTGGCCAGTGTCTCTACTAGTATGTATGTGGATCAGTCTAGAGGGTCGGTGTTGTTGCAAACCGCAACCGCTGAAGTTGTGCGTCCGGATAATGACAGTTTTCCCCTAAGTGTTCGTCTGGTTTTCGACTCATGCAGTCAGCGATCATACATGACTAAGGACCTTAAAGACAAACTGGGGTTATCAGTAATTGGTAGAGAGTCACTTCTAATCAAAACCTTTGGTGAGTCTGACGCCAGGCTACGAACATGTGAAATTGTTCAAGTGGGTATCAAAACCAGATGCAATGCAATTGTGTACATTCAAGCCTATGTGGTGCCAGTCATATGTGGCCCTCTGACCCAACAACCCACAGAGCTTGCTCAGTCTAGCTACGAACATCTGCATGACCTCAGTTTAGCCGACAGGTGTGGCGGCAGAGATTTGCCCATCTGCATTCTCATTGGTGCTGATTATTATTGGTCATTGGTCGAAGGTACTATTGTGAGGGGTGCACCGTGGGAACCTGTTGCTCTTGCTACAAAGCTAGGATATGTCCTCTCCGGACCCACTATGATTGTGTCTAACCGTGACAATGGTAACACTGTGAATCTTACTGCAACGCATGTGCTGAAAGTGGAAGCAAGTGTTGTCGGTCAAGATGAACTTGCCTCTGAACTTGGAAAATTCTGGGACTATGAGTCACTTGGCATTCGAGATAAAGGTTCGTCTCTGTATGACAAATTTGTTAGTGAAGTTGAATTCACTGAAGGAAGATATCAAGTACAGCTACCTTTCAAAGAGGACCATGAGCTGCTTCCAGATAATTTTGCTTTGTGCAGATCAAGGTTGGTCTCACTACTGAAACGTCTGAAATTAAAGCACGAGATGTTAAAGCACTATGATGATGTCATCCAAGATCAGCAACAACAAGGAATTGTGTAACCTGTGGATCAAGGTGTCAACAATGGTGTGGGAAAAGTACATTACATTCCTCATCATGAAGTGATTCGCGTGGACAAGGACACCACAAAACTTCGTATTGTTTATGATGCCAGTGCACGATCAGGAAAGAACACATCAAGTCTCAATGACTGTTTGTATGCTGGTCCACCACTATCTCCCCTCATCTATGACATCCTCCTGAGGTTCCGGGCTCACAAGACAGCCCTCATAGGAGACATTGAGAAAGCTTTTCTAAATGTTTCAGTTCACCCGAAAGATCGTGACTATCTTCGTTTCCTGTGGGTTGATGATATCACAAGCAGCCACCCGAACCTACAAGTTTATCGATTTGCAAGAGTTGCATTTGGCGTCTCCGCAAGTCCGTTCCTATTGAATGCAACAATTCGTCATCACTTGACTTCTGCTGACATCCCCAAAGAATTTGCTGAGAGAGTTCTGAAAGGTCTGTATGTGGATGACTTTGTTGGTGGAGATGATTCTGACAATTCTGTTTTCGAGATGTATGAGAATCTGAAGTCATCCTTTAAGAGCGGAGGCTTCAATATGAGAAAATGGGTCTCCAACTCTGAAGCCCTTCAGGAAAGAATTGAACAATCTGAAAGCCAGTCTTCTCAAGTTACAAGCAAGTCTGTCAAGGAGCACCCTGTTCAAGAGGAAGATCAAACCTTCTCGAGTTCCCTGTTTGAGACGTCAAAGAACCCCAGCACAGCAAAACTGAAAGTACTGGGAGTTGGATGGGATAGACAAAATGATTTGTTACTCTTGGATCTGGCTTTTCCACTAGAAACTAGCAATACTTGTCCAGTTACGAAGAGAGCAATTCTTGGTACAACAAGCAAGTTGTATGATCCCCTGGGGCTAATTAGTCCAGTCATCATTCTACTGAAGATCATCTTTCAATCTATTTGCAAGACAAGAGTGGGTTGGGACGACCCTGTGGATTCATTCATCCATGAACAGTGGTTAAAGCTTGTTAAAGATGCTAAGAAGGTGGGGGTGGTGGAAGTGAGGAGACACTACCACCTTGGCTTGTCATCAGGAGATTTACGAAGCATTCAACTCCATGGTTTTGCGGATGCAAGTGAGAAAGCCTATGGAGCAGTTGTGTATTTACGCCTTGAAACAACTACTGGAACTGTCTTCACCCAGCTTGTGTCGTCAAAAACCAGAGTTGCTCCGATAAATGGAGAAACCATACCTCGACTGGAGTTACTAGGTGCTCTTGTTCTGGCCCGATTGGTCAATACTGTGTTGACAGCATTTGACGGAACATTGAAAGTTGATGCTGTGTTCTTCTGGTCAGATTCGCAAATTGTTCTGTGGTGGATTTGGGGTGTAAACAGAGAATTCAAGCAATTCATTCAAAACAGAGTGGTTGAGATCCGTCGACTTACAAAGCCAACTCAGTGGAATTATTGCCCCACAGAATCCAATCCAGCTGACATCTGCTCACGTGGTACGATGACCTCGAAACTGCTCACCAACCAATTGTGGTGGAGTGGTCCTGAGTTCCTTAGAAAGGAAAAGGAGTGGTGGCCAAGTCTTACAATGAACTCTGCTGAAGTCACAAGTGACGATTTAGATCCTTGCCTAGAACTGAAGAAGGGAAGCTGTAACAGCCACACAAAGCAGCATGATGGTACAGTTCTTGCAAACATGGTGACGTCAGAAAAGTCACTAAATCTTGATTGCATCATTCCCTTGGAAAGGTTCAGTAGTCTTCAAAGACTTATGCGAGTCACTGCATATGTTCTGCGATTTGTTTCTAATCTCAAGCAAAGTAAAATGAAGAAGAGGTTAGTGGATGGAGTAATAAGGCATGAAGAGGTGGATTGTGCAAGAGAGCTTTGGATCAAGGAGGTTCAGAAATCTGTATACAACAACAAGAACTTTGACCAGGTCAAGATCTCATTATCACTGTTTACAGACGACAAGGGAATTCTGAGGTGTGGTGGTCGTCTTAAGAATGCCCCGATTCCGTATGATGCTCGTTTTCCAATATTCCTTCCAAGATGTTCACGACTAACTTACCTAGTAATAAATGATTGTCATCTCAAGGTTCTTCACAATGGTGTGAGGGACACTCTCACAGAGCTAAGGTCAAGATTCTGGGTAACAAAAGGAAGGCAGACTGTGAAAACTGCGATAGGAAAATGTTCTGTTTGTAAGAAGTTAGAGGGCAGAAGCTATGCAGTTCCTCCTCCCCCACCTCTTCCTGAATTTCGATTGAGCGATGACTTTGCATTTACTCGAGTAGGAGTGGACTTCGCTGGGCCCATGTATGTCAAGGATGTATTCTCAAAGAATGGAGATTTGAACAAGGTCTATATAGCTTTGTTCACGTGCGCTGCAACCCGAGCTGTTCATCTGGAACTTGTCCCAAATCTGAGTGCGGAAAGTTTTATCAGAGCCCTTACTCGCTTTAAAAGGAGACGAGGAATTCCTGTCTTGATTGTCAGTGACAATGGGAAAACATTTAAGGATTCAAGAGTGCAGGCATATTGTCAGCGCGACGGTACACAGTGGAAGTTCAATGTCGAAGCGGCCCCTTGGTGGGGTGGTTTCTTTGAACGTCTAGTAAAATCAGTCAAGTTGAGTTTGAAGAAGGTCATACGAAATGCCCGGTTAAACTATGACGAGCTGTCTACTGTCCTTGTAGAAGTGGAAGCAGCCTTGAATTCACGACCCTTGACATATGTCTTCGATGAAATGGAGGAACCATTAACACCTTCACACCTGATTGTGGGCCGCAGAATTTTGTCAGTACCACCAAAGAACTCATCGAACGAAGTTGATCAAACTGAGGGAATACTTACAAGAAGAGCCAAATTCTTACAGCGAACACTGGATCATTTTTGGAACCGATGGAAGTCTGAGTATCTCACACAACTTAGAGAATACCATCGCTACTCAAAGAGAGCAAATTCTGTCCGTAAAGTGCAAGTGGGAGATATTGTGTGTCTACATGAGAACAAAACCCCGAGACAGCAGTGGCGGCTTGGGAAGATCGAACGATTACTTCCTGGTCGAGATGGTCATGTTCGAAGTGCAGTGGTGAGAGTCAAGTCTGGTAATTCGCCAACCGCGGAATGGAGACGCCCATTGCAGAGGCTCTATCCCCTGGAAGTGAGGTTTGACAATGGAACTGCCAACCCTGTGCCCCGAGTGGCAAATGTTCCTGTTACAGTAGTGAGGGACGAGGATGTCCCAGTTGTCGTCGTGAATTCTGACTAAGATAGATGTATTGAGTTCATTCTGTTATATAGTGTTTATGCTCGTAAGATTGTTTCAACTTTAAATGAACTTTGAACTTTGATTGATGACGTCAATCAACGCGGGGGAGTGTGTTGAAAACTGGGACCGAGCTTGTCACGTGACTTACACGATTTGACCCCCCTCGAACACTGAACTGAAAGGAACGAATGCAAAACTGATGCGAAGTCGTTGTTCTTGAATTGTATTCTGGAGTTTTGTCTTTGAATAGAGTCTTTATCTACGAAAGTGTCGTTTGAATACGTTTTCTACAGCCCTACACAAATTGTGCTATTAACCCTTGCATCTGCTTTATTTTCAGTGGGAATTATCGTCATGGTCTTAAGAGTCTCCTTAGACGTCGGTTTTGTTTACTCAAGGAGCGAGCAAGTCACACTGAGTCAAGCTCGTAACACCAACCAACCAAAAATAGTCCTCACTAGTTTCGTTAAGCTAAACAAATAACTTCTCGAAATGGTAAAGGCCTATGACTATGAATTTGTTTTCTTTTGTCTCTACCAGAGAAGGCGGGACGACGTATAAGAAACTGGGGAAAGAACGCCGTTGTCGCGAAATAATTACAAGGGGGCTTGAGCAAATCACGGCAGCAAGAGCAATAAGAACATCGCCGAACAACAGGTTTAATTTAACAAAACAACAGCTTTGCACGCACGTTATACATCTTGCAACATTTCTTTACCGTCCTCTGCAAAAAGACACACTGAACAGATCTAGATAATTGAAAATCCGAAGGCAAAATTTCGATTCATTCTTCTAGGCGTCTTCCTCCGCGTCACCGTCGTTATTGCCAGGTCATCGTTTGACTTTCGTTCATAAAATTGTGGGCTATTACTCAAAGAATGCCAGAGGTGGAATAAGCATGTCAAAAATAACAAAGTTTGAGGCCCCTGGCGCTAAAGGATGAGATTTTATGAGATTTTTTGAGAAATTTGCATGCAAAAAGTTGCTGGAGGGCAAGATCTCCCTGCAGCAAATTTTCCCATGGAAATCATTTCAATTTTTCGTTATTCAAACTGTCGTATAACCTTACTCTTTAACTTGGCCATATTGCTATTTTTGACCCCACGCTTTTGCCATTTCTGGCATTGTTCAAGTTATAGCCTATAATACAACTATTTTTAGCAAAACATTTGGTCACGAGACCCCAACTGCGTGCAAAGAGTCTATTTGGTGCGGCAGCACGTAGAAGTATTTACTTCTATTTTGAGTCGAAAACATAAATTAAACTGCTCACAAAGGCAATACAAAATAATTACAACTCCGAAGAACATCTTGCAAACTTAAAATATAAGTATAAGCAAGAAAAAGAAACAGACAAACGGAAAGTAAACGCAATCGGTTCTTATTACTTGACCATTATCAAATGTGGCAAAGATATGATAATGCGCTAACATATATAGAGGGTCGCTTGCGAGGTGACGAAGAATATAGATGAGCTAATAATTAAAACAAATATGTTAGAATCAACAGAATGTCGAAAATAATTACAATAATAATAAATTATTATTACAACATAGGCAAGTCATTACACTTATCACAATATAGTGGCGGCGTAAGTTGATAACTTTATTTTACTAGAAACAAATTGAAAGAAACATAACACGGTTTACAATTTAATAAGATATTTATTTGTAGTAATATAAATACAGTTCTTTAATCTCAGCCACTTTTAACCAACTGTCGTAAAAACAGTGGCTTTTGATTATCGTTGTACAGTACAAGGGTAATAAACAGGTGCTCTCTTCTCCCCAGGCTCCGAGTATTTGCTTATAACCTCTCGCCATTTCCCAGCCCGTACGAAAAAATAAGAGGCCTCTGCGGAGGAGAGAGAAACAGGTGTGATTGGTGCATTTCGATGGTCGCCGTCCCGGTGGATTGTTCTTCTGTTGTTGTGTTTTTCGATTGTTGCTATCCATGCGTCTGGAATTTCGACTCCACTATCCCTGTTGACGTTGTTAGGGGGGTGATGTCTAATGTACAATGGTGAAGTGTCTCTTTGACCCTGCGCGTGTAACAATGAGGATCACCATCAATAAACTTTGCCTCGTGTAAGAACGAGTGGTGTCCGGTGTTGTGGGGTGATCAAGGGCAGAGGTCTGGGTACTGGCGAGTCGGATGTCTCGATGCCGGTGCGAGAAGAGTGTTTCACTAAAAGTTATTTAATTTCATCGAGCATTGTGGCGTACTTTGAGGAATTCGGCGGGCTAAAATATGTTTTAGCCCACTGCCGTGGACCAATCAGAAACAGGAAAAAATAACGAGACTACCCAATCAGAACTGAAAACCATTCAACTGTTCCTAACGGGGAAGCAAATTTTCAGTCCTCTCAGCTAGATGAAAAGGGAATTACAGAAACTCGAAGAAGAATCGCCGCAAAGTGAACGCAAGTTTGTCTTCCTCGAGCGAATCTCGCTCAATTCAGGCATTGTGCCAAACCGCCGGTTTAGTTACCTGCACGATTACCTTATTATAAGAAATTAACGCTTCATGAAATTAACGCGAATTTGGAAAATTCGCGTTAATTTAAGTCGCGTTAATTTTTGTGAGCATTAATTTCCGCGCCCTTAATTTAGTGGAGCGTTATTTTCCGCGTCATTAATTAAGTGGAGCGCTAATTTGGATTTTTTTAGCATTCTTTTACCAGGGTGGAGATCCACCAGTATCGTTGGCGCTGAAACTTGTTAACAGTGTGTTACAATAAATTTGTTCCTGTTGTCTCTTCAAGTTCCCAATCTTTGTGTGGTCGCGTTAATTTCCTTTATTTTGAAATTTTAGCACCTCTTTCGCGTTAATTTCCTTTATTGGAAAGTAATTTTTCCTTCACTTCGCGTTAATTTAAGTCGCGTTAATTTCCAATACCTTAATTAACACGAGCGTTAATTTCCTATAATAAGGTAATTCTATTCTGACTATTCTTTGCTGTCTACAGAATTTTGTAATTTCATTTTCAAGAGTTCTTACGGCTTTCTGTCGAACTTGTAAACTTTAAGGCCCTGTTTTCAATCAGAAATAAACGCCGACTCGACGCCACAGTGAATGTTCAGGATATCACTTACAGTTTTGATTCCCTTTCTATATTGACCTCTGAAATTATTAAAATAGTACTAGAGTTGGTGATCTCGGGCGTAAATGTGTTTTTGACCCTTCTCAGAGCTCATTTTAGCCCTGAGCCTGAGTCGGGCCAAACACATAACAACTCTATTGTTATCTAATAATTTCTTTTATTATATGGCTACAATAGTACGCGCGCTCTGATTGGCTGATGAGCGGGCAAGATTTTCTTGTAATAACCGGGCATTATGAAAATTTTTCTTGCCTTAGCTTTTATAACTTTTTAAGGGTCAAACACTTGTAAACACAGGTCAGTTTGTTTTGTGAAAATTAAAGTGGTTAAATTTGCCCTAGATCTTAGCGTAATGAAGACAAAAATTGCCTCATTGTCAAAGAAACCGTTTCTTCTGGTTTGGATCGCATGACCTCGAATGACCTCTTGCGCGCGAGAGCGGATATTGAAAAACGTTTGCCTTTTTTCAGCGATAAAAAGGCCATATAATAAATAACTTATTAACCTCGTCCGTTCGTTCATTACAGGGAAATCTCAGACCTCGGCCTTGATTTCCCTGTAATGACCTCACTCTCGGTTAATAAGTAGTATGTCTTTTTGACTAGTAAGAAGTTGAAAAGTCGCGTATTTTTCATGTAAAGGTCATCAAATTCAAAATTTTTACAGATGTTCCTGTGGCAAAGAAATTTCTTGCGCACCCATTACGAAAATCTTTTGTTACCCAAGCTTTATCTTCGAACCTGTCCAATACACTTTTCATTTTAGGGATGAGGGTAATTTCAAAGCTGTCTTTCCGGTAGTTTCAATGGTTCTACTGTCACATCCAAATTTCAATTTCAATTTAATTTTAGCTTGCCCCTCTATTTGACGACATTTTAGATTGACAGCAAACAAATAGCCATTAGAGCTCCTGAGTACTCGCCAGCGGCTCGCTTTTGGCAAAATAAATAGTGGCGTTGGCTCGTAAAGAAATAAGATAAAATAGAGCTTTCGAGACAGAGAAAAGGTAACTACCAGAATAGCGTAAAGATGTATTTCACCAGGCGCTTCCCTCGCGATGCTAGTCCTAAGCCCCCTTCTCCAAAACGCGACCACCGCGACCATCTTGGCTATCTGTCTTCTTTGACAGACCAATACCTTCCTGCAGTTTTTACAACATCTCACACAATTTCAACACTGCATGTACGCACCAGACCCTTTATTAGCTGGTAGGTAATATTTCCCACTGTTCCCCGTGACTGCTAAGGCCTTCTATGGACAACGCACGGCCAAAAACCCAACGGTAAGCTTCTTTTATCTTTTATTCAAACACATGACTTTCAATAACCAATACGATAAATTTTATTTCAGTTGATAACAAAATGAAAAACTAATTAACAAAGAAAACTTACATATGTGAATAAAACATATTTGAATTTCGTTACAGCAGAATCCAGTGAATGAGGAAAACACAATACACACACAATAAACGGACAGTACATTTCTTGTTGTGTTTTCATTGATTGAGCTTATTGTTGTACCAATTTCCTTTCCTCGCACAGGTAGTACAGCACATATGGTCATACGAACCGGAACAATCTCATTACACAAGACATAAAGCACCAGAAAAGAGGTATCTTGAGCCATCCATGAATTTGTCGAAGATCTACAAAGATTTTTTAAAACTCAAAGGTCATGTTGTAGGGACAGCTGCCAAGCCTCCCCTTAGTATAAGTTCTTTCAGAAAGATTTTCTTCAGTTACAATCTTAGCTTCCGAAAATCCAGAAAAGATAGTTGTGCTAAATGCGACAGCCTCAAAATAGTTATAAACCATTCTACGAGAGCAGACAAAGTCACCGAAAAAAGGACAATTCAAGAAACGCATTGGCAAGAAGTTCAAAAGCACTACGATGACAACTACTTCGATTTCAGCATCCTATTACCAATTTAAAACAAAGATGGCCTTGATTGGAAACTGCCCCCAAAGTGGAGACACGCACAGAAGTGGCACAGCGACTCTTTGCCAAAAGTGTCAGAGTTGGACATGTGTTTATGCCAATATGATTGTTATTATAAGTATTATTATTATTATTATTATTATTATTATTATTATTATTATTATTATTATTATTATTATTATTATTATTATTATTATTTGGTGCTGAATGTTGCTTTTAATATCAGATAATGGTATAAAAAAAGTTCTTGTACAGATGAACTTTTGTCAGTCTTGTCTTTTGACTAAAGACCAAACCAAAACAAGGAAAACCTTTCTTGGAGACCTATAAAAACAAAAACAAGCCGAAATTAGCAGGGGGAGGAGGGGAGGTTGATATTTCATATTGAGCAATGAAATGATGTACTCCCTGCACAGATTATAATTCCAATAAATGCCATTGCAGGAGCTTTCTTGTTAGCCATAATATACCATGATTTCCGATGATAATAAACATTGAAGAAGCACAAACAAATAAAGAAATCTGAGTTCTATTGATAACGAAATCAGAGCTTTTTTCTCTGAAAAAAGAAAAAGTAGAGAAGAATCTATTATAAATATGGTCTAGGAACAACAATGGGACACATGGGTAACTATGGGAAATGTTATAATTTATTTATTTATTTATTTATTCATTCACTCACTTAATTTTATTTTTTATTTACTTTTATTAAAATATTTCACTGAAAAGCCCCGTGGGGACGTGAAATAACTTGTATGTATGTATGTAATGTTTCCTCGTAACCGATATGGCGTGTGAATATTAGGGGACATGATCTGAGCGTATATTTTGGAAGTTTAGTCATGGCTACCCTTGCGATGCTAGTCCGAAGCCCCCTTCTCCAAAACGCAACCACCACGGCTATCTGTCTTCTTTGACAGACCAATACCTTCCTGCAGTTTTTACAACATCTTACACAATTTCAACACTGCATGTACGCGCCAGACGCTTTATTGGCTGGTAGGTGATATTTCCCACAGTTTCCCGTGATGGCTAAGGCCTTCTATGGACAACGCCAAAAACCCAACGGTAAGCTTCTTATAAATACCTTGTTACATTTTATTCAGACACCTGACTTACAATAACGAAATGTAAATACAATAAAACTATTTCATTTGATAACAAAATGAAAAACTTATTAAAAAGAAAATTTACATGTATGAATAAAACATATTTATATTTAGTTACAGCAGCATCCAATGAATAAGGAAAACACAATACCCACACAATTACGATAGGAACCGGAACAATCTCATTACACAAGACATAAAGCACCAGAAAAGAGGTATCTTGAGCCATCCATGAATTTGTCGAAGATCTACAAAGATTTTTTAAAACTCAAAGGTCATGTTGTAGGGACAGCTGCCAAGCCTCCCCTTAGTATAAGTTCTTTCAGAAAGATTTTCTTCAGTTACAATCTTAGCTTCCGAAAATCCAGAAAAGATAGTTGTGCTAAATGCGACAGCCTCAAAATAGTTATAAACCATTCCACGAAGACAGACGAAGTCACCGAAACGAGGACAATTCAAGAACGCATTGACAAGAAGTTCAAAAGCACTACGATGAAAACTACTTCGATTTCAACATCCTATTACCAATTTAAAACAAAGACGGCCTTGATTGGAAACTGCCCCCAACGTGGAGACACGCACAGTAGTGACACAGCGACTCTGCGCAAAAGTGTCAGAGATCGGACATGCGTTTATGCCAATATTATTGTTATTATTAGTAGTAGTATTATTAGTATTATCAATATTATTATTATTATTATTTGGTGCTGAATGTTGCTTTTAATATCAGATAATGGTATAAAAAAAATGAAAAACTAATTTAAAAGAACAATTACATGTATGAATAAAACATATTTATATCATCCAATGAATAAGGAAAACACAATACACACACAATTACGGGACAGTATATTTCTTGTTGTGTTTTGATTGATTGAGCTTATTGTTGTACCAATTTCCTTTCCTTGAACAGGTAGTACAGCACATATGGTCATACGAACCGGAACAATCTCATTACACAAGACATAAAGCACCAGAAAAGAGGTAACTTGAGCCATCCATGAATTTGTCGAAGATCTACAAAGATTTTTTAAAACTCAAAGGTCATGTTGTAGGGACAGCTGCCAAGCCTCCCCTTAGTATAAGTTCTTTCAGAAAGATTTTCTTCAGTTACAATCTTAGCTTCCGAAAATCCGGAAAAGATAGTTGTGGTAAATGCGACAGCCTCAAAATAGTTATAAACCATTCTACAAGACAGACGAAGTCACCGAAACGAGGACAATTCAAGAACGCATTGGCAAGAAGTTCAAAAGCACTACGATGAGAACTACTTCGATTTCAACATCCTATTTAAAACAAAGACGGCCTTGATTGGAAACTGCCCCCAACATTGAAAAACGATCACATTGAAAAACGTTTACAAAACAAGAAATCGCTGACCGAGGTCAACAACCACGACAAACTGTGCTGCACCAGAGCCTTGGTGACAGTCAAAGCCCATCGCGATCACGGACCCGACAGTAGCACGGAAAGGGAAACACGTACAAATGCGACAAGCCAAAGAACTATACCGATTGGCCAACGTACCCTAAGGTCGCTGTGATCTTATGGAACTTCAACAATTTCAAACCCATTTGAAGGACTACCAGAACGTCCTGGTGTCGGTCGATCACGGATATCAAATCATCTTGAAAGGTCCCAAACAACCCGAAAACAAATGCTTGGTCTTCATCAAACACAGCAACCACTTCCACTGATGCACTTCCCTGAAAGGTTTTTTCGGGAAAAGCTTCTTCTGTTTGGATTGCGAAAAAGGATTCAATAACAACACGCACAGTAAGCATGCTTGTCCAGGCCAACGATGCTACGCCTGCCATCAGATGGAATGCTCGGACTTTCTTTGCTCGGACGAAGGACAGAAGGCTACCATTCCCTGCCATTCGTGCGGACGAAAGTTCTTCTGGAATACATGCTTGCCTCTGCACTAAGAACGCCGATCAGAAGATGGAAAAATACATCTGGGTGGAGAAAGGCACTATGAGAGTAAAGTATCTTGCCCAAAAACACAACGCAGTGCCCCAGCCAGGGCTTGAACCCGGTCCGCCCGATCCGGAGTCCAGCGCACAAACCATTAGGCCGCTGCGCCTATGTACAAGGCTCCTTTTGTATATCAACAAGAACAAAAATAACTACATGTAAACAAACGACTACTGAAGTCAACGAAGTACAACTTTTCTTTCGCTTGAAGGATATTCAGCCAGTTTTATTTATTTTGTTTTAGATTCATAACAGTGATTAAAGACAAAATAATTATTATAAGAAAGATCATCATTTTATTATAACGTGTAATCATATGCTTGCTGTCATGGTACGAAACAATAACTTTACATTTGAAATTTATATGCTACTCACTTCAAATGCATGGCAAAAATCGCAAAATTTATGCACCTCTCTACACTCTATATCGAATGGTCTTTTTTTAGGTGTGGGATTAGGCATCTCTCATTTGTTATTCAAATCAGACTCAATTAAAGTGTGTAATATTTGTATATTCATGAAAAGTATATATACACTTTACAAACCACACTTCAATTTTGGTAAGGGTTTTTATTTGTATCCCATGCCTTGAAAAACATTATTTTAATAAATATAAAACATGTAGTAATATTATATAACTTCATCATTCATTTCATGCCATTCTTGGTTTAATTTCATTTTAGTGGGAGGAAATTGGCAATGGAGTTTGGATTTGCCCTCTGAGGCTAAGAGCAGCCCAAAAGGAGCCCAAATCCAAAACAGCGTTCGCAAGAATGCTGTTAATGTTCTTCTACAAGAAGGAAGAACTAAAAGGACACCGTTTGCACCATCTTGATCAAGACATCGTCAATGCAATTGCAGGTAGGTCCAGCTCCTCATGCATTTACCTTTATTTGCTACTATATATAGCCATGAACGCAAATTAAAACTGTTGAAACCGACTGACTTTCCTTGAGTTGTGTGCAGCTAAAAGTACGTAGTTGTAAGGTATAAACCTCACTGGGGCTTGGAGTGCATTGTCTACATCTACATCTAAATGATTAACTCACAATATCCTATGCAGGCAGTTCGCAAGTGAAATAAAAAAAATATATAGAAAAGTGTGAAAAGGTGAATAAATCAGTGCAGAAAGTGTGTAATGCGCCAGGACTCTCATATCAGCTACATGTAGTTGCAATATGTTATTTTGAGATTATTAAATAATAATTTCTATATTCTGTATTTGCAGAATTTGCTTTGGTTGCAAAATTAGCTGACCAGCCTGCAGCTAGCAAAGATATGGATGAAAAAAAGAAAAACAAAATCAAGAAAAAGGATACAAAGGCATCAATTTTACAGTCCTTAAGGACAAAACTAAATAACGTGCTGCAAGAAGAAGGTAGGTATTAAAAACCTATTTTTTTTTTATTTTATTTCAAGGAGTTCATATTTTAATTCTTTATTAATTCAGATGATATTTCACATTTGATATTTATATTTATTTAGTAATTTTTTGTATTACTCATTAACAATTAATTATCAGGAATATCCGGCCCTGATCCTTGATCCTGCTAATTCCTGGAATCACCGCTGCTGGAATTGGTTCCATGACATTGTATATAATTTTAGATCATGCATGTACAATAGAAAAAACAATTGAGCAACTGCAGTTTAAAGTAATTTGACCATTAAGAATGCACTAACTCAATTATGCT
This sequence comes from Meandrina meandrites, assembly GCA_963693305.1. Classification (NCBI taxonomy): domain Eukaryota; kingdom Metazoa; phylum Cnidaria; class Anthozoa; order Scleractinia; family Meandrinidae; genus Meandrina; species Meandrina meandrites. The sequence continues at coordinate 7,369,616 of OY855908.1, read as the reverse complement.
GTACTTTCCTTATCAACAAAATTTATATCCACAATGTAATTACAATAATTAATTCTTTATAATAATAAAATCTTATTTTGTAATTTTCAGTTCAAAAGAAAAAAAGGCAAGCCAAGAAAAGGGCTGACAGTTTGGTGACCAACGCTGTGACCACCCCGCAATGATGCAGCTGAGTCATGAACTTTAACTGTATCATCGAATGCATGCATTTATATTCATATGCACGCAATTAATAATAATTGATTTGATGTTTTTAATAATAGATTAATGTGCTTTAAAAATGGATTGCACTACTGCACATGCAGGTTTCATTTGCAATTGTACGTCATATTAATGATCAGTATCAAATAAATTAAAATAAAAGCTCAATGAATTGAACAGAATTGAATATATGTATATTTGCAACATTAACTGTCATGGTATTTCAAATACATAAACACTTAACTATAGGCTAAATATATAGGCAATAGTTTGTAGTTTTTACTAAATTTCTTCTAGTTAAATGCATGCTTATATAATCAATGCAATCCGGCCTAGATTTCCCTACCATTCCCTGGCTGTAAACTATGTTATTACCAGCTTATCGCTATCTAATCCCTAGTTTTTTTCTATATTGTTTATAGACTAATCACTATCCAAACACTAGTTTTTAACTATCTTATGTCTAGTTAAGAGCTATCTAATCCCCGGTTGTAAACTGTGTTAACTAAGCTTATTGCTATCTAATCCCTAGTTTTTTCTATATTGTTTATAGTTTAATACTATCTGAACACTAGTTTTTAACTATCTTATGTCTAGTTAAGAGCTATCTAATCCCTGGTTGTAAACTACGTTATAACGAGCTTATTGCTATCTAATCCCTAGTTTTTCCAATGTTGCATCTAGTTTAATTCTATCCAACCACTAGTTTGTTACTATCTTATGTCTGGTTAAATGCTATCCAATCCCTAGTTTATTGCTATCCAATTCCAGCAAAATTACGTGTCATCACTATCTTGAAGCTAACTTATGATCTAGTTTTATCCTACCCAATTGCTATTTAAAAGCTATCTAAACTTTCCCTTATGTAGACTCCACATTTTTCAGATAGTATTAAGATAGACTATCTGCATGGTTCCAAATAACTAGAGAAAAGATAGAAATCGGATGGGAAAAAGTTAGGAATTAGGAAACAGTACTTAGCTAGGCCTTAGAGATAGGAAAAACTAGATAATAGTTAGCTGGCGGATAGTTTCTCAAACTTGTTTTAAGATAGTAAAAAGATAGTGCCCAATTTTGTAAGGGTCATCTTCTAAACCAGTCTACTGTGTTATCGTACCTCCAGTAAAACTCAATTAAAGTGAAAGAAAGTAAAACGATAAATAAACAAATTTGATTTCCAGGTGCACTCTCTTTGGACAACATGGTGGGTAAAGCAAAAAGTGGGGTAAGTAGTGTTCTCAACATTCAATGTTCCAAGTGTGGAAAGATAAACAATGTTCATGCGTCCCATCATCACAGAACGGGTAACAGAGGGCCAAAAGCCAGTGACGTTAATTCTAGAGCAGTTCTTGGCTCACCAGTTTTAAAAGAGCTCAAATGGCTACCAGTTGCGACTCAGTTATATTTCAGGAGCGCTATCATGGCCTTCAAATGTCTATCATCTCGCGTGCCGGAGTACCTGTCTTCCCAGTTCAGTAAGCGAGGAGAAATAAGCGGACGTGCCACAAGAAGTTCACAAATGCTGAACATTCCTCTTTTCAAGTCTGCCAGTGGTCAGAGAACGTTCTACTACAGAACAGTCAGTATCTGGAACTCCATGGATAGCTCTCTAAAAACTCTCGAGAAAGTATCTGCTTTTAAGTTTTATCTTAAACGTAAACTTATCAAGGATTTTATAGATTCCTAATTCTAGTTAATTAATTTTAAGTCTGAATATTATCTTGGAGTTTTTAAGTAGTTTTAAATTATTATTGTATTGTCTTTGAAAAGCCTCTAAGGGGAAAGTCAATAAAGTATGTATGTATGTATGTACTTCACATTGCAGTTGGGCAAACAAAACTGAATAATTTTCCAACAATGAATAGCCAACTGTTCATAATGTGAGAAAGCGAAATTGGCAACACCATTGAAACGTATATTTGGAACAAGAAAAGGAAAAGACAGAAAAATGTAACAATCAAGGGGAAGTAAATAGTATAGAGGAATAGCAGTAAGATCTAGGACACATCCTGGACGTGACGGGAATCAAATCAGAAGCAGCACTTCAAGGTATGTTGGCAAGCCACAACACAGTTACTTATTTCTGTGTATGCTTCTTGAGATGAACTTTTTGAAAGGTGAAATAAATACAATCATTTGATCGACCTTCAGAAGTCAGTGGGTTGGTTATCGCTTTCATACCAACTAAGTCTCAATCTATATTTCTCCTTTACTGTCATTGATCCACAGCATACCTGCCCACTGTGGGGCAAGATTGGGCTCACTTACCACAACAAAGATTCCGCCAGAGATAAGACATGCCAGACAAGATCTCGGAATAACATCCGTCGAGGACATCGTTGGAGTTACCCTCAGGGACGGGAACTTCTGGTGTGTAATGTGTAATTTAATGTGCACCACTAAACTTTTATGTTGTTACTGGTTCAAAAGCAGCTGGATTATAGAGGACTACTTCGACATTGCAAATATGCAAGTATTAAGAAATCATCCAGTATTTTAAAATACAAACAATTTCTGTATTACAGGTGGGATGACACAGTTGGACTTATTATGACCATAGAGCTGACACATGAAAAAAATGACGCTGCCAACAGGCTACACAGATAGGTGTACAACTCTGTTTGGCAATTCTACGTGACATTGACATATTTATAAGAATCAAGATAATGTACATGTATCAGCCTTTCAAATATCTATACAATGTAAGGTAAAACAGGCAATACCCAACATCAAATCATTTGGTCCTAGCTAGGTTAGTCACTTCTCCAGTTTGAGGGTTTGCATTCATGTACTCAAATGAAAACAACACACCTGTGACACACTTTATACAAACAATGGGTTAAGGAGATTCTGTTCCAATAATTTACATGTACAATACCATTGGACTGATTTCTCCAGACAGGCCAGATTATTTTATTCCCTTTTTTAAAAATCCTATTTTGCACATTTCTGTGTGCATCCTCTTTCTTGTGGTTAGCCTGTTGAAAGGTGAAATAAATACAATCGTTTGGTTAAGTACTGCTATTATAAATGACTGACCTTCCGAACTAAGTGGTTTGGTTATAGCTTTCATACCCAAAACCTACTTACTAAGTTACTTCTACCCTACATAAAATCATTTGGCACTAAATAGGCAAGTCAGTTCTTCAGTTTGAAATTTTGCATTCATGTAACCAAATGGAAACAACATACTTGTAATCCTATTTTTCCAAATAACAGGTTAAGGAGTTTGTGATCCAAGAATTTATAATACCATTAGACGGATTGCACCAGACAGGCCAGTTATTAAATCAACAAACAATACTGCTTTTTTTAATTCTATAGGACAAGCGAATGACAACTGTGGGGATGGCAGTGAAAACCAGCATAAGAAAGGCTGGTTTTGATAGGACAGAACTGTCTCATCGCAGTTTCAGATCAGTAAGTGTATTATTTATGTGCGATGAACAAATTTTTGAAACTGGTTAAATGCAATTAATCTAATACCAACAACAACTGCATTTTAAGCTAAAATCTGATGTGTTTTCCCTACAGGCGTTTACCACAAAATTTTGTGTGCACTTGTGCTATCGAAAATGGTTGCCGGTTCAAGCAGCAAGACATTGAACAATTAAAGAATGGGAGGATAGTCAGAGAAATTGACAGTTGTACATTTGTACACTATAATTAAAAGGATTATGATTGTGAAAACAGATTTAGAAACAAATCATCGGCCTACAATTTTAGACTTGAACTACCAGCCAGAAACATTTCCACAGAAGAGGAGGCCAGGGAGATCTATGAGAAAGAGTGCAAGGAATTCCCAGAGAAAGACCAAAAATGATTGCTACCTGCACTCATGATGTAGTGGCGTTGCTGAGGGAATGGCAGGCAGAAGGTGGCCGGCCACTTCACCTAGACCCCAGATCAAGGTGGGTGGCACCAGAAGGGGTGACCTTCCCCTCACAGATGCAGTGTCCATTCCGTGACTGTGAAGTGGCGGTCAATACACATACTGAAATGGTTTCACATGTTGAGGTGGTGGGCCAGCCGAAAACCCACCAAGGAAATGCAAAGAACTGGATATGTAGTGGTAAGAAACTTTGCAAGTGGAGCAATTCATTGAATGCCACCATAGTGTGATATCTTAATAGTTCGACAACAGCAAAATTCCAACTCATGAAGCATCCGTTAATTCAAAAAATTGAAAAAATGTTGGTCAATCGAGAGGAAGGCCAAAACGTAATCACAACAGATGCCCATAGGTAACTGGTAACTGGTCCCAGTCCACAACGGACTGGACTCGAACTTAACCAGGGCAGCAAAGCCCTATGGACTGTTTTGTTCTTATGTAATATTAAGCACGTTTTCAGTTCGTGCTGACAAAGCTAGAAATGTTTTACGCATAGGTTTCCTCAAGGTTTTTTATAAGGTTGTAAGTATTCAAGGCTGGACAAATGAAACTAAGTATTTTTCTGCATTTTTCTTGGATATGTGTCATTTTCGTGCCAAAGAAATTTATAGCTAATGTTGTGTCATTTTGCAATCTGCAGCTTCAGATAACATTCAATAAAACGCTGAAATCCAGCCTTGCTGATCTTCTACTTCATTGACCCATCGGCACATCATCTGAAGGTTTCTTGGTTATCAATGTCGCTGCTGGGAATTTGGAGTCTGTATCATGGAAAAGGCCAAACATGTTCGTCCCGCAGCGAAAGGGAAATTAACAAGAACGATTAACACCACAAATACCGTAAAATTCCGGTTATAAGCCCCCCAGCTTATAAGCTCCCCCGGCTATAGGCCCATCTACCTGGAAACAATAAAATACATCCGGTTATAAGCCCCCCTCTGCTGGATGACAGTACTGAACAGGGCTAAATGTTGCTTTATTATTGTGGGCATCTCCCAGATATCTGTGAAGAGCCAGCAGGGATGGATGTCAATCACATATCGAGAGTCCTAGGCATACCCAAAAAGCAGCTTCATCACAAGGCCGGTCCCATTAATCTCTTAATTGGCATCAATTATCCTCGGTTCCACGTCGGAGAAACCAAAAGTACAGGATGGCCTCGTGGCTTGAAAGAGTCCCTTGGGGTGGGTCATTTTCGGATCAAATTCAGACAACGCTCTGCCAGAAGTCAAACACGTTTTTCACGTTCGTCTAGCCGAGCCAATTGATCTAACTGATTTTTGGAAAACAGAATCCATGGGCGTCTGTGTCACCATGTACGTGTGAAGCTGCCAAGATATCCCAGAGGAGTGCGCGGAACTCCAACTGATAGGAGATTCATGTGAATTACAAGGGAACAAGTGGATCACGAAGTACCCATGGAAAAGGAATCCAAGCTGTTTACCTGATAACTATGGTCAAGTTCTTAAGAAACTTGAATCTACCAAGCGATGTCTCATGAAACAGTCAGATCATGCTAGCAGCTACGACATGTAGAAATGAAGTTTTCAAGGAAGCTGACTGAGCAAGAGAAGAAAGAGTGAAAAGGACCGGTTCATTACGTCGCCCACCATGCTGTTCTGCGTCCAGAAAAGAAGACTACGCCAATCAGAATCGTGTTCAACAGCTCCACATCATTTAAAGGCCACACCCTGAATGACTATTGGTTCAAGGGACCTGATCTCTATTGATCTCATTGAGCTCTAAAGAAAGTCCAGAAGTTGTCATGCTTGGAGGTGAAAATCACACGGAGAAAGTTTTAGGAACTGTTTGGCTTCCCAAAGAAGACAAGTGATCATTCAAGATCAAAACTAAATTGGCCAGTGCAGCGGATCGTTCAATGTATTCCCTGTAAGGCTAACAAAACGCCAATTTTTAGCAAGTTAGCAGGTATCTTTGATCCAATTGGAGCCGGCGCAGCTGTCCTCATTAAGCTGAAAATCGCCATGCAAGAGCTTTGGCACCTTGGTCTCAGCTAGGACGATGAAGTGCCATCAAAAGTAAAACGCAAATGGATGACTCTGTTTGAAGAAATGATTGCCCTCAATAACGTACAGTTTGAGCACTGTATTACTCCCTCCCTGGTTGTCTTATGTGACGCTTCACGATTGGCATTCGCTGCATGTGCTTATGCCAGACGGAAACTGAGTGATGGACAGTTTGGTACGCTATTTGTTGCCGATGATTTAACCAAGGGTATTTCAGCCGCCAAAGCAAATGGTAGATGGTTCAATGGTCCATAGTTTCCACAGCTTCCAGAGGATCACTGGCCCGTGGAGCAGGGTGTACCCCACAAGACAGAAGTAAACAGAGAGAGAAGAAAGGTCCAAGTCACATGCGCTGCTACAGTTTGCAAACCCATCATATATTGCCAGGAGTTTTCGACATGGAGGTGACTGCTTAGAGTGACCGCCTATGTTGGTCGGTTCTATCACAACCTCCACCTCAAAGGGGCACTGTCATGAGCATAACTTCAAAAATTCAACAGCCCAAAAACGTGTTTACACTACTGGAAACCTATTAACAGTGGTCACGTTTTCTTAAAATTACTATACCAGTGTACTGAAGCTAAGTACAGAGTGATACCACTGTGATACCATCAGGAGCTTTTGATCTCAACTTGAAAAAGTCAGCCTGACTTTTTCAAGTTCTGAGCTTGTGGTTTGGAAAAATTGATGAAAACTATTAACAGTCACCCTCTTCATTAAACAATTTGCTAGATATCCTTCCCTCTACGTTCTAGGAGCACTTCCTGCATGGTTGAAAGTACTTAGTCGTACATTTTGGTGCCGTTTTACTAAAAAAGTCAAAAAATGTCCGTGACAGTGTCCCTTCAAGTGTAGCCGAGAAAGTCTTTGGGCGAGATTTTGATATTGCTTGCGGGCTAGCACATTAAAACAGGGACAAATTTCATGTGAGTGATAGCGTTTAGTCGAGCTTCAATTCTCGAGAACGTTTCAGAATGCTTGTAGGCATCAGGCAAAGCACTTTTTGTCGTCACACGATTGTTTTGCTGCACGTTAGTCAGGGGCACGTAGGAATTTCACCAAAATTTACACAAGTTCAACTGAAACTCGTCAACTATTTCATATCACAAACAGTGTTTTCCCTTCATTTTGTTCGTCGCTCGCTTTAGCTAAACTCCACAACACATGATGGCCACGTACATGTATTTACATGTCATTGAATAAGAATAGCATCTTTCCTGTTATGCCTCGTTCTACAAAAGGTCTACGAAAAAAAGTTAGATGTTAATGCTCTAAAAAGGCACAAAAACAACAAAAACATTTCACTTGCAAAGACAACCGTTTATTACAATGACCAAAATTAAATTGGCACCTTGACCACAAAACGGAACTGCTACTTCACACGAATGTAACAGACATTTCCATAAAAATACAATGGGACTGGGATAACTAAAGAAATGAATCTACAGTTCGTGGCGCCACTTCTTTAAATTTGGGATGTCACTGTCGTGGCACCTCTTCATATGCCTGTGGAGGTGGCCCCCCAAATTCGTCTTGTATCTGCACTGGCCGCATGTGAACCTCTTCGGTAGGTGGCAGCTGTTGATATGATTTCGAAGGCCATCCAGTGAGGGGAATGCCTTGTTGTCAGCTACAGTATGGAAATAAATAGAACATTTGTCATTTAACAAAACACAGATAATTGTGCACCTCAGCACCAAAAGCAACGATTGACAAGTTTGTTTTTGTTCGTCAGATTGAATGTCACTTGCAGCAATGATTTCTTCAATACCTAATTTTTAATTTCTTGCAGATTCAGCTAGGCAATCATCCTAAGTCAGAGGGGTTTAAACTTAAGATCGTTACAAAGTCTCTTACCGCTGCACACCCAGTTTTTCTCATTGCCCTCATGTTTTTTTGGGTGGCCTGCCTCTCTTGAAGTGCAACCCCTGAATGGGCACTGGATTGTAGATGGGAAGGTGGAACCCTCTGGGGCCATCCACCTCGATCTAGGATCGAGGTGGAGTGGCCGTATGCCACTTGCCTCCCACTGCTGTAGAATCTGAGGCACATCTATTGTGCGTGTTGTGGTCTAATGGTTTGGGAAAAATAAAGAGTATCTCAATTTAATTGGTAATAGGCATTAACTAGAATTAGCCATGTTCTAAATGAGCAGGGGACTGGGTACGAACATATTTTCCCTTCGGTACAAACATTCAATTATCAATTGAATTGAAAAATGGGGCACGTCATCTGAAAGAGCATCCAAAAATTAGTAAATTCACCAAATTTGACGGTTATCAGTTTAAACCCAAAGGCGTGGTACACTTAGTATGGATTGGAGGGACAGGCGTCTTCCAATCCATACTAAGCTCTCTTATTTTAAAAGTGTACCATGCCTTTGCGTTTAAACCAATAACCACCAAATTTGGTGAGTTTACTAATTTTTGGATGCTCTTTCAGATGATGTGCCCCATTTTCAATTCAATCGATAATGAATATTCGCACCAAGAAAAAATATGTTCGTACCCAGTCCCCTGCTCGTTTAGAACATGGCCAATTCTACCTGCAATATTACTTTCGCCTTCCACTAATGCAAATTCACTGTCAACCAAGGGCAAGGTTTGCAGCAATATTCCAGGCTTTGATTATCGAATACCCACACATGTGATCCTTTTAACATTTTCTTAATAAGGAAGCTGGGTCTGTCCTAAATTGTCTGAATTTGCAGTTTTCTTTTTGACGGAAACTTACTGGCTTTGGAGGTCCAGGTGGCTGGGATCTTCTGGCCTCGTGTTGTTCCTTGTTTTTTCCTCTGCAGAACTCTCTTGTAGCATGTGCCTTCGCCTTTTGCAGTGTTTTGGAATCCTTGCCTGGGAAGTAAAAACGTCGAGTAATTAGAGAAATATTTGATAAGTCATGTCTGTAACACAATCATCCATCACAAGTCTGACATTCAGTGGTGATTCTTTAAGCCAGTGTAGTATGGTTTTCAACTTCACCAACTGTACAGTGTATTTTGAATAACTGGCCATGAATCTTGTTAATGGACATTTCTTTGCCTTCACCTTCCGCCTCCTTAACTCGCTTGCTGTTTGCAAGGAAGGTGTTGTAGTCTCCCCCAAACAGCTCTCTGGCGTCTTTCTCGGTGGTTACGTTGCGAGCAGGTGGCTCCAGCCTGTAGTTGTAGGCTGAAGGTATTTCCCTCAGCCTGTCTTCTCTGGTTTCTTGGTCCCTGAGGCCTACGAATGAATGAATTACTTTTCAATTTATTGACCTATGGATTGGAGATGAGAAGGCGACCTTTCTGTCTAATTTACTATGATTTGGGATGTTTTGTCGAGATCATGTAATCTGATCTTGTGAGATGTTACATGCTATTTTTTGCATTCGATCTTGAAACTTTAAAGCATTAATGTTTCAACAAAGCTTAGTGCACGGCATGTCATCATTGTAGTGTTCACTCTCATAGTACTGCACATCAATACTTAACACCGGCCCTCCACGGGTGATTTTCCAATTTTAACATCATTTAGACTAGTATTATCCATTCAAAACAAATACCTGGCACTAACAGCCCGCTGGTGTCGCTGTATTTTTCGAATATCCGTTTGATGTACAGATGCACCACTGCCGACTTGTCGGACCATCCCCCCAATCTCTTCAACTGTTCGATGTGCTGTTGGTCAAACCGACCTCCATTTTCAATAGCTCTTGCTATAACAAATCTGGTTGCAAAGCCCTGCAATGAAATACACAAGTTGTCAGTTGACCGTGTGGCTGCTGATTTTTTCTCGCTCCATTGGGTTGTAATTCCTTTAATAGTCGGTTGTATTAACGAGGAAATAATTACATACTGTAAGGAAGCACTGAATTTGACACACACGGTCTATTCAGTATACCAAATGAATTCAGAACGGGTGCCACGTGATCCAATCTTTGGTGGGGGGAGGTTGTTGGAGTGACTCTCAATTCAATTTTTGTATATGTTAATTAATTTGTGTTTATGGCCTTTTCCTTTCAGTACTTAAAGAAAGTTCGAAAATAACGTTGGATAATCTGTAGTAAAAGTGGCAACATCTTGACACAGTTAACCATTATTTGAATTATGTGACCCCCCCCCCCCCCCCCCCCCCCCCTGATGATCGAACTATGTTGCACGGTTTCCAAATTTGTTTTTTAAATCAAGAAGAACATTTGTGCCAATTTTGATCCTTTTTTTCCACTCTGGAAAAATTTCGCTTAAAAATTGTCTTAAGTCACCTGACTAAAATGGTTTCCTTCAAGCACTCGTGTTAAATGATACACATACCGATCTGTAGCTCTTGTGCGACAGTTGATTCACGTCGAAACCAGCATTGGTGACGTCGTTCCTGAAATGAACGCCTAGTGCACAGTTGGTCATCGGCTTGTCCTGTAGAGTTTTGAAAAGCACATATATGAAGCATGTATGATATTTTATGAATGGCTTTTTTTTACCACACTGAACATGTGTTTACATTCTGTGAAAGCCTAAAATTCCAGGATGCATTATGTTACATGAACTAAATTCTGCATCAGAAAATTTGGCCTGTCCGAAGGTGGTGAATTTATTCATTCAAGTTTTTTCTGACCCCTGTAAACAATGCGCATGTCATATTTGACTGAAGTGTCTTCCACAATGATTTTAAGTGGTTGACTTCAAGGCAAAAAATAAATTGGATCACAGTATTGGTAGTACGGGGGGAGGTATTTTTTTCTTGCATGGCTTGCGATGGATTTCAATGTGAGTTGTTTATTTCAATTGTTATTGTGTCAAGGTTACTCACAGTCAAAGTCTTTGTGCTGGCGTCAATCATAAGAAACAGTGGCTGATGCAGCATGTGTTCTTCGAATTCGAACGATTTATTTCTCCAGGCGTCTATAGGTTTCTTTTTGAATGCCTGTCTCCTTGCTAAATGCAGGAAGCCGAGTACTGCAGGGCAATATGGACTGCCCTCCTGCAGTGCTGTGAATGTGTACTCTCTCCTAAAACAAACAGAGACCACGTAGCAGTTACAGTGTTCAAAAGAATGCCATATGTCAAGTATTTAAAAAAGTCAAACAATGTACCACTGCACTCCCAAGTGTCACACGCAACACAAGTAACGTGCCACGCAATTCTTGTGTCGATGCCTCGTTATTGTTTTCTTGTTTTACCAAAGCAAGAGTGTAACTTTACAAACGGGAGTCACTCACACTTGGAAATTATAAATAAATATTCCTGCATTTCATGCTAGCATGTCATCAGCCTAAATTTCATTCCTCATTTACTAGAAGAGATTTATGCCTTCTTTGTTAGTCTACTCATAACTTTCAACAAGATCTAAAATTCCTGCACCGTGTCTCCAGCTTATTATACGTTGTACAGCTCTAGAACTGTCCCGCACATGGAGAAGCACCTACTTAGAACCAAATTTGAAGCGCTGCTACCATTTTTAAAATGTCATTAGAGGTTCAGGTTGTACACTAAGCTGTGTGACCTGTTCGCTGCATCGTTTTTTCATGAGTGAATGTAACGAACAGTGACAAGCCTGTGTTTTCATCCTATCTGTGAATGGAATACATCGAAGTGAATCTCCATTCCGATTACTTCCTTTACCATTTCATGTGTTTTGAGTTGTAAAAAAATATCATTTGATATAGTTATATATTTGCGCCTGCTCCAGTGCAACATATGTGCTTGATTTATAAGCATGTTGAGACCCTTTCAAAAAGAAGATCAATAAATGCAGTTACTTTCTTATTTTACTTTATTTTGGAGTTTATTTCCAGGAACTTGTCCTCGGCAGTTTCCGGTTAACCATTTAAAGCAAGTGATATTTTGCAAACCTGAATTTCACATCTCCAATTTTAATGCCTGCAATGTCATCGTACAGAGAAACGCCGAGGTCTTCCCTTGCTTGGGCAAGCTCTGGTCTCACCATTCTTGCTTCACAGTGAGCTGATATGCTGTGTAGGAATGACTCTTGGGAAGCATAAAAAAATGACATGATAACAACTTAAAGGAAAGACTCCAATTAGCTTGCACAGCAAAACTCACACCAGACGACAGGCCGCATGCTTTTCTCAAATCTTGTTTGAATTCCCAGCAACTCAAACTGAATGAAAGAAGAGACCTATAGATCCAACCAAAGGAAAAGCTTTAACCAACGACACAGAGCAAAGGAACTTCCAGCTGTGACAGCTGGTGATTCAGTATGGATCAGAGACCAAAACCGCCTAGGGAAGATACAGAGGCGCACTCAGCATCCTCGCTCTTGTCAAAGCGGAGTTACAGTCCCCTTCAAAGGCAGACAAGCAAGCCACTTCCACTGGTACTGCCAATTACTATGCCTTTCAGGAGACAGAAGAAAGGACCGGTCCCTCAGCTTCCAGGTACTATAGCCGAAGCTCCCATGCAGCCTGCCCGCAGTCAAACAGCTCCCTTACCATCTCAGCTCCTGGGTACCATAACTAAAGCTCCAATGCAGCCTGTTCGCAGTCAAACAGCTCCATTGCAAACACGTTCTGGGAGAATTGTTAAGCTGCCTGATCGATTGGATCTCTAGACTTATGTTGGACTCTGTTAGAGTAGTTTAAGAGACTGCTATTACGTTTATGCCTTTCAGAGACTGTGCTATGCACATTTGAACATTTCATAGTCAAACTGTTACAGTTCAAGTTACCTTTAGTTAATCAGTTCACTTGATTGTACTAGGAAGGGAGGTGTACGGTTATGCCCATTGTTAGTAAAATTCTCTAGGGTCCCGTAGTGATCTTTTGTAGTGCCCACAAGGCCTTGCAGGACGTTGTTGTTGAGGCGCGAATCGGACCGCCATGTTGAAGTGTTTGAAAGGCTTTCCGTCATTTGTGCTGCCGAATTTCTGGAGAATCACACTGAGGATCCACACTTGTGTAAGTACTCGGATCTGCATAGATATTGTTTCCTTTTTAGCGATAATTTACACCAGGAACTGTTGTAACTTTTCAGCGAATTGCACCGAAGACGAAGTGAATATAGAGTGTAATCTCGACGTGTGGATTATTAAACAACTTGTGAAAGTCTGACGTCCCTTGAGCTGATAATAATGTCCCAAGACCCGAGCGAACACGACAACACCATATTTGTAATTGTTATGCATGCTCTTTGTAACGCATGCTGGGACCTCGTGCTGACACGAGCGGCCATGTTGGTTAAACATGTGTTAAGTTCTGAGTTCTTCCTACGGATACTACATAGACAACAAACTGGTGCATCAAACAGTCAAGCTGGCAGTATTTCTCAACCTGAGATTGTTCGCCCGGTTGAAGCAGGTTTATCTAGCAACCAACCTGGTAAAACCCTAGCAACAACACTAAATATGGGCAAAATGGCCTCTTTATTCCAAACGATTGTTGCATAACAAGACTCAAAGCAGCAAAAGAAGCGGCACCACAAAATTTCAAGCGCTGACTCGGAATCTGAAGACAGCGACCACAAGTAGCCTAGTAAACAAAGGCGCAAGGAAGATGCATTAAGTATCTTGCCCTCGGTTGAGGGCATACATGAATTGCTTGAGGAATCGAACCCTTAAGAGGTCACAGTGCCAGCTAAAACAAATGAGCCTGAAGAAGTTGCGGTTCTCAGATCCCTCAAAGCTGACTTCAATGAAAATGAAATTGTTGGCGCCAAAATAAACTATGCTTAGCTAATGTAGCATTCAAACGGTGGGGCATTACCCTTCCCAACGACAAGCTCAAACCACTGCTGGCTAAACACGCTAAACCAAAAAACTGTCCCGACATTACCACGGTACGAGTCAACCCAGAAATTTAGATCAAATGAATAATTTTAGGGGCAAAGCCAACCTGAGGGTCAGCAACATAAAATAAGCCTTACAGAAAGCCACTTTTGGCATTAGTGGATCAGCAACTGAGCACAGATAAGGAAACACTTGCCGCTAAAATTGACGCCATTGTCCTAATAGGACACGCTGTCTGTGAGCTTTCCCGCTTACGCGGAGAGCAGATTAAACCGGCCCTGGAAGCCGAATTTCATTTGCTTTGCACCGAGGCAAATGAGTTGGGCAGTCATACTCATCTGCTTTTTGGGGCCGACTTGGCAAAACAAGTATGTGATGCCAAAGATACCAACAAAATTGGAAAAGATATAGGCGTAGGCAAAACTGCTGTGACACGCTTCCTTGCGCCCATACAATTCCCATCATGATAAACGCAGGAGCTATGAGCTATGGCAAACTCTACAGGCCTGGAGAGAGCAAGCAGCATTTTTTAGGTAAGGGTCAGAAAAAGCCCACCTTCTCCAAGAACAAAATGAGAGGACATCATACAATCTTTGGAAAACATCAAAAAATCGGTAAGGGACAAATAGATGCGCCAATTTTAGAGCTGGTTGACCAGGAACTTCCACCTACAGTTGAATGCCAATAATCCGTACCGAGATTATCCCGATTTCCTGATTATCTGGACTTGCTTCTCTGGTCCCAGATTTTCATAAATATTAATTAGTCACATTCAAGTTCCTCCAAACCAAGTAATGAAACTCCAGTTGGAACTGCATTGTTATTTTTAGTTTTGAATGTCGTGACATGCACACTTTATACAGTGGCACCTTTTACCACTGAAGAAGAGACAGCAGACTCGAAACATGTTTTTTTTTTAATTTTACAAAACAGGTTTTGAACATTTACAATGAACATTTATTGAGTTTCACATCGAAGAACAATTGAGCTAGGCAGTTTTTTCTTTGTTTGACTTAATGGTCTATCATTTCACCTTTGGTAAGTACTGTAATTGGTTTATTCTGGAAAGTCCTTTTTAAATGACCTATATTTTGCAGACACATTATCTACCACTTGTTATTTACCAGTGCTTCAAGCTCAAGTTTTTCAGAAGTCGCCTTTTGGCGACTTTCTTTTGTAAAATGGTCGCCGCTAGAAAAAGTTTGGTCGCCAAAAATCCAAGCGTTTTTAAAGCAGGACACCTTATGTTGCCTTACATGAAGTAATACCGCTGACCATTATGAGCCGAATTAAAATCGTTCGAAGAACGTTCCACCGTAGTTATTTTCGTCAGCATTGAAGAGTTCTTTGTTGAACTGTTCCAATTATCATGCAGAAAAGTAAATAAAGATTAAAGAAACAGGTAAGGAAGATAAACATGCAAAACAAGTTTAATTCTTGTACAGTTAACTTAAACAATGGAAAGGAAATGTGGTTTGCAAACTTTTATAGGCGGTTCCATGATCGAAAGCATCAAACAACACAATTAGGAGTCTGAGCAATGAGGTATCCCTAATTCAAACAGATAAGTAAGATAGGCGATTGAAATAGTTGTAATGAAAATTTTTGTGGTCAAATTTGTTTGGCTTAGTGATTGAACTGCAAAAAAAAAAAAATAGTGATGCGTAGCCAGCCCTTTGCATTACACTGGTCGCCAAATTGGCGACCTGTGTGGAAAATTTAGTCGCCAAATTTTATTTCCACTCGCCATGGCGACCAAAATGGTCGCAGCTTGAAGTGCTGTAATTACGTTACATCAGTTAGTAAGCCAGTGGAGCCGGGGTAAACCTTTCATTATAAGTCACTTGGTTCTGTTACAAGAACCTACTTATGTTGTGAAAATTCTTTTAAAAGTAAAACTTTGTAAGGTCAAAGCATTGCTTTGGCACAGGAAGAATTATTACAAAAATTTTTCAGTGCGAGTTTAAGGCACTTTGACGTTCATTATTTCAGAAAGCTTTACTTGGTACAATTTTTTTAAACTATGCTTCTTTAAAAACAAAACCAGGAGACTACACGCACACGTGATGTAATGGCACTGTTAAGGGAATGGGACGGAGAAGGTGGCCGGCCACTTCACCTTGATCCCAGATTAAGGTGGCTGCCACCGGAAGGGATGACCTTCCCCTCTCAGATGCAATGTCCCTACCGTGGCTGTGGCGTGACCATAAACACACACACACAAAAATGGTATCCGATGTAAAGGTGGTGGGCCACCCGAAAACCAGCCAAAGAACTGCAAAAACCTGGATTTGCAGTGGTAAGAAAGCAACTCATTATTAGAATACGACTATACTGTCAAGTACCGGGTATCTGTTAATACGAAAATAGAATATAATATTAACCTAATCACATTAGATGGTTCTACATAAAACAATTTCTTGTTACCATAACACTGATGCTGACATTGTTGCTTCTGGGTAGTGAAATGCACGATTAATTGCGTTACATTGTATGTTTAATAACAAATTGTTAAAAAAAAATTTCCATGTTGTAGCTGACAACAAGGCATTCCCAACTCTTGATGGGCTACGGAACCATGGCACCTCCCCAAGAGTATATACAACATCTTTCTTAAATTTTTATAAAGTACCTGCATTTTGACCACCCTGAGAAACTCTTAACAAACTGAGAATACACGTAATTTAAAACTTTCTTTAATCATAACTTTGCAAAAGAGTGTAAAGAGATGCAACTTAATACAAGTTACTCAGATGAGCAAAGGTGAACACCTACTGCAAGACCAGTAGTACCACCAGCAGCCACATGCCAGGTAGCACCAGCAGCCACACAGGAAACACCTGTGGCAACACCAGTGACAGCACCAAAACAACTATCCAAGACACTGCTACTCGACAAGCACCAGTTGTTGCAACAACTACCAATCAAACCTGATGAGTTTCTAAGTTTTCCATGTCATAACAGCAATCTACATGTACGAAATTTTTGTTTTTCTTGCAGCTGACAACAAGGGTTTCCCAACACTTGACAGACTAAGAAATCACCTGAATGGTTGTCATTTGTTGCAGGCCATCTCCACTGACACCTCACAAGGAAACGCCATGGTGACCACAAAAAAATATAATAAAAACCTCACAAACAGTGACGGAATACCAAAACACATGTTACTGTGTATCATTTGGAGAAAAAACAGCTCCTTTAGGAGCCAGTGGAGCCGGGATAAACATTTGACTATTAGTCACTTGCTTCTGTTACAAGAACCTACTCATATTGGGAAAATTATTTTTAAAGTATAAATTTGTAAGGTCAAGGCAATGCTTTGACACAGGAAGAATTATTTACAACATTTTTCAGTGTGAGTTTTAGGCACTTAATTTGTTCATTATTATTTAAGGAAGTATTATTATTTACAAGGCTAAAAAGTTATAAAATTTTAAAAAGAAACCGAACGTTTTCGACTTGTCGTCATCATCATCATCATCACCCTGATGATGACAAGTCGAAAACGTTCGGTTTCTTTTTAAAATTTTATAACTTTTTAGCCTTGTAAATAATAATTTTACCTTCTCAGCGAATATTATGACAACATTTAAGGAAGCTTAACTTGTTAGATTTCTTTAAGCTTTACTTGAACTTTTACCTGTTAGAATTGTTCTGAGAGGCTGGCTGGTGTTAAAGCCTCAAATCCATTTTGCTCAAGGGGACATCACCCCCTGGGCCCCAATGTTCGCCACTGGGGGCCTCAGCAGCCCCAAAGCCGTCACCTGGTGGGAGCCTGCTGCCCCCAGTACCATCTACTTTCAATTGCTTACTTAAATCACTTTGACATCCCTGGCCAGTCTTTTCTTAGGCCTCAAAGAAGGCTGTAGGAAGTCAAAGCCAGTTCACTTTTCAATATGCATGTAGTTTAAATTATGGGAGTATAACGGAGGTAAATAGTACCACACACAGAAGTAACATATGTATTATTTTTTTCACTTTAGAACTATCAATTCTAACGATAAAAGTAGTTTGCCACAGGAAAATTTTCGTTTGCTATTTTTAAGCCATGCACAATATTGTATATTAATTTGTTACTATTTTTTAATGGTTTTCAATCGTTATGGCTGTCAAAACAAGCATAAGAAAGGATGGGTTTGATGAGACAGAACTGTCTCATCGTAGTTGTAGATCAGTAGGTGTATTTTGTATGTGCTGTACAAATTTTTGAAACTAGTTAAATGCAAACAATCAAATAACAACATCAACTGCATTGTAAAGTAAAATCTGATGTGTTTCCCTTGCCGGGGTTTGCCACACAATTTGTGCTGATGTGTTTCCCTTGCAGGGGTTTGCCACACGATTTGTGCTGACTCAAGCAACTGAAAACAGTGGCAGTTTCGAACAGCAGGACATTTAACAACTAAATTAACTTGGAAGATGGTCTGAAAAGTCAACAGTGGTACATTTGCATATCAAAAAGATGATAGAACTGTACAGCAACATGACCGGACTTATCATGCCTGGTACAGTTACCACCACTTATACTTTCTAGGTCTCAGAAATCACAAAATAAATAAATTATCAAGAAAATCGCGATAACAGATTGAGAAACAAACCATCCGTCGACCTAAAATTATAGGCTAGAACTAATAGCCAAAAAAATTCAACAAAAGAGGAGGCCAGGGGGCTAAAATGAGAGGGACCGGAGTATAAGCAATTCCTGGACAAAGACCCAAATATGATTGCTGCAGCAGGTACAAACACTGTTATTTCTAAAAGTGAAGCAAATTTTAACCAATCAAAAATCTGATACCACCACATCACAGAATTTTCAGCTTTTACCTGGAACAGAGACCACATTACAGACCTTGACACATGGTTCTAGCTTCATACAAACATCTCCAATTTTCAAACAGGGTCTTCCCAAAACCATATACACTCAACAAATCTTCTATCACTTTTGTGACCACTCTAAAAGCCTATACTCAACCTACTATTTGGACAAAGCTGAGATGAAAATCCCTATTCTTGCCCATTTTTAAGAGTACCAGAAATCATGAATTTCTTTAATAGGTGACCCTCTTGATATGACCTTTCCTTTGGTGTTCATTTTTTGATTGGGCAAAATTTGAAACTCGCACTATATCCATGCAAATTCAAATGTTCTGTTACAGATACAAAACATAGACACGCTAAGCGTGCAGGAGTTATTTTTTCAATTGATTGGGTGGCTTGGGGTAGAACTGGGTGTTAGTCCTGTTGGGATGGTTTATTTCTTCATGGGTTGAGCTATTTGTGCATGGTTCATGTGCACGGTCCATCGCGCCGACTAAGAGCTACTTTTGGAAAAATAACTCAAAAACAATTTAAAAAGAAATTGTGCTTTCCCTTGTAAATATGACTGTGGTGTGCAACCGATCGATCGAACTATACTGCTGAAGACAAAAAATACGTCAGTAATTTCTTCAAACTTAAACAGAAAAAAATATCTGGTAGTCACTTTTAAGGTTACCTTGATGTTTAACTATCCATCCCCTTTCATTCCAAGCCGAAAAAAACCCGCTAAGTACATCAAAACATGGATTGAAAACTGTTGATAACATTTACCGTAAACATGATCACAAAATCGCAAACACGCTCACTAAGAAAGCCAAATTGACCCAGAAATTGCAAACGAATAGCCAGATGGAACAAGAACAAAGTATTCTCGGGTTTCTGAAATGGCTCCATTATTTTCATCATCAATATAAAACAGAAACCTTTCTGCAAGCAAGGACGACTTTCTTTCGACGAACGCGAGAAACAAACAACTCTAGTCACCAGTGCATTTCGGCCAAACCACGTGACGATTTTACTTGGACTGGTACAATATGTAATTTCGCAACCAGAAGCAGAAACGTGCCCTGACTTGTAAGCGTAACATGATCAGTACCGATATTCCCACGGCCGTGCTAAAAATAGCTGTCGATGAAGTTGTGTGACACGCTTGACTGCACATCCAAAAAGCTAGTTTTCTTTTCAGCCGTTGTTTTTTGCGTGACGAGCCCAAACAACGGCTGTAAAGGAGACTACCAAAAAGCTGGCTGTCTTACATGTAACTGCAACCGCTTTGCGTTGGGAATATTAAATACACTAAAAAGGTATTGCGTCAGCCATGGAATGCCCTGACGTTGCAGCTTTCACTTTCGGTATGTGACAAACAAGCTTATGTTTACTTTGCATGTTTATTTTGCCAGAAGCGACGGTCGTTAATTTGTTTGCAATTTTGTGACTATTTCTTGTCAGTTTAGCCAGTTGAAGTGAATATTTTGGCTGTTTCATCGAGGCGAGTTCAGAGATCTGAAGAAAATAAATTTGGCCGACGTAAACACTTGCAAGCATTACGTCATTGGTACGGAAATAACCGCATTGCACCGCTTTACTACTAAAGATAGCCATCAACAATCGGATGCGAAGCTTGAAATGCGAGACTCGCACAACGACTACTATACCTTCCTGCGGCCCTCACTCGCGGCACAAATGATTATTTTCTCTTTCCGTGCCATCCAACTACGTTGTCAAAACACCTGAGGGGAAAATTAATATTTGCCGAGCAGACAAAACGTGCCCTTGTAACATCATCACGTTATGAGCTTTTCAAACGATCGTACAATAAATAACTCATGACCGCCCATGTGAAGTCCTACTATTCCTAAACAGGAAACGTCGAACCTTCTCCGACCACATTCCAACCTCACGAAAATACCTATTATTTGGCAACTCTTGAACCCAAATAAACCCACATGCCTCAACCTATTACAAATACGTTATTCTTTGGGGGAAAACCTTGAGAGGTTTATGGTCGCTCGTGTTATTACTTAGCCAAAGCTCCTACTAAATGCTACACTTTTAACCGAGAGAAAACAGTTTAAACACCGCGCGGTTAGAATCTCAAAGATTTCTCATTTAATTTCGTTAACACTCGCCCTTACAAACAACCCACAGTGCGTCAGTTTGTTCTCATTTGGGGACCAAAACAAAACGTTGAGCAAACACACAACACTGACATAAAAAATGGAAGTCACAACATTTAATTTATTCTCAATACACATATTTATTCTACTCAAAAACATCATAAATTGTAAATGAAGTGGTCAACAAATACTATACCCATATTCTGTCGTCAACTGAACTAGTTAATTCCGTAAACCAAGAGAATCACCTTCACCACCATGAAATTTCCAAACACTTTTCAGTTTCAGAACCCACACACAATGTTCTCACCCAAAGCTACATAAAAGTCAAGAACTGGAATAGAGACTTCAGGCCAACACAGCCTAATAAGGTCGAATCTGTAGCAAAACAAAGATGGCCGTACCTTGAATCCAAAACAAATATTCATGAAAACGATCCATACATACAAGCCGCAATTTGATTGGTCCTTGATAGAATCCCAAATCTGATTGGTGTGAAATACATACATGAATGATCCACCCAACCAACATCCAACATCCACCCACTTAATAGCCAAATACGTCTTCACGCCGACTAAGAGTTATTTTTTTGAAAAAAATAACTCAACAAAAGGTGTACTCTTCTGATAGCCAAGCATGTAGTGCTATGGTGTCAGTCATAACATACCTTTTCATACCACCATCATCAGTTTGCAAGTGAATACTTCAACAGTACAATGTTCATAAATTCAAGGTAAGGATTCAAAACCCAAAGTAAAGCAAAGCAAGCTGCCACAAGAGCCTTCTGCAAGCAGAAGAATGAGGAACATGAGTACAGGCGATCACAACCACCCGGGCCACCCAAGCCAGTAAGTTGATTTAGCAAGAGAATATACTTACTTAGTCACCAATGTACAACTGCTTTTTGGGTCTCAAACGTTGAATGGCACACATTAAGTGCCAGACTGTCACTTTGAACTATTGTACATTAGTGATGAGTTCAACTTTAGTTTCTGTTTTCTTTTGGCCATGCCCCTTTTGTTAATATACTGTACTATAAACAAGCAGGGATCCATATTCATTTTGCAGTCATCCGGTGGTCTAAGACAACTAAATATCATGCGACCAAAAAAAAAGGAAAACTGACCTGCTGGATGAGTAAGGTTTGGCTACACAACATCTTTCTTAAATTCTCATGAAGTACAGTGTACCTGCATTTTGACCACTCTTAGAAACTCTTAAAGAAGCAAGAATACACATAATTTGCAACTTTCTTTAATCATAATTTTGGAAAACAGTGTGCACATATGCATCTTATTTACAAGTTACTCAGATGAGCAAAGGCCAACACCTACTGCATGACCAGTAGTACCACCAGCAGCCACCCAGAAATAAGTCTTTTAAAAGTATAAATTGGCAAGGTCAAAGTATTGCTTTGACACAGGAAGAATTATTTACAAAATTTTTTCAGCGTGAGTGTAAGGCACTTTGTTAGTTCATTATTTCAGGGAGCTTTACTTGTTACAATTTTCTTTAACTATGCTTTCTTTAAAAACAAAACCAGGAGACCACCCGCACACTTCATGTAATGGTGTTGCTAGGAGAATGGGAGGGAGAAGGTGACCGGCCACTTCACATTGATACCAGATCAAGGTGGCTGGCACCAGAAGGGGTGACCTTCCCCACTCAGATGTAATGTCCATTCTGTGGCTGTGGCGTGACCGTAAACACACACACACACAAATGGTATCCCATGTGGAGGTGGTGGGCCACCCGAAAACCAGCCAGGGAACTGCAAAAACCTGGATTTGCAGTGGTAAGAAACTTTGAAAGTAAAGCAATTCATTATTAGAATACGACTATACTGTAAACTATCTGTTAATTCGAAAATAAAATATTTCTAGTTACTTCTTAGGGGGGGGGGGGGGGGGTCATAACCTAATCATATCAGATGGTTTTACATGAAACAATTTCTTGCACATTGTTACCGTGACACTGATGCTGACATTGTTGCTTTTGGGTAGTGAAGTGCACGATTAATTGTGTTTTGTTTAATAACAAATTGTTAAAAACTTTTCCATGTTGTAGCTGACAACAAGGCATTCCCAACTCTTGATGGACTACAAAACCATCTCAACAGCTGCCACCTCCCCAAGAGTATATACAACGTCTTTCTTAAATTTTTATAAAGTACCTGCATTTTGACCACTCTTAGAAACTCTTAAAACCGAGAATACATGTAATTTGCAACTTTCTTTAATCATAATTTTGCAAAAGAGTGTAAAGAGATGCAACTTAATACAAGTTACTCAGATGAGCAAAGGTGAACACCACCAGCAGCCACACGCCAGATAGCACCAGCAGCCACACAGGAAACACCTGTGGCAACACCAGTGACAGCACCAAAACAACTATCCAAGACACTGCTACTCGACAAGCACCAGTTGTTGCAACAACTACCAATCAAACCGGATGAGTTTCTAAGTTTTCCATGTCATAACAGCAATCTATATGTATGAAATTTTTGTTTTTCTTGCAGCAGACAAGAAGGGTTTCCCAACACTTGACGGACTAAGAAATCACCTGAATGGTTGCCATTTGTTGCAGGCCATCTCCACTGACACCTCAAAAGGAAACACAATGGTGGCCACAAAAAAAATATAATAAAAACCTCACAAACAGTGACAGAATAATAAAACACATTTTACCGTGTACATGTAGCTGTCATTTGGAGAAAAAAGAACTCCTTTAGGAGCCAGTGGAGCCAGGATAAACTTTTGATTATTAATCACTTGGTTCTGTTACAACAAGCTACTCATGTTAGGGCAATTCTTTTGAAAATATAAGTTTGTAAGGTCAAAGCAGTGCTTTGACACACACAGGAAGAATTATTTACAAAATTTTTCAGTGTGAGTTTTAGGCACTTAATTTGTTCATTATTATTTTGAAAGCTTAACTTGTTAGATTTTTTAAGCTTTACTCAAACTTTTACTTGTTAGAATTGTTCTGAGAGGTAACTTTAGCTAGTGTTAAAGCCTCAAATCCATTTTGCTCAAGGGGACATCACCCCCTGCTGCCTCCAGTACCATCTACTTTCAATTGCTACTTTAAATCACTTTGACAACCCTGGTCAGTCTTTTTCCAGGCCTCAAAGAAGGCCGTGGGAAGTCTAAACCAGTTCACTTTTCAATATAAATGTAGTATAAATTATGGGAGTATTACGAAGGTAAATAGTATTCCACACATACATGTAACATATGTATTAATTTTTTTCATTTAAGAACTATCAATTCTTAAGATGAAATTATCAGTTTGCCAGAGGAACATTTGTTTGCTATTTTCAGGCCATGGACACAATATTGTATATTTGTTTTTTTCATCATCATCATCATCATTATTATTATTATTATTGCCAACGAGTCAGGCCTTCTGGAAGACCAGAAGGCCTGACGAGGCGGCAGATTATAGAGCTGCGAGAAGATTTGTACGTGCGAAAAAAATCTCACAAACGCTCCAAAATGTAGAATAATGTAAGTAATGTAATGTAAGGTAGATCGTGACGACACAATGTCTGATGTTTTTAGCCAATCTGTTGAGCAGAAACTGTTCAGCATGTGCACAATTTGTCATAGTTGTGGCCAATCAGCGCGCTACTTATTTGTTCAGCACGTGCACGATGCATGATTCATGGCGTCGATACGTGATCCGCAAACTCACATGTGTGCCAAGAATCACCTGCGTAAGGCCTAGACTGTAACCAGAGGCTCTTCCGAAAAGATTTATTCAAGAAAATCTGCCCAGAAACCTCAGATACAGGCAAAGTGAAAACTGCTCACGAGTGACACTGAATCGCTGCAGAATTATTTCCCTTCGCATTGCCAGTAGATTCTTCCAGTATAGTTTTTAATATATTATAATGTTAATAGCTTTTAATATTTTTTAATCTTGTAATATATAGTTTAAATATTTTTATGAATTGTGACAGTACACGTAATTCAGTCCAAGGACTGCAAAGTGTTATACTTTTAATAAACGATACTTCTCTTCTTCTACCAAGTAAGCTTTATTGAGATTATTTGAAATTTTTATTTTGATGAAAAGTGCGTTCTTTGCTTCATTTTTCCCCTACTCGCTAGTGATGGCAATCTTTCGGACTGAAAAAAGATCGAACTGAAAGCATTTAGAATCTGTACGTGACCGCTTATCGAAACAATCTCCGCAGGAATTCCAAACCGCGGTATGGAAATCGCCACGAAATGTTCATTGCTCTAGTTCTACATCTTGTACTTTAAGAGCACTAAGTACTGTATATATATACTCTGTATATGTGCTTCTAAAAGCAAATAAAAACGAAATTTATTTTATGGAGTTGTTTCAAATGACGACCAATGACGCGTATGGCGACAGGAGCTTGTAATTGTAATTGTAGCTTGGGCCCCCACGACGCGAGGTCATAATTTCAAAATAAAGTATTTCTTAGCTGGATGACCTCGAAAGTAAACATTTTATACCTGTTTCTACTGGTATATTTTATTTTAGGCCGCGAATGCCCTAAATCTTTTTGATTTTCGAACGATTTTCTTCAGCGCCAGAATCAAAACAATAACAAACACTCGCATTGCATGCCCGTCGACAGAGAGTCCTTAATATTAAATTTAAGTAATCAATTAGTCTTGTGAAGCGGGTAGGGGGTTGGGTGAAATGAAGCCTTTATTTGTGTTACTATATATGAAGTAAACAAAGGCTATATATTTTCCGAGTTTCAGTGGCTCACAGCCACTTTGATTTAAGGTCTATTGGACTTAAAAACAGCTGACACCTTTCCAAAATAGCGGCATAGAACTGCAATGGCTTGCAACCCTCAAATTACATGGATTTCACAAGGTTTCTCACTACTTTAGTATCATTTTAGAACTCCTTCATTAGGCCTTCACCAAATCGCATCAGTTTATTCCACAAACATTCCGCAACGAATACATGCAATGTACATTGATCACACCCACATCATAAAGTGTACTTTTAGTCAAACATTTACAATAAATTTATTATCCTCACAACCCTTCTCTCTTGTTGTACTCGTTGGCACTTCTACCGATAGGTACCACTAGTTATTATTACTATTATTATTATCCCTTATTTCTGAGAGCTTTATTTAAAATTATATTTGAAAGGTTGCTATTTTACTTTCATGACAATTTTTTGGAACAAAAAATAAATTGTAAAAGAAGCGGTTTGTACCTTACACATATAACTCAAAATAAATGCATATTGTTTGACATCAGTTTCCCTTGCGTGTACAATGCTGCAGGGATGTAAATAAAAGCTGGGAGCCGCGAAAAATACCCGGCTGTCAGCTTGATTTTCCAGGGATGGTGCCTTTGGCACCATCTTCTGGGCCTATGGCCCAGATAACTGCCTATCAAGTACAAAATACAGGCTGTCAAATTTTTTCACTTCATCCCTGTGCTGTAAAAGCAATATTAAGCCACCCCCCAGGAGATGTTTAATTTTTGCAAGGCTTTTCAAGGGAAGGGGGGGGGGGGGGCTTATCTCAAACTCAAAATCAATAAATAAATGTGTGTGCGTGTTATTTGTGTATGCATGTGTTATTGTCCCAAAGTAGTAAAAATCAAGTTGGTCTTGTTCATAAAATGTCATGACCTATTGTAATGGGAAGGGAGCTTTCTAACGAGGGACATTTGTAAAAATAATTGAACTTCCAGAGACGGGCTTAAACAAGGGCGCATTTTAAGGTTTTACGCAGCCTAGTCCCTAGGCGTTCTCCTCCTCTCTAGGGCGAGCGCGAAGGCCACGTAAGAGCCTGGGAACGGGTTGGCGTGCCGGCCGGAGAACGCCTAGTGAAAAATGGCAAATCTACCCCCGAATTTCACGTTTTTACCCCCGTTTTCAATTCGATATTTTGGGGCTCTGACAGCAAGCATTGAGAAATGAAAAGCATTTATGAGAAGTTCTATCATCGGTCTAAAGATCTGTTCAACAGGGATGGATTATCTTGTGTTCTTTGACGAGAATTTTGTTTGAAAAGTGAAGACTTGAGAGACTGTTCAAGCGACCGAATGGCGCGAATCTGTGTTGGTTACCACTTTTGAACGTAAGAAAATGGTATGAATTGTTTATACAAGTCCTGTTCTTGGTCAAGGTATAAACGCTCCCTACTTGTGCCATAGATTTTCCGAATTTAAACACACATGTTTTGGTGGCTTCGAAGAGGGTGACACGTACAAGAAGTGATCAAATGATGTGACTCGGTAAATATTCCTCCAACATTGGTAGGGTTACCAGCAGTGCTTGAAACGCTTTATATTGGCACGTAGCCGACAGAAATGGATGTTTTGATGGCAGAAGTTTCTTCTGATAGTTTTCCAAGATACCACACAAACTTAAAGATCTATAATATCTTGAGCAGGAAAGCAACAGGCTAACCCTATTTCTTCGAGTTCACTTCACTCAAAAATTATGTATACGTTCAGCCCCCAAACTGTGTGGCAAATGATTTATGGGGAAGTTCATTCAAGAGGATTTTGAGGTAGAACATGAATTTTACAAATCATCTGGTTATCTTATCATCATCTGAAATTAAATGAAAGTCTACATTTGACTTGTGTTTATTGTTTACATATATAATTAAAATTGGACCACTGAAAAATTTACAAATAATATAGGTGACTGCATGCATGATAAAGACTGCTTAACTTTGCAAGAACAGTCCCAAGGTTAATCCTAAGAGCAAATATACTCATGGATTTGCTTATCGTTTTGGTAGGTGGAAGTTATAATGCCAAAAATGGCTCATTGAGGGAACCAGGATAAAATGGGGGTGGGGAGAATGGAATTATTCAAAAATTTACCCGAAACATTTGGCAGGGAAAAGAGCTAAAATAATTGGCAGGAAAACAAGTGGAGTCACTGAGTTTAATTGTGCCATGTCAATGAAGAATATATTGAGATAAGAGAAGTGACTTGTAAAATATATTGCAATACAAAAACTTAAAATGTAAAGAAATAAAAATATTGTATTGGTTCTTAGCTTGATGCCCTTTGCTCCACGAGGAGCCTGATGGAATGAAGAAAGATTGGTTCTAAGCTCACAAGCACATATCCCCGGCAAGATCCGGGCTTCAACACCATTTTGAAGTTAATAAACTGTAGAGGAATGGGTGAAGGTTTTTCTTGCATCATAAATTTTGATCTGTTTGCATCTCATTTCACCTGCTAAATTATGATAGTTGATCTGAAAAGCTCCACAAGGTTCATTAGTTCAAGGTTTTACATTTTCAATAAGCAATTGCATGGCTATTTATGTTTATTTATGAACCTGCTCCAAAAGGTCAGGTAAAAAATAGGTATGACTTCTTGGCTTTATTTCAAAAAACTCACTGAGAGTAGAATATGGGATGTGATTTGACAGTCTGATGCAGCCATGAGAGAACTAACATTATAACTATGAAATTCTCACAAAATCCCTCTAGTGACCCCAATAGAATGTGTAAGTACAAATTCCATTAGCCTGCATGCAGCCATCAATTATTTCTTCGAGTGAACACAAGAAATAGGATTTGTCTACACACAAGCGAGAATACCATTTGCTGTCTCATACCAATAATAAAATTGTTATAATACTATTATATAATACTGTTCAGTATTATTTTCTACTCCCCATTTAGTAACGAAGAGTTTCTTGTAAGTTAAGTGTGCAGATTGATTGGCATTGTTGACATTTGACAGTTGCAAAATAAAAAGATAAACAAACATACATATAGTCAATTTGCACTGTTTCTTTTGATTTAACGCTTTCTAAGCCAACTGATCCCAGTATCAGTTCACTGACTGAAGAGTTTATTTAAAGCAAACAAAACAACCCCAGGGGAAGTGGTGCTCAAATTACTGGTATCTCTGAAAAAATATATATGCAGGACCATGAAAAACCACAACCCTAAAAACAACAACAACAGGAACTAGAAGAAGCAGGAACAAGCCTGGGAAAGTTAGTCTAGTTCATGGCATTTTATAACAACTTTGGATCACTGTGAAAAAAAACATAAACATTAAAATACACCAATAAAATTTATGTAATGATGCACACACTGTAGCTCATGCAACACAAGATCAGATATTGAATCAAGCCTTTTTTGACGTAATGCCAGCACTCTGATGGATGAAAGCTCGAAACGATCAAATATATTTCAGTACTTGTTATGGCACTGAGCTGACAGAGAAATCAAACATTTGAAACAGGCCGCCTTACCTTTAGTTCGCTCACGTTTGTTTTCGGTTCACTGACTTTAAGAAGAGTCTAAAAAGCGAAGACTAATCATGAAAGCGATACTGGCCAACTTGCAGTCGCGGTAGTATAGGCAAGCAGTAGGCTTTAATGACCCCTTTAATATAATAACTAGTCAGATCAACACACCAGCATATCATCCTTCGCTCGAATGCTAAAGTAAGAAAAGGAATGTATCAAGAAGCGCCTAGATGAGACTGTTTTTCTTTTAAAGAAAACAGAGCAAATCGCTGCTTTTTACAGCGTATTTACAAGTACTGGTCGCCTTGCCTTGGCCGCTTCCCGCGAGATGTACACCACGTCTTGTCTTGAACCAGTTGTTGTACAATGAAATCAATAGAGAAATAACTGAACGAAGAATCCGTAAAATGAAATGGTCCTACACGCTTGTAAATGTGTGAGCAATAGTTTTGTAACTCCGTCCAGTCAGAATAATCAGCCAAATTTGTCAGAGTTTGATGTCAGGGGCCGCCATCTTGGATTTGCCATTATTCACTAGGCGTTCCCGCTCAGTGTCATCCGGTGACGTCACGAAATTTCGCGCCAAATCGATAAGCGGGAAGGGAACGCCTGGGTACTAGGCTGGGTTTTACGATATTTCCCGCCATATTTTCACCACTTTCAAAAATATTGGGAGGCTGGATTTTTCCTTGCAATCCCCTGTTCAGTGGATTAACCAGGAAATAGAGACATAATTATTTCTTATGCGAGCTGGATTGCTTTCACCAACCCTTCAAAAAGAATGACTTGCAAAATTCATTGACTGGTATGAAGTACCTGAAAAAGTTCGAAAAACCCGCCGCAAAGAATATTTTACAATTTTGTTTTTTGACTTCATTTTTAGAAATAAGAATGTTGATACCTGCTGCAGCCACCATTTTTGGATGTTGTTCCAGGAATTGCTGGTATTCATCCTGAAACAGCTCCCTGGCCTCCTCCTCAGTTCCAATATTTTTGGCCGGTTCTTTGAAGCGGTAGTTGTATGCCGACGGTATGTTTCTAAGCATATTTTCTCTTTCTTGTCCTCTCAGACCTTTAAAAGAACAAACATATTTATTTTTGTTGAGATCTTCGAAAGCTACCAAGTATAAGTAGAGCTAACTGTACCTGGCACGATGAGTCCAGCTGTGTCGCTGTATAGCTCTATTATTCTCTTAATATAGAGATGTACAACGGTGGATTTCTCACACCACCCCCCAAGTCTTTTTAATTGTTCGATATCCTGTTGTTCAAAGCGGCCACCATTTTCTAAGACTCTGGTTAGGACGAATCGTGTTGCAAACCCCTGCAGGGAGAACAAATCAGATTTCAAGTTATAATGCAGTTGTTGTTTTTTGATTATTCGCATTTCACTAGTTTCTGGAAGTTGTACATCACACAGCAACACACTTACTGATCTGGGCCCAGTTGTTCAAAGCGCGGATAACGCTATCCACCGGATAAATCACTATCCACTGGATAAGTCCTCCCAAAACAAACTACGCTATCCACTGGATAGTGATTTATCCGGTGGATAGCATTATCCACCCTTTGAACAACCGAGGCCAGTAATTTTGATGGGACAAATTGGTCTCATCAAATCCTGCTTTTCGGATACTGGTCTTGACAGCAACCCCCATGGCCATTGTTGTCATTGGCTTGTATTTTTTGTTGATTTAATATTTGATAATTTTTGGGCCTGTGTGGTGCAATCTGTCCAATGCTATTGTACATTTAAGTTATTGGTACAGAATCTCCTCAACCCGCTGTTTGAAAAATTGATACAAGTATGCTGTTTACATTTGAGTACATGAATGCAAAATCTCAAACTGGTGAAGTCACTAACATAGTTAGGACTAAGTGATTTTATGTTGGGTATGGGCTTGCAATTGTCTGTAACCTCACATTGTTTTTTTTAATGATCTCACACGAACCTATTCCACCTCACTTAATGACAGCCTATAATTAATGCTAATAACCTGAATCATGTTTAGCTAATGCTCTCTGGAGTCGTCAAAAGATTAATAAAAGATATCATGTCTTGCAGGGTTTTCAAAATGGAAAAAAGTATCAGGAGGAAATTGGAAAATAGCCGGAGCACCAATGCACCGCACTAGCGGCGCTGGGCGGCAAACCCGCCCATGGGGAGGGTGCGGGAGGGGGTTTCCCGCTCCTGCAGGGGGGGTAGGGGGGGCCTCCCCCAGAAAAAATTGAAAATCTGCATGCTCTGAGGTGCATTCTGGTGCATTTTCAGGACCAAAAAGTTATTTTTTAGGTCGTTGTACACTTTATTATAACCTAGAGTTTTTTTGAAAATTATGTTTACTCATACATATTACAATGCTTTTCTCATGTTACATATTGCATCCGAATAAAAATTGACCTCTTTCCCTCATCAGTACTTCATTGACCTGTTATAACATGAATCAACTTTTGTAATTTATTTTTGCAGTCAGAGTTTTCCTACTTATTGAAAATAAAGATGAACAGTTTCATGACCAACGCGTTAAAGAAACAAAGCATAGTTATTTCGGCCTCAAGTAATGACCTCGTGAATACAAAATTTGAGTGAAAGGCGGAGATTTAATTTTATTTTTTAGCGCTTCATACAAGCTCCGTAAATAATGCATTGTTAGCTAAATTTCAATCGATTAGATAAATCAATTTTATTCTGTGGGCACAACTGTTTTAAGTGTTGTTTAATTATCAAAGTAACAATGCTCTGCTAAACAAACAATTTCAGTAAAACTCCACGAAAACAAAAGGTTAAAAAATTTTATGTTAAGCGAGCCGTAACATGTGGCACGACAAGTCTGGCTGTGTCAGCTCGGTATAAATTAATTTTCCATAAAGAACTGTAAAACATTCAGTTTCATCCGGTTTACTAATGATGAAGACTTGAAATTAAACTTTAAGTCTCACAAAAATCTTAAAAATGCCTTGGCTTATATCAAAAGTTAAATTTGAACAAATTTGTGTCAGCATAAAATTTATTTAATCGCTAGAGTCTGCCACTGTTCACATTCACGAAACGGCGCCTCACGAAACCAAACGTTGAATAAATAAAAGCATCCCTTACAAATTGCCTTGTTGACAATAAATAATTCAACCTGAGCGATACAATATTGTTTTCAAGCAATGTTTCATTCATAACAAGCACCAAAACTTATTTTCTGATTGACTGGGGGATTGTAAACAGAAACCTGGCAAACACTAAACAATTTGCATTTTAAAAAGTGTTTCATACCAGCAATCTCCTTTCTTTGATGTTTGAACCCAATCTGGGTTAAAAGCGGCTGTGATTTCTGTCTTTTCATCCGGTGACTGGGACCATTTTCTTAAAGAAAGCACCAAGTACAAAGCTCTCACGAATTCACATTCGCTTACGCAAGAAGAAACTAGTCACGAAAGGATCAAATTTCAGTCTTTCGTGGGAAAACGCAAATGGTTCCCAGTCCACGTTGAATGCTGTTGAATAAAAGAGCTACGATTTCTGACGCTGGAACGCGATTAATGGGCAAGAACAAAATATGTTATCTTTAACTTAACCCATAGGAATCGCAATTTTTTTATTACTATTATTTTTTTAATTTTGACTTCCAAAAGTACCTGGCGCTAACGCTCGAAGTAGCCGGTGACTTGCGTCGGGCGCCGGTTACTTTTGAAAACCCTGGTCTTGTTACTTCCACACAAGGCTTGTAATTGTAAGTTGAAGGCTTCATAAAAAAATGCCTTATTCTTAATATACTTACAGTTAATGTCTGTGTACTTGTATCAATTGCCAGCAGCAGCTGCTGATCTTTCATTTGTGGATTGATACTGAACACCTTGTTCTCCCATGCTTGAATTGCAGATGGCTCAAACACACCTCGCTGTGCCAGGTGTAGGAAGCCTAGCACTGCTGGGAAATACGGTGATCCTCTCTGTAGTGGAGTGAATGTGAATTGTCTGCTGTTAAAGGTAAACACATTTGTATCAGTCATGAAATTATGGTATCAGGTGGAGCAAGTAGACACCCTGCCCAAGCACCTCGTGCCTTATAACACCCTTACATGGAGAGTAATCTTTTACAAGTGTCAAGAAGTCATATCAATTCCCGGGGGCCTGGGTTTGCATCTTACAAAATAGAGATTTTTGAAAGGCTGATACATGTACATTCTCTTGATTGTTATAAATTATGTCAATGTCACGGACTGGGAGGATTGTCAAACAGAGATGTACACCAACCTGTGTAGCCTGTTGGCGGCATCATTTTTTTCATGCGTCAACTGTATTGTCATTATGAGGCCAACTGTGTCATCCCACCTGTAATAAAGAAACTATTTGTTACTGAAAAATTGTGGATGATTTCTAAATACTTGAGTTTGCAATGTTGTACTAGTCATATATAATCCAGACTGCTTTTCAAATTACAAATTACACACCGGAAGTTGACGTCCCCAAGGGTAACTCCCACTATGTCGTTGACGGGTGTTAACCCCAGATCTTGTCGCACTTGTCTGATCTCTTGTGGAATAATTGTTGTTGCCAGTGAGCCCAATCATGCCCCACAGTGGGCAGAAATGCTATGGATCAATGACACTAAAGGAGAAATATAGATTGAGACTCAGCTGGTATAAAAACGATAACCGACCCACTGACTTCTGAAGGTCGGTCATTTATAGTGGTAGTACTTGACCAAATGATTGTATTTATTTCATCTTTCAACAGGCTCATCTCAAGAAAGAGCATAGATGAGAAAAATTCAGAAACATGAAATGTGTTGTGGTTAGCCAACATACCTTGAAGCGCTGCTTCTGTTTTAATTCCAGTGACATCCAGGATGTGTTGAAGATCTTGCTCAAACATTGGCTCCTTTGGTAACACTGGACAATCTCCAATTTCTTTTGTCAAAAATTTTCTATGGTTGACCCCAACTCTGGATAGTTCCTGGCTGGACTTGAGTGATTGTTTGCAATTTGCTGAAAAGGAAAAAGTCATTCACTCATTGTGTTCTCACAAAATGCATATGGAAGCAAAGTGGATTTAATTCATCCTTGAGGAAATAGTTATTGATCTGGCAATGCGGGGTAAAGCAAATGGTTATTTTCTTCAACATTCGACATCTTCTTCGTATTGCTATCTCATATTTGACTATCTGCTTAGAGAACATTCTTTATGATTACAAAACAATCGGAAATGGCCCATAAAGGCAATCAGGAGAAGAGTCTGTCACTCTATCACCCTGCCTAACTTTAATGTCAATCACCCAAGAAAGACTTGAGATTGTTCCTTGGCCAAAGGAAGGGCTTGAGCTTAACTTCTTGTGGCAAGCCAAGTGTACTGCATGATTTCAAAACCGTCATAAACAGCTAGTGAATGCAGTCCAAGAAAGAACTGTTCTGTTTAGCACTGGTTGCACATCAGAATGTGTCATCTGTAACTGTGCCGAATTACTTGTAAGTTCATACATTCTCCATGGAAGCATTTTACATTTGTCTGAGTATTTCAGGTAATCAGTTTCATCTGGTTGTGGCCAACCTGTGATAACATTGCCAAATGGGAAGGCTGATTTACCTTTGGTTGTTGACGTGAAGTTTTGAATCCGGGAAAGGGAGAAGCCTGCTTTGCTAAAAGCTACACAGAATGCCTTGATGTCTGTGTCAACCAAGGGGAAACTAACAACAGTGCTGGGATGAGCACTACTGTGCCACACCATGTAAAGCTTCCTGGCATCCAAAACTGATTTCATCTGAAAAATGATTATTGCATATTGCATGTTAGTTACAGTTTACTGTAGAAACCTTGCAAATAACAAACTAGTGGATTAAGAAACTACATCTAATGTGACAACAATTAAATATTCTTTTAATTTCCCTGTACCTTAAATGTTAATAAATACCGCAAAATGCAAAAAATCAAGCCAGCCCGCATTGGAGATACTTAAGTTCGTACATAGAGGTTATTCGATAAAGAAGTAAAAGGTCTTTGTGCAGTCCCAGTCTCCTTTGCAAGAATGTTGACAAACACCCTAATTTAGATGCGACTCTGATACCTTTGCATGGCTTCTGTGAGTCTCTCCACGAATAGCTGTATGTATATTGTGTTAAATGAAAACATTTTATTGATAAGGGGAAGGGGGCTTATTTGAAAATTATCAATAAATATATATAATTTAAGTGTTATCAAGAAGCACATTTTCACAAAATAGTAAAAACAAGAAGGAAATTTGGTAGATGAATAACTTTAAGAGTGTAAAGTTGTCTTATTTTCTTGTTCATAAAATGTCATTTTCTCTTATCTTGTGAAGGAGGGCTTACTAAAGATCGAGAAGGGACATTTAAAAAAATTGAACTTCCAGAGAGGGGTTTTAAATGAGAGGGGCATTTTAGCCTTTTACGATATTTCCCGCCATATTTTCACCACTTTCAAAATCAAAAGGCCCTATTGGGCCACGACTGTTTTTTAAGCGATGACTTCATCATTTAATGTGTTCGTGCGAGTTCTTGTCGCTTTTATTTAACAAGTGACGAATTAAATTGTCAAAGTCGAACGTGCATCACTTGTAAAGATCTAGTCGTATTTACGTTGTTTTTCATTTTGTTTTACATTGGTTGTAAAAGAAGCAAGCTCCAAGCAGACAAATTCAAGTTTTCGTGCTAGCATGTGTACACTCTTTTTCTTGTACAGCGTGTACGATTGACGTTCAATTTCCAGAATGTGTTTTGATAGTGCCATGAGCATGATCTTGCGTTCTTTGATTGCTGTGAAGATTAACGTCACATAAAATTTATTTTGAAATCGGCTGCGTTGACCTTTGTCGCGTGACACTGATAATTCTGATTTTTGTGATGAACTCAATGGTACGTGGAACGAATTTTTGGTGGAATTCGATTGCGTGTATATCTGGATAACTTTGGGGGTAAGTTGTTTTCTTCTATGTATTTTTCTATTCGTGTTTGAAAACATATGATCACTTTTAACGAACCGCGCATCGTCTTTTACAGTACCGCCTGAAATCATATGCACATTGGGAGGCGTGAGCCGCAAGGGCAGAACGCGTGTATTGCACGCGGGAGGAACGAGACGAAACCGCGCGGTTCACGAACGAAACATGCGCGGTTCACGAAAGAAAACCTAGGTTGAAAATTTTTGTCGGTGAAATGGACGAAACACCGACACAATAGCCTTTTGTTAAGTTATTGTTTTACTGTTGAATAGATTTTTTTCTCACAGTTAATGAGCTAACAGACGACCACCGCATCACTTTCGTTTCATTTGCTTTTGCATGACCAACATCGGTTCGTAATGTTGACTTATACTGCTCTTTAGTTTTAAGTTATTATTAACACAGTAAAGTTCAAAACAGTTGTTGTAATCCAGGTAAGAAAGCGGTAAAAGATTAGTTTATTCTGAGATTTAATTTCCAAACCTCACCTGAAACTGCACTTGCCGATTTGAGCGGCACGCTTTTTCAACAAGCCTCATCATACCTCGCAAAAAGCATCGTCTTCAAAGAAATTTAATTTACTGCGAGCGGCAGTTTCTTCGTTTTCTTAAATGTTCAATGAATGAAATGCAAAAACGGTTGAGACAATTCCAAAAATCGACCAGGACTTGTTTCACTCTTAACAGCAAACAAGGAATTAGCTCGTATATTCGCGATAGTTTCTGTGAAAATCTTGAACTCTTTCTGAAATTTTTCCTCCTTGGTTTAACAGACAAAACCCAATTAAGTCTCACGTACGAACATAGTTTTCTGGAAAATAAAATACTCTGCAAATGAGCAACGCGTGTACGTCAGATGTCATCACAAATAAATGTTTACACGCGGAACGAGTCGCTCGGATTATATTGCAAGTAAACTTATATGTATGCTGCCTCCATGATCTGTATTTATTCCAGCAGTTTTTGAGCAGTGATATTTTTCTAGCAGACAGAAATGTAGCTGCTTACTTTTCGTCTTAGATCTAAAGTTTGATTACAAAAATGTCGCGACGTCATGCCACCGGGACGTGAATCAAATAAAATACCAAGTATGCAAATCACTATCAGCAAAAGCGAAGCGCGAAGTGGCCGAGAATTCCAGGATGGTTTAATGTTTTCGGTAAATGATTGGAACGCAAACAAAGTCGAGTTGAATATCAAAGAAGTGCAAGCGAAAGAATCATTATTTGTCCGTAAAAAGACGAAATATTTGTGGATAACACATATGCAAATTTGGAACAAAATTAATCAAAGCGTGACGCTAGGAACACTCGTGAAATCTGACCACTCTCAAACTTCGATCAATTGGTTTGATTTTCAAGTTATTTTTCATTACTTTGTCTTAAACTTATTCATCGGGTATACAGACAAAAGAACGAAATGAAACCTTTTTGTTCGACCCTGCACATTTTCAGCAGACGTTGCGTAAAATGCTTCAGAAGTTTTTGAACATTCTAATTCCGCTCAACGTGTTTTGTTGTGTTTTGCCAAGGTTTCGATCAAATCTCTTGGGTAATTTGCTTTATATCCGACAAAAAATAACAACAATAGAGCTAACTAAGGCAATTAAAGGCACGAAGACGCGGTCTTTCAAGAACGTGTGTTTCCCTCGGTTTCGTCTCGTTTTTCGTTCGTTCCTCCCGAGGTGGACGCACGGGCAAACCTCGTGCACTACCCGTGCGTTCACCTCGTGAAAACCGTGGCCGATGTGCATATGATTTCAGGCGGTACTGTATTTTAATATGCTTTTAAAATATGACTTTGCCTGTCTTCTGCGACCGCTATTTTGGTTGCTTGTACTGCGAGTTTTGTTGTTCCTTCTTTACTTGCGGTAGGGTCCTCTGGCTTTTGGGATAGGTAGTCTTCTGCTAGGAATAAATCTCGCTCCAGATTTTATCTCGTCGTTGAAACTCAAGTGTTCTCCGCTGCGACCTGTGCTGATGATTTTGCTTGCATGCGATGAACATTTATCTGTTGTGGGTTATAAAACTCAGCAAGGGTACTTCTTAACTCCGAGGCCTATAAAAGTTGTTTGAAATGCGTTAATTTAGGTTGTCGCTGTGAAGCACACGATGCAATTGTTCCTTCTTGTAGCTTCTATTTAACAAGTGACGAATTAAATCGTCGAAGTCGAACGTGCATCACTTGTAAAGATCTATACGGATTTACGCTGTTTTTCATTGTGATTTGCATTTGGAGTAAAAGAAGCAAGCTCCAAGCAGACAAATTCAAGTTTGCGTGTTTTCGTGCTAGCGTGTGCAGGGGTTTCAATAAGGGCCGGCAGCCGGCGAAATTCGCCGGCTACTCCACATGTTTTCGCCGCCTACTTTGATTTCTAATTACTTAAACATGAACCGGCCAACCTTTAATTCGTTTAATACAAAAGAAACTTGCTATAATTCTTGGTTAAAATTTATCGACTGTCATGGCTCTAAATTGCGAACGAAATGGTCGCCAATATGACTAACATTTCATAAAAATTCTGCTTTAGTCGCCAAAATGGCGACTACATTTCTGTTTGTTGACGATGAATAATGGACATTTCCTCAGACATTGTGCTCTTCCAGAAAGTTACATCGGAAGATCTTTGCTTCTAAAACATCCAAAATAAGAAAAGAAGTCAATCCATCCTCTCCCTTTGCTGTAAAAGATTCCACCACATCGGAAAACTCGCAAAAAGCTGACGGTGTTTGAAATCGCCCTATAATGCTTTGCAAACCCTTGAGCATGTCATGTATGCCTATGGATTGTGTCTCTTGTTGATTCCTTTGATAGTGGCCACAAAATCTTATATATTGTGTTTGTTTTAAACCTAGTGATAAAGATTGTTTTGTTTTTCCTTTTGAATATATATTTATGCATTAAGTCCTTTTTTGGATTAAATTTCTAGAAATGATTTTAAACACTTTTGAACATAAGGCCCTATTTGATTTTGCAATCTGGTGACTAAAAATTTGCATTTGGAGACTATTTTGTCAGCAAGATAATTAAAACTGTTGAATAAAAAGCTGGAAAATAAAGCATGTATGGTTCTGTCAAAAATGATCTAATTCTTGCCCCAGAAAGTAGGAAATGCACGTAGAGGCTCAGATTTTAAAAGTTCCCCTAGGAATATTACCCTGGACCTCCCTAGAAGGTCCAGTAACCCCTTCGCCGCCTACTTCTACATTTCTGCCGCCTACTTTGATTCTTTTTGAAAACCCTGGTGTGTATACTCTTTTCTCTGTACAGCGTTTAAGATTAACGTTCAATTTCCGGAATGTGTTTTGATAGTGCCATGAGCATGATAGGTTTTATCTTGCATTCTTTGATTGCTGTTAAGATTAAGCGTCGCATAAAATTTATTTTGAAATCGGCTAGGTTGACCTTTGTCGCGTGACACTGATAATCTTCTGTCAGCTAGCGATTACACAAACTTCGCTTTCAATTTCACTTTCACCGTCACATGCAAACTTAAGAAAATTCTGTTGATTTTTCAATAGGGCAGAAACAACATCACTCACTCACTCATGCCCTTTACGCCTAAGTGGCATGTAGGGCAGCAACGTGTTCTCTCCACATCTGGCGGTCCCTTGCCATGAACTTGATGCCCT
This sequence comes from Meandrina meandrites, assembly GCA_963693305.1. NCBI lineage: Eukaryota > Metazoa > Cnidaria > Anthozoa > Scleractinia > Meandrinidae > Meandrina > Meandrina meandrites. Next base: position 7,330,021 of record OY855908.1, on the reverse strand, counting down.
CCCAGGTCTTCCCCATCTCCTTTATTTCTTTCTCAATCGTCCGTCGCCATGTGATCTTGGGGCGACCTCTCTTTCGTTTTCCTTCTGGCGTCCAGTGCATAGCGGTTCTTGCAATGGAGGCTTCTTGGCGAGTGACGTGGCCAATCCACCTCCAGCGTCTCCTCATCAGGATGGTAGCCATTGGTTCAGTTCCACACCGTTCAAAGAGGTCTTTATTTGAGATTACATTAGGCCAAAAGATGCGTAAAATACGCCGAAGGCTCTTGGTGTGAAATGTGGAGAGTTTTGTTAGATCCTTCTCCGTTAAACGCCAACATTCTGAACCATACAGAAGGGTTGTGAGGACGCAGCTGTGATAGAGCTTCAGCTTGGTACAAGTACTGTAAGTGGAGCAGCGCCATACCTTATTCATCATGTTGAGCGAGTTCCTAGCCTTGTTGAGACGGCTCTGGATGTCCAGGTCAGTTCCTCCATCTCTACTGATGATGCTGCCGAGATAGGTAAATCTGTCTGTGTATGGAAGTTCTTCATTATCAATCTGGACTGGTCGCGTGTTGGTGGTGTTCAGCGCCATAATTTCAGTCTTCTTGCTGCTGATGGTAAGGCCAACTTGCTTAGCAAAGGTGTTGAGGCGTTGCGTCTTCTCTTGAATGTGCGTGTGGGTGTGTGATAGTAAGGCTAGATCATCAGCGTAATCCAGGTCTTCCAAGTAAGAGAAAGGCGTCCATCTGATGCCCCTGATCTGGTCCTCAGTGGTGCGATGCATGATCCAGTCCACAACAAGGTTGAAAAGCAATGTGGACATGACACACCCCTGTCTGACACCAGTGTGAACTTCAAATAAGATGTCACCATCACCAACACAGCAGGTAAAGTTGTCATAGAAGCTTTTGATGATCTCAGCAAGGTGGGAGGGGATTCCATACGCTCGTAATATCTTCCAGAGGCTGTGCCGGTGCACACTGTCGAAGGCTTTGGCAAAGTCTACAAAGTTGACATAGAGAGTTCGCTGCCATTCAGTACTCTGTTCAATAATATTTCTCAGCGTGAAAATATGATCGATACAACCCCTTCCTCTCCTGAAACCGGCCTGTTCCTTGCGGAGTTTATCGTCCACAGCCAGTGATAGGCGCTTCATGATGACTTTCGCTAAGATCTTGCTAGGGGTGGATAATAGTGTAATGCCACGCCAGTTGCTACATTCAGAGAGAGCTCCTTTCTTTGGTATCTTGATAATGATACCCTGATTCCAGTCATCAGGAATTTTCCTTCTGTCCCATATGGTGTTAAAAAGTGGTTGTAAGATATTTGCAGTGGTCACAGCGTCTGCCTTGAACAGCTCAGCATTGAGGCGGTCTTTGCCAGGTGCCTTGTGGTTTTTTAGGGATTTGATGGCTGCAATGATCTCTTCTTTCTTCGGTGGCCCAGTGTCAACATCTAAGTCCTCCTCAGCTTCTGGAATATCAGGCTCCTCTTCTGGTGGTGGTCTGTTGAGGACTTCCTTGAAATGCTCTACCCAGCGTGCTTCTTGGTCTTTTTCAGAGGTGAGGAGCTGACCTTGTTTATCTCGTATGGGGACATTTCTGATGCCATTATATTTTCCACAGATCAGTTTAGTGACTTTATAGACATTCTTCTGCTCTCCCTTTTGCGCCGCTTCCTCTGCTTCTTTTGCTAGTTCTTCCATATATGCCCTTTTGTCAGTTCGGATCTTTCTCTTGACACGCTTGTTGATTTCTGTGTAAGCCACTCTATACTTCTCTCGGAGTCTGGCTGATCTGCTGTCGTTTATCTTCTTCTTCAGCTGGCGTCTCTCCTCGATAACCTGCCACGTGTCTGGTGTAATCCATTCTTTCTTTTTTCTAGTCTTTTGCATCCCCAGACAGGTTTTACTTGCTTCATCAAAGATGTTCCTGACTTGCTTCCACTGTTGGTTTACAGTGTCTTCGTCTTCATTGTCTTGCTCGTCTATGTTACTTAAAGCTTGGAATCTGTTCCTCAGCTGTAGGACAAAAGCATTCTTAGTCCTTTGATCTTGTAATCTGCTGATGTCATATCTACGGATGCAATGTTTGTTTCGTCCAGCTGCTCTCAGTTTCAGTCTCAACTTTGCAGTCACAAGATGGTGATCGCTGCCTGCATCAGCCCCTCTTCTTACTCTTACATCAAGCAGGGAGCGGCGCCACATGCTGTTAACCATTAGATGGTCTATTTGGTTTTGATCCCGCCCATTTGGGGATATCCAGGTGAGTTTGTGAATGTTGCGATGCGGGAATAAAGTTCCACCAATGATCATGTTGTTGAATGCACACCATTCTACCAGCCTCTCTCCATTATCATTCTGCACTCCACATCCTTCTCTTCCCATGACCCTTTCAAAATTCACATTGTCTGAGCCCACCTTGGCGTTAAGATCACCCATCACTAGCAGGAGGTCTCGACAATGGACGTTCTCAAGTGTTGCTTGCAGTTGCTCATAAAAGGCTTCTTTATCTCTGTCGTTGCTGTCATTAGTAGGTGCATAGCATTGTATGATGGACAAGTTAGTCTGCCTGCCCTTAAATCGTGCTTGAATAATCCTGCTGTTTACTGGCTTCCACTCCATTAAGTACTTTTCCATCCCTTTCTTCATGATGATTGCAACCCCTTCATGATGTAGATCATCTTCTCTCCCAGAGTAGAGAACTGTCTCTCCTGTTGTTGTCTTCATTCTCCCAGATTTTGTCCATCTACTCTCACTTATGCCTAAGATATCAAGTTTGTAACGCTTCATTTCAGCAATGACCTGCGCCATCCTACCTTGCTCATACATTGTTCGCACATTCCAAAAGCCAATCAGTGTAGTTGTTTTAGCGCTGACGGCTCCCGTTGTCGTGACAGCGGCTTCCTTTCGGCTTTGGCCACTGTCAGTCATTCGAATCCTATTACCTGCAGAGTTTCTGGTGTTTTCACTCTCAGCATTCACTGCTGCCCATGGCATGGATTCCGGAGGCTCGTTCTGCACAGATGATTCATGTAAGTTACACGTTGCTGTTTCCGTAACAAAGGCTTTTTATATGACAGGGTTGTTAACCCTGTGCAAAACCCCCAAACCTGGAGGACCGGTAGATTGCTCTTTGTCTGGCCCCTAACCTTTGACCTGTCTGGCATGGGTGACCCTGACAGGACCCCGAGAGGTCCAGCCAGCATAGCTCTCAGGCTCACTGGAGCACGCAAGCCCCCCCACCACGGCAAGGTGGCAATCTTATTTGGGGGAGAGAAACAACATACACCTGATTTAAGGTAAAATAAAAATAAAATATGTTCACAATCGATTTTCAAATTATCATCACATACCCATCAAAACAAAACCATTAGCGCGTTAAGTACAGTGGTCTGTCATCGGTCTTAATAAACCGCAACATCAAACTGAGAGTGGCGTTACATGTAGGTCTGCCAACCATCTGTCAACGGCCTTTTGTTTACAGATGATCGACTGAAGGAAGGATGGCTTCAAATCGCCACCTCTTCCGTAACACCCGTTTTGCATACGCAAAAACAGTCGTAAAAATGTGGAGGCTGGTTTTTTTCTAGCAATTCCCTGTTCAGTGGATTAACCAGGAAATAGGAAAAAATATTTAACTCATTTAATATAGACATAATTATTTCTTGTGCGAGTTTGGATGGCTTTTACCAACCCTTCAAAAAGAGTTGCTCGCAAAATTCATTGACCAGTGCAAAGCTCCCGAAAAAGTTCGAAAAACCCGCCACGCAGAATATGTTGAGAGCAGCTTTATCGCACTTTGAAACTCGTGATTTGAACAACTTAATTTAAATGAATAGCACTTATTAATTTAAATAAATAGCAGTTATTGTTTAGATACAAAAAGCTCTTGTTAAAAATGCAAAATAGCAAGTTTTTTTGTTCAGTTTTTCCGCTGGAATGCTTCAAGACAAATTTCGCGCCTAAATGGGCGATTTGCAGAGTTTTGAGACGCGAGCGCGCAGAAAAGGCGTTTTACATTTTTTTACGACTTAATTTGCTCATTTGAATACACACAAAAGAAAAAGGTTAAACTATTTACCTGTTACAAGCGAAGAATATAGCTGCAAACTGCAATTTTTAGCTGCAAAACACACTTTTCCCGAAGCGGTTCAGCCCCCCGGCAAACTCATTGAAGATGCTGACGCCATAATACCCAGAATGCATCAGGCAGTAATCATGGAAGCGAGGCAACCGGTGAAGATCTGGGGAAAACAATCGAACGTTTGATCGACCTACAGGTTCAGGACTGGTTCTAGCGGGTATTTTTAGTGTTTATCTTCATTACACCTGCTAAAATAACATTTAAAATAATAAAACTAAACACAATACTATTCATTGCGACTCAAAATGCGAGTATTCGCTCACAGGAGCTCAAAGGTACGAAATAAAAACAAACGATTTATTTATGTACTAAAATTATAACTTAAAATTGGTATTGTGTCCTTGTGGCCTAATGGATAAGGCGTTGGCCTCCGGAACTGACGTGGTCAGCCAGCCAAAGATTGTGGGTTCGAGTCCCATCAAGGACGTTATTTTTTAATTTTTTTTTTAATAAAATTTCCTATCTTTTTTTATATTCGACTTGTTTAAAGTACGAAGTAAAGCTTAACATTTCAAACAGGAGAAAAAGTGAAATGAATTACATTCACATATTTTTGATGTACTGTAGGTGCAAATATGTACCAGAAGTCTGCCTGGCATGGATGTGCCTTTGCAAATGTCTGATCAGCTAAAAAGATAGTTAAATGTCAACGGTAGCACTGCGAGCTAGTTTCACACCAATCGTAAAGTGAAAAAAATCACCAGCCTCACCTGAGCTGAGCCGGGGTCAAGAGGGTTTAGGTTTAGGTTTAATACTATACTGTAGGAAATACAGGGGGATTCCCAGTATCCTTTGCCCACAAGGGATATGGGAAGTAAAATATGCAGTGTTTGTATGCGGCTGGGCCCACCGACTATGTTGGCTGCTCACCGCTGGGAGACCAATGTCCACCCATAAAGCAGGTTTGGCGGTGGTGGGAGGAGCGGGTGGGGGTATAAATCTCATTTCCCAGCAAATATCTTGTTTCTTTGTTTAGGAAATCCCAATTCCAGTGAATGACAAAGTATTAAATAATAATGCTTTGTACATTTCCTTAATTAGCCTTGTGCGCGTGTGGATGTTTATCCCGGCCGGGGTGGGGGTACTCCCTCATAAGGGCCTAGCAGGGACATGTGGTCCATTAGGGTATGGTTCTCAGGATTTTTGTCTGGAACAGGGTATCAATTTCTCCCCTTTTTGTCTTAAGCAGGGTGTCTTTACATGAACCAGTGCCTTAAGCAGGATAAGTATATGTGTAAATTTATACTACTTAGCCACAAGCCTAATTTTTACAACTTCTTCCTTTGCGTTGACTTCTGTGACTTCAGTTTTGATGAGGCCTTCCAAGGGATTTTGGCGACAGGCGACATCGCTGCAAAATTGCTAAAAATGTAGCAACAATCTTGTTCCAGAACACTTACAGCTGACAGAAACTGATGGTAAAAAAGCGACAATTTGCGACAGCAACATTTGTCTCAAGCCATGTAGGCGACAGGTGGGATGGAAAATGAGCGACAAAGTGACATCAGAACCCCCTTTGGAAGGCCTCTTTGATTCCAAGCTTAATTTCCTGGTTGATTGTCACAACAAATGTCTTAGGCAGGGTATCAAAAACGGGCATTCTGTCTTAAACTGGGTAGGAAAATCAGAATTTTTGTGTCTTATGGGTGGCCAGGCCGCACCTCCCTACCTGAGATTCTGTCAATTCCCCCCCCCCCCCCTCTCCCCCACCTGGGATGTTTATCGACAAAGAATTTTATACATGAATGTGAGGCTTTGGGTGTATAAGTAGTGTTATTCCAATGCCGTATTTTGGTAATTGGGAAGCTATGGGAATGATTCTTTGGAAAAGTTACCAAAGAGATTTCCCCCGACCCAATTGAGAGAAATAATGAATGCATTCACACAGTTAGAAATGGCAGAAAAATAGAAATGCTCTATTGCATGATGCATTCAATCAACATGCTGCAAATGACAAACTAAAACAAGCCTAGAAGCAGCCTTACTTTTGGGTCCTTACACACAATGCCCGATTCCCTCTATGGCGCGTGGCTGCAGGGATTCACGGTAGTTGTATTCATCGTTGCTAAGTCTCGTGCATGGTTTGATGAATACATCTACCATGATTCCCTGCAGGCGCGTGCCATAGAGGGAATCGGGCATTGGCAATGCTTCGAGAAACATGTGTGGGAACTACTCCCAGTCCCATTCCAATCATCAACGACAACAAAGGAGAATTGGACGAGAATTGAACCGAGTTGGACGAGATGTAGGAAAATAATTATGTGACCTCCTGGCAGGCTATTCACCATGTAAACAGTCTTCTGGGCAGCCATTACATGCATTTGTTATGCAACACTCCTCTCGACAAACCACTTACATGCATTAGTAATTTAAAATAACAACATTTATTTATTACAAATGTTGACTGGTGCCATACTAATTCCATAGCACTTTATCGAAATTAATCATTTCATAATAAAATATTTCAGAGCACAAATAAAATTTGTAAAATTGACTCTCTATTTTAAAATGTAGCATCAAAGCCAAATAAATTCAAGCCATAAATGCAGTGTAATGAATAGCTCAAGCCCAAAAGCTTTCCAATTTAAAATTTTCATAACAACCTGCAATTTATTCTGATTTCCATTCATGATGATTTATTTTGGAATTCATTTTTTTTTGTTAAGGTTGACCGAAATAAACTAAGCTTAAAAATCATTAAAAACTAAAAACTTCGGTCACAACAGTGTTTGATGTTGATTATAAGTTCTTTTCAAAACGTATAGTGTCTGCGAAAAGGAGCTGTCCATAAGTGGACGTTCAACTGTGTTTAAATGGTTGCTGTAGATAACACTTTGCCAAATATTTTCCCAAAGCAATATAGACAACTGAACTTGCATGCCACCAATAATTCTAGGATGAACTTGTACACAATAACTTATAATCTTTATAAGAGTACCACAAGGGCTTAGAGGTTTCTTTCTTTATAAACTAAGTTGTAACGTTAAAGGGAAGCCCTCCCACCTGTTTAGCTTAAAACAAAATTATTGACAACACAACTCTGATAGGACCACTAGAATTAAAGAAAGTCAATAAAAGAATACTGGTTTGAAACATTAGAAATGGATCAGATCAATAATGTTTGGTTCAAACTTTGTGCCAATGTGCCGTGCACCAGTGAATTTTACATGCCCTGTCTTTATGAGCTGCGCAAAACTGGAACAACTGGATCCAAACATGAATCCGCCACTGCCAACCGGAACACCGCCCAGACCATTGAACGCATTTGGTCCACTCTGCACACAGCGACACTGTCTGAAATCTGCACCCGAGATGTCTGCACCCGTAAAGTCAACCACCACATGGCTGGCAAACTCGCAACCATAGAAACAGGTGTTGACCAAACATGTTTCCACAAAAGAGACGTTATGCGCAAAAGTGGTGTGTGCAAATGAAAGGCCAGACAGGTTCTTCCCACTGAAATCTAGATTACCTTTAGTCATGTTGTGAAAGACAAAGTCTGCAGTTTTCACTCTGCAACTTCCACTGCCCAGATCTACACCGGGAGGGGTCTTGCTGGTAGTTTGTCGTGTCAGTGTTGCCAGCATGTCATTGATTTCAGTCTGGCTGAGGTCGGGTGCTGGGGGAGGAGGATCCAAGACATTTTCTACACCAGCTACCAAATCACTAAGTTGGTAATATTGAGCCTCGTTCACTATTTCCCTCAGGGACACTTCATCTTGGGGAAGCATATCGGCCCGAAAACCGTCACGGAGATAGTTCAAAATGTGCCGGAAGTGCGTTCCATCCCTGTCCACGAAATAACTTCCATCCGATTCTTTTACAAGTTTGTGTCTTCCCGAAAACATGGTCGCCAGCATAGAGTCCTTATCTCTTCTAAGAGTCTGAAGCGAGGTCGTGAAACGATGTCCTCCAATATTCAGATGAACGGGCGACGATTGAAACTGGTGCACTTCCTGCATTCGCTGTTTTTCCTTTTCTATCCGTAACCTGGTCTCGTCGAGGTCCTTGTACTGCTCCTGAATTGTCTTTTCGTGTTGTTCTCGTCTGACCTTCATCTCTTTTTCAAAAGCTGAGCGATCTCTTTCCAGTTGTTCGCTAAGTTTCGTCAGCTCGCTCTCGCGTTTTTCAAACGACGCCAGTAGATCGCTTAATTTTTCGTGCACTTCCTGACTCCAGGCTCCTTTGTCAGACATGGCGCTTGATTTTGTCCCTACTTTACAGACTTAATCCCTAAAGTGTTTCAAAAATCGGTGCAAACCTGGTCAAAAAGTATCGGTTTGAAAAACAACAAAGAAAACATTTCTCCACTGGTGGGTACTGCAGGCTCAACTTGCAAGACTGACGGCACCGTGCTTATTTTTGATTGGATATAAAACCTCGTAAATAGTTCGGAAATCTTCGTTGGAGTACGAAGATTTGTTCGGCAGAAAGCACCGGTTCACACTTTCGGTAAGAAAATTTCTTCGCATTTTCTGACGTTGTTCGTACCGGTGCAATCCAACCAGACACATTTTTCCAGGGCCGCTTTTTCGATTCCTTTCTGTTGGGGGTGGGAAGGGAAGGGGGGAGGGGGTGAAGGGCGTTGGTTTTTCGGGCACCAGTTTGCGACGGTGTTTTCGAAGCTTTAAGGGACGGACCATTATTTTTCTGGAGGGGGGGGATGAAAAATATTGAAAAAAATTGTTTGCAGGGCCTTAAAAGACAAAATAAATTGTTTGCAAACATCATATGTCTTAAAAAAATAGTTTGCATAGCAGTCAGGGCATCTGATAGGGTGCGGAAAAAAATAACAAATTATGCGGAAATTTTGAGGAACATTATGCGGAAGAAAGTGTTGATTATGCGGAAAACACGTTAGATTATGCGGAAATTTTCGGCTCGCTTCGCTCGCCAAAAATCACATCTTTTCATGCAGCCGAAATCGAGCTGCCCCCGAAGCCAAGAGTCTGCTCGCAGGCTAATTTTAAACAAAATAAATTACATTGGTATATGGGCTTTTCCAGTTATTTTCATTTGTATTTGGGATGTTATGAAATTATCTTATCAATTATGTGATGTTCAATGAAAATAACACAACCGTTATTTTGTTGGCTGAAGTTGATTTTCTTCTTATGCATAAACAATTCAAGGTGCTACGTGATCTACTACAACATTAACTGCACGTTGAACAAAATGACAGTCCATTATCTACATAGAAAACTCCAGGATGCTGGTTTACTCAATCCTTTGCTGATATTAGACTTTCAACAAAGTCCTTCGTCTTCATTATGGCACGATCGCTCACAGGCCTCTTTGCAGCCTCAAGCTCGCTTCACTTAATTCGTCGCTCATCTAACCTGTGAGGGGCATACGATTAGCGCTAATCGTATGCCCCCCAAAATATAACAACACGCAATGACGTATGTATTAAGGCGTTTTTTGTAACGTTCGTTTACAGCATATTTTAGTTATTATTCACTTCCATGGGAAGTTGTAGCTAGGCACGCGAATGTGCTATATATGCTAGTTGTATTCATTCCCTGAAGAAGTCTCAGTTAGAGACGAAACGCATCGGAAATAAACGACAAGCTTACAACCACAAGAAGTCTTTCCTTGTGCTGCTCACTAGTCTTAATTAAAAAATGAAAAAATTAAAAAAAAATTACTGCCGCCAATCTTCGTAGTGTACGTCTCAGAAAACGAAAAAGATGAGTTCAGAGGTGTTTATTGGTCGCCACCATAAAATATTGAATTAAATAATGATTGATGGCAGCAAAAGCGAACCTCCTTTTTGAGTCAGATCGTGGTTAATAAAGACCGAAAAAAAAATTGTTTGCAGGAAGGTGTTGTTAGAAAAAAATTGTTTGCAGAGGTGCATAGATAAAAAAAAAAGTTTGCAGAGAGAGATTTTTCATCCCCCCCCTCCAGAAAAATAATGGTCCGTCCCTAAGCACCGTGAACCAAAAGCAAACTGGATGAAAATACGCGACTACTATACTGGCCACACTATATTGGTAGCTTTTTCAGTATCTACCTTTCCTTGATAGGCATAAGAACAGACCCAAATCTTAGGTGTATTACAGTCTGGCTCCCCCCGCACGCAAGTACGCAAAGCGCGGCGTGAAGCTGGCGCTTGGTGTTCGTTCCAATGGCGGCGGCAGGGAGATAGCCCGCGTGCAGACGTCTCCTATATATTTCCTTTGCTTTGCTTTTCCGCGTGAAGCAAAGGAAATAGGAGGCGTCTGCACGCAGGCTAGGCGGGTGAAGACTCCCTCAGTCGCTCCCTCGAGCTTCGTGCTTTGTGGAGGACAATGGGAGGAGGCAGTCGCAGCCTATGTGGAATTCCCGACCCTTGTAGTGTGGGGGATTATCAGCCGTTGTTTAGGAATGGGTCCACGCTCCTCCAAAGTCGAACCAACGACCATTGTTATTTGCGTTTTATCATCTGAACCATAGATTCCTTTTTATCACAATTCCAGTATAGACATGTCATGAATGTAAAGAAAAACTCTGCTCTGTGCGACAGACATTCACTTTGCTTGCCACGCAGGGAGGATGGGGGTGGGGCCGGGGGAGCGTGCTCGTCACACAAAGTAACAATTGCGTGACGAGCCACAGATAATCGCATTTCATATCCACGAGCTGTTCGTTTTATATCGAGTTAGCAGGTCAAGTAAAACTGCGCGGTATCAAACGAGACCAGGAAAAACCCGTTAAAAATAATTGGTAATCTTTATTTATGTAGTTGTCATGCAAAACCTCCTACTATTAACGCGTTTCTCTTTTGCAATTGGATATTGTACTCTCATTTTTTACAATTTCATGTTTTATTTCACGTCCTTAATTACCACTTCAGTGAAACGTAGGTAAATAAATTATTGTACTGTATTAAAGATGTCCAAACACTGAACAGCTAAGAAGCCAGTTATTGCTGAGGAGCTGAAAGACGTCACAGCACTGTCGGCATCCATCAAAATCAGAGGGCAAATCACCGAGTCTATTTCTTTTGTTGAACAATTGTATCCAGTTAATTCATGTTTTTGTAGCCTGCGAGCAAATCCTCTCTGGTCAGAATCATAAGGGGTGGGGGGCAATCTGTCTACCAGTATTCCAAATAGATAAGAGGAGGGGCAAGACAATCTATCTACCGGTGTTCCTCGAGCGGAATAGATAAGGCGATGGGGTGAGGCAGTCTATCTGAATGTCCAAAGCGGAGAGCCCCTTCGCAGGCCATGATTTCTTTTGTGCTTGTGTGTTTATTTCTCCTCTTCATGTATGATGTACACATGATCCCCATGTTCTTTAATTTTATATCTTTGAGCGTGTGAGCCAGAAAAACTCCTGCAGACAAAAGAATTACACAAAACCATCAGCCCTTTCAATCTCTAGAGTTATGGAGACATCTGGTTTCTCCTAACAGTTTCTAATGTTATAGTGACACTGCATCATCCAAACGATAAAAAGTTACCTGTGGTTTGCGATCAGCATAAGGACTTATCATAACATTAATCAACACTGGCTTCTTATTCTTTCTCGTCTCGTCGAATGCGCTGTTTAGCGCTGTTCTCAGCTCATCTGGTGTTTCCGCAAAGAAACCCTTGCCTCCAAATGCTTCAATGATTCGCTCATAACGGGTATTTGGTTGAAGTGCGGTGGGTGGAGCCCTGAAGAAAAAAACAAACAAGAGATACCTTACATTGTAGTCATTCAACCCCTGATTTCGCCTTAGAGTTAAAAAGATATGTAAAGTTCATGAATAGCAGAACCAAAGCGATCCTTTCGTATGTGTAGCTCAAGGGATAGAGGCTTTTTGAACTTTAATTCGAAGTAAAAGTTTTGAATTTCAGCACTTTTTTTTCAAAACAGACCTCAGTGTTACAGTCAGAAGCAACAACGCCAGAATTCCGTAAATCCCATTTACCAATCACTGTTTGAATCAGCGGCATACGAAAGAAAATTGCTAATTAAAAGGATAACTCTTCGTACTCTAATGTGATTGATCGATTAGACCAGCCGACAGCTGTTCCCAAATGGTCCAAATGGTGCAGCATTTTCGATTTGAACCACAATGACTGAATACAATCCCTTTCATTGCTGCATCTCGCCCGCTACCTCCAAATGCGAAAAAATCTACTTTAAAGAAGAGAAAATGGAATTTTTACCAACAGCAAAATGCCGTCTAGTCTCCTTCGCAGGCGTTATTTGGGCTCGTCACGCAACGCTCCCTCCCCCATGGAGGGAACGTTGCGTGACGAGCCAAAACAACGGCTGCGAAGGAGACTAAATGCCGTCCAAACAGTCCAAAAAATTATATCATTCTTTGTGACATCTCAGCCTCGTTGGACTTTACCATCCCCGGAGGGGTGGGGGGGGGGGGGGGGGCATCCTGGGCTACCATTTGATTTCTAATCAAAAATAGTGTAAAGAACCCTAAAAATATTCAGAGAGACCCACCGCCACTCTTGGTATTTTCATTCCAAACTAATTGAGTGTTTCTACCAAGGTGTTCCGCCGACAGATGTAATGATAATACCACGTGATCTTACCCTCTCGCAGGGTCTATCCCAAACTGGCTCCAACTCTCCTCGTCCACACCGTTGTATATACCATTGTTGTTGACGATCATGAAAACGATTGGGAGATTGTACCTGTGAGTAAAATATGTGGGAAAATGTAAGTAACGTGTATAAGCGTAAGACTTAAATTTGTTGGAGTTCCCTTCTGGTGTAGCTAAACAACTCATCCACGGAAAAATTCGGCAAGTGAGATGTCGCATCAACTGTTGAAGTACTTTTCAACCTGGAACACTTATTCAGAGAATAGTCTATTCCAGTCGTTTCACACTGTCAGTCCTAAACTGATGAACATATCGATCCTCCTTAGTGGTTTTCGTATGTTTATTTAAGACGGAATCCACCAGGAAGTCGAGTAATATTTATTTAAGTTGGACAAAAATCGAGTACCAGAATAATTTAAATCCTATTGCGTTATTATCTACCCTAAATAAAAGGTAAAGATGTAAGTAATTATCACTGATAACACCAACAACAATTTCTTAACAGAGTCTTAGAAAATGAATTTCAAAGTTCACAAGCTATAGGGAAATTGTCACGTGCAGCCATTTTGTAAAATCGTCTTTAAGCGATTCAGTGGAATTCAGTGAAATTTCAAAATTTGTTTTCGGTGTTTGGTGTTGTTAGAAAAGATTTCTTTTGATAAGATATTTGAAGCAGTAACACAAAAGTTTGCAATAAGGTGTAAATAATTTTGGTACAACAATTTCTTTTCAGAGCCTGAGAAAATGAAATTTAATGTTCACAAGCTATAGGCAAAAGCTCGCGTCTTTTAAGCGATTTAGTGGAATTCAGCGGAACTTCGAGATTGGTTTTCGATGTTTGGTGTTGTTAGAAAAGATTTCTTTTGATAAGATATTTGAAGCAGTAACACAAAAGCTTGCAATAAGATGTAAATAATTTTGGTACATAATTTTGTCCAACAACTACTCGAAGTCCTGGCGGATTCCGTCTTAAACGTCAGTTTTGAGAATCGAGTGCTACATCAAGACAATCCCCTACAGCTGATGAATTTATGTATTCTCACCACATGTCTGGTTGAACATGTACAGACAACTCTAGTTGCAGCGGACACGCTCGGGACGTCATTAAGCGTCCGTGATAATACCGTGGTGTGAGAAAAAATAGTGCCATTTGCATACGTCAAATAATAAAGAGCGGTTTCATTCACGTGACCAGCGGCCATATTGGTTTACTAAAACAAAAGACGATTTTTGTTTTGGAACACCAATATGGCTACCGTGACGTCATATGAAAACGCTCTATTGGTGGTTTTCACTGTCACGCAATAAAAAAATAAAATCGAAACCATTCACCGACAGAAGCTATAAATTTCAGATATTATAGAAGATAAATAGATAAACAATTCGTCCATATCTCAGGTCTGTGCGGTGCACCGTTTGTGAGTTATTTGCCGAAACTTTCCACGCAAATTTATAAAGCTCAGTATGGAGACGCCATATTTGTGTCCTTCCGAGGGGCACAAACATGGCCGCCGTGATGTCAGAGAAACCATCTGGGACTTAACTTTGCTATTAATAGAAACTACTTTTGGCTCATGATCTATTATACTTTTACATAAACAGCACTTAGTACATTGGTAATGTTCAATCTGCCAAAATGGAAAGGAAAGGCCTTTTTTGAATCAAAACAACTTTGTCACGGCACTCAGCTTGATATCACATACGGCGGAGAACTCGAATATTCAAAATGCTCTGTTTTTAAAACGAAGGGCACAACCAATCTGGAAATTTGCAAAAAGATATATTTTTAGTGTATATTACACCTAGTGGCATCTAAAGTTTAGCAGGCCTATTGAATTTTGATTTCAGAATTTTATGACGTAACATGAAAACCAAGAATAGACTGTGACAAGCTGATCAACTTCACCTGCATGCAGTTTCCAGCTCCATTCCTGAAAATCCAAAGGCGCTGTCACCTTGTACGCACACAACCCTCCTAGGGGGAGTTGATCCATCAGCTTGACTTTCAACTAACAGGGCAGCAGCGATGGCAAAACCAGTTCCCACTCCCATTGTGCCAAATGTACCTGCGTCTAACCTGGGGCGAATAATAAGGAAAAACGGTGAGAAGTTTCTTGTCCCAATGTGATTGAATGAAACCAACTTAAAAATGTCTGTAACTCATGAAAGTCATTAGTTACTGCTCCTTTTTCGTCGATCTGTGTTCGCGAGGATTGAAACTTAAGTATTAAATGAATGGTAAAAAATTCTGGGTTGAAATGCGTTTATGGATAAATTTAGCTATGTGTGGAATAAAACAATTTGCAACCTAGCTGTATGAAAAGCAGGCTGGCACATGCATTCAGAGAGTGAAAGGTACCATGCAGAAGTAAATGAATGGTATGGGGAATTCCTTTCCAAAACAGAAGACAGACATTTACACCAAAACCACCTTAGCTAATGACAGTCTTTGGAGAGTGACAGTCACATTGTTGCTCGCCAGCATAGATTTAGATAAGATAATGCTGGGGAGGACCAGTGGTCTACAGGTTACTGGGCCGGTTGGACTCAGATCTAGGAACCTGGTTTGAACCCTATTTGGGATCCTTGCTAAATGTCTTGTGAGGTGTTCTTTGTTACAGCACTACTATCACAGTAGTCTCTTTCGCAGACGAGGGAACATTGCATGAAGAGCCCAAACAATCGCAAAAAGCAACAACTTCAAAAGGTTTCTTTTGGCCATTCATAAGTTAACACATCTTGATGGAGGAATTAATGGCTGTGTCGAATGAGATGCTGAATGATTATGAAGTGAGTTCATACCTGTTCCTTGGGAGGTGATTTGTCATCATGGTTCGACCAATGTCCATCGTGTTTGCTCCTTCATTTACAATGATACAGTCATGTGGCAAATGTTTTTTAAGCTGAACAAGTTGAAAATTAAAATATTTATTTTAAGCATTTCATAAGCAAATTTCAGACTAACATACCAGTAATTTATTAAAATTTTGTAAGTAGTGCTATGACCTAATTCAAGTGTGTCTACTCAGAAAAGTCAACATCTTGGTATTCCTAAAGTTACAGAAGCAACATCACACAATTCCTTTTAATTATTGCATTAATTATCTAACAGAACCTAACCTGTCCATAAACTTGGTAGTAATTCATTGGAACTGTTGTTTCCTTAGCAAGTTCCTGAAAATAATTATGCAAAGTAATAACAATATTACATATTTCACGACCACACTAAATGAAATCTCGCTACTGAAGAAACAAGACTTAAATTTGTTTTACAAAACAAGCAAAGCAGGCTCCAAAAAAAAATTATTAACTTATAATATAGGTTCAAACATGTATTTATCAACTTATATTTATTTATTTAAATATAGATATGAACTTTATAGTATCTCTTCTTTTCTTCCAAGTAATGTATCTGAAAGTAATTATTTAAGAAAAGTGTACATTAAAAACACTATGTAAAAATCTATTCTTTAAGTACTGTTTAAGTTATCTCTTAGACTTGCACCAAGTCGCCCTCTTTTGGCGAGCGTAGCGAGCCGAAAAGCGTCGCGAAGCGACGTGCAGCGAGTCGCGAAGCGACGACCGCGAGTGACGAAGTCGCGAGAGGGCGACTTGTCCCGCTTGAAGGATTTTGAATCACGTTTCCCGCCAAAAGCAAGAGGTATCAATTATCGATTATCAGGGGGCGGTCCTTCTGCGAGCGCGTGACTGAACTAACAGGAGTCAAGTTTCAAGAACCGAAAGTAGCGCGGGGGGGGGGGGGGGGGGGGTCAACCTCCGACCAAAACCATCACGCGAGTTTCGGTTTCTCCTGGCTCAAAAGAGCAAATTTGTTTCCTTTGCGCTAAGGAAGCTATAAAAAACGATTATAAACGAAGACTGATCGGCTCAGGTGGGAGAAAAAACAAAGCTTGCTTAGACCTGGAACCTTGCCGGACGGCAGTGGCGTTTGTAGAAATTGTGCCGACAAGAACAAGACGGTATTCAAGAAAGTGAATCCGTCTCGCATGTAGTACAGTGCAAACGGTGCCAATTCAAATGTTAGGCTTTTGCCCGCTCCCGTAGGCGCAGAAACGAAAACATCTTTTCCGCAAAGATACGCTTCTATGGCCTGTTGTTGATATTATTTCAACTCGTATCCCGTGACCTGCTGAGCAGTTTTCAACGCTTCATTCACTGTCCGCATGATATGACCTGGCCGTGACAAGAAATGACGCGTGAAGAAGCATCGATTTACATTTGAATGATAGTTTATTTGAATTCTCGACTCTGATTGGCCACGGACATAATTTATTCACCGACCCGTTTTTGGGTCGGTAAAATTGGCGCGCTGCAAGTTGGAAAAGTCCTTCGTACGTGACATACCTAAACCGCGCGTCGAAGGACTTTGTGAAAGTCTAGTTATCTCTTTGCGACATAGAAAGTATATAAGTGGTAATTAGAGTTTTTACATTGTAATTTGTTCAAGTATTGTATTGTCATTAGAGTAAGCAAGCATAGTGTACTATCGTAAGTTGTGTAAGTATTGTAATTCTTGTACTGTAGAGTGGTGTAGTGTCCGCAAAAAAAACAAAAAGTTCCAAAAAAAACTGATCACTCTTGAGGCTTCAAGAGTTAAACCAGTTACACTTTTTAAAAAACTGAAATTCAAACTTGTGAAATTCTAACATTGTGAATTTTACACAATTTAATTTTTCTGAGCGTTAGATTATACCTCATTCCTCTGCTTGTTTGCGTCTGATTTTTCTTTTAATTCTTTTGCCCAGAAGGGCAAACCACAAAGATTTGTTGGCCTGTCTCCAAACTTCCTAATCACTGCTGCCCCAAGCTAAAAATAAACAACACCAAGATGTATTTTACGTAAATAAATAGGTTTACAGTTGAGGTATTTCCCTCCCCCAACCCTTTGAAATACAGGCAAATCCAGAATATCCCTCCTTTATATATGCCCCTTAAGTGAACACTCATTCATGGACTCATTAAGTTGTTACAAATCTGAAATCATATTCCTTTAGGGGGTGGCAGGTGTAGTACAGTGGTGAAAGCACTTGCAGTGGTGAGAGCACTCGCCTCCAACCAATGTGGCCCGGGATTGATTCCCAGGACTGGTGTAATATGAGGGTTGAGTTTGTGGTTTTTCTCCAGGTTTTCCCATTTTCCTCCCTCCACAAAAACCACCACTTCCAAATTCCAGTTCGATCAGGGCCCCACAAGCTTCCAGCTTCCAGCCCCCAAGGGGGGTAGCCGTGTCCCAATGTCGCATGTTTCTGAGAACCGATGTTGCCTAGTCAAAAGCTGTAAATGTTGCTGTCGTTTTTTCCGCCATTGTGTTGCTGTCGCATCATGTCGCTGTCGTATTTCAGTGCCGTAATGATGTCGCTTGCCACTGTTAAAATGTCCCTGTGTCGTCAGTATTCAGGGTCATGTTGCTTGTCACTTTTACCCCTTGGAAGGCCTCTTCAAATACAGCCATCTCATCCAATATGTAGACTCTGTCTGATAAAATGACCAACCATACGTCATAAATGAATGAATATGAATCATTGTAGACTAACAATGCAGTCAGTAATTTTACCTGTTCTGCAACACTCTTCAAATCTCCTAACAGTGCAACCTCTGCAGGAACATTGTTTCCCATTTCCTCTGCATGAAGGTCGATCTATAAGAAACATGGAAGTGCAAACACTTACTGGTACTACAACATTCTACTTGAGCTCGGCTGACTTTAATTGGCTCCATACTAACTGGAGTAGGAGGCACGCGTATATTGGCTTAATGGTAATGGGTATTACTGCTGCATCGTCGGTACTCACTCTTGGGAATTAGAAAGTAACAAAAACTCTCACAATATATCACTGTTTTGCCATGTGTGCACTTGTGAACAAATTTCCAAAAAAACATTTCCTGTTTTCCTATCAAATTATAAAAACAAGTGGTAAGTAGAAGTTTCAAAGAACAAGAAATACTGTGGAAACAGGAGCTGAATCTGACAAGTGTTTCCTCAGCTATTTGGTGTTCTCCCAAACTTTAACGAGTGTTTCTGTAACTTGATAGAAATGCAAAAAGAAAAAATAATGAGAACAAATACAGGAAATTTTTACTCCTATTATCAAGTAGTAAATTTACAAAGAACTTTAAACTGTATTCTTTAATTAAATGGTCTGGTACATGTACTATACCTGTATTATTTTAACATCAGCTTTGAATCTTGGAGGTTTACCGAAATGAAGAATCCAGTTTAATCTTGCTCCAAACAGAAATATTACATCAGCTTGAGATAAGGCTCTGATGATGAAAAAAATGAACATTTTTAATAATGTTACACTGTATATCATTAACTATTGATCTCAGAAAAAAAAAAAAAAAGAAATTGCTCATGACAAGAGTCATCACTCCTTACAGACCACATTTACTTAACATGCATCAGCAGGAATAATTGCTGCTGACGCATAAGTACATGTACTTATAAGAACAAAAATAAATTATTCATTTGTTTTTGTTTCTAACATTTAAAAATAATCACTCCTTGAGATAAACTTGCAAATTCAAACTAACCATTTTAAAGTGCACCTAGCCCTCGTGGCCAAAAAATTTTCTGCTAAAAATTAATAGCCTTCTTTCAAAGTGTTCTGCAAAAAAATTTTGGGGTTGATTTAAGGAGGCTTACTACAGTTTTGAGGGGGTAAATGAGCCAAGCTTTTAACTCTTTAATAAAATGTCCAGAAAGGTTTTAGCTTTCACTTATTATTGTTTGTTGCATCCTACAACCAATATATGCGACATTTGAGCAATACAGATGCCAATAAACAGCCAAAATGAATATCCGAGTGCTTAAGAGGAGACTGGGCACTAGTAGTTTAAATGGTGTTTTTCTCAAAATCTGCCCGTACGACCCTACCTCAAAAATTGAGAAATTAGAAATTGGATCAGATAAAACATTCATGCAAAATAAATTTAAAATCTGTAAGACAGATTTTTTGCAAAATAGAAAAATGTGGTTTTTTGCCTATTTTAAAAATAGCTCAAAATTTGTCTTACAGATTTTTTTTAGATTTTGGCAGTTGACGCGATTCACCCCAAAAAATTAATTGTGAAAATTTCATTATGGGTCGTACGGTAGGTTTTTGAGAAATTTTGAGCCGAAGTTAGGTTTTTACGACCTCCGACAAGAATCGAATTGCGCATGCCCTTTTATTTGAGCGCGCGCTCGTATGACGCCATACGTTATGAGCGATGAAAAAAGCGAATTAGAACTCCTCCGTCGGTTGTTTATCAACCTATCTGTAGTATTGTTTTCGTCCTATGACTTGTCTAAAACCTTCCGAAACTTTCTGAAACGATTAACTTTCGAATAAAGGGCTCAAACTTGTTTTCGTTTCCTTTAGTGTTGCTTGTGAAAGTTTTGTGAGCGCGAGCGATATTGACGTCAGGCAGCCGAATCGTAGCGCACGCTCTTGCCTCGTAAAAACTTTGGTAAGCCACCTTAATCATTGATTATCTGTGCCGTGCCATTATACTAGCCACTGGATTTTCCTGTGTATATCTTGCTTCCTCCATCAGTACTTCCAAAACCTAGGGCCAATATTAACCCAGTGTAGCCCCATGCATATGAAGTCAATTGAATGCAAGTCACTTTGCTTTGTTAACTCGCCTTGATCTGGCAGCAGCAACACACAGAGGATGTTCATCAGAAATCACTCCCTTCCCCATGGGTGTGGGGAGAAATGGTACCTTGCATCTCTCTACAAACTCCCAAAGAGGTTTCTCAGCATGAGCATAAGCTGCGCCTAAAGAAAGGAATTAAAACAACTGTCACTAAATAAACATGGAACACCACTGAGGCCCTGTCACAGCAAAACTAACTCTTCCATAATGCCGCCAATAATAAGCAACAGACTTTTATTTTGTACCTTTGCCAATTATTACAAGAGGTTTTCTTGCTTGACTAAGAACCTTCACTGCTCTGTCTATTGAAGCTAGATCTGCTAGACACTTTGGCGGAACTGGAGAGCGACAAATTGACCTGCAAAAAAAACCCTGTCAATCAAAATCAAAAATATATAAATCCCTGCTGATTTTAAATAATATATTCCTTCCAGTGCTGCAACATCCTCTAGTTGACGATTTTCTTAATTCCCAACACCTGTCTGCTTAACAATGCATTGATTCTGTAAGGAGAACTTAGTTGTCAATGTACACAGTTAATACAGCTACATGTAGTTACCTTGCCTTACAGGCTGCCACTTTCTCAGTAACCATATTTCCTGGCAGGTCCAGATAACTAGCTCCCGGTCTACCATATATACTTGTTCGCACAGCCTAGAAAAGTTCAAAAGTGAATAACAATGGAATAATTCTATTGTTGTAACAGTTGACTCTCACAAGCACCTGTCTTTCTAAAATATAGCTGCAGCATCTTGACAGTCTTACTTACTAAAGTTTTGATAAGTAAAAAAAGAAAGGTAAGAATTAAATTAATGACTGTGATGATTCACACTGACTGGTCACCTTTTCAACAAAGAATGGTATCTGTCCAGCACTGCTTGGTCGTGCAGAATACTTAGCATAAGGTCTCGCAGCTTCAACCTAGAGAAAATTACATCAAATTTGGCAATATTATTGACTGCACATACCATAAGAGCTGTATTATCTTTTATAATTTCTTTTCAAGACCTTTTGGAGAGGGTGGGAGTGGGGGCATAAAAAATACAGAAAGCAATGGGACTTAGAGAGGGTAGCTTGTTTCAAATCCAGTATCAGTTTGGTTGCATATATGGTATATGAAAATATTTTTGGGCTGTTTAGTAGCAAATTTCCATGACATAATAGTAGCAATGTTAGTCTGAAACGTCAGCTGTCCTCTCTTCCTTACCCCCCAGACGAGGGGCACAGTCCTTCTCGCCCCCCCCCCCCTCCTCTGAGGGGTAAGGAAGAGAGGACAGCTGACATTTCAGACTAACATTACTACTATTATGTTATGGAAATGTGCTACTAAGAGAGGACGGCTGACATGTTAGACTATAGCAATGTGTGGTTCCAGAAAATAGCAAGTACATCTGCTGAATGAATAACTTCAAAAGTTGCCTTAGTTTAATATTTTCTAGTTTGTAAGCATCTAGAGAAGGGATAGGCTTCCTGGAGAGAGGTAGGGGCTTATTACAAAATTGAACTTCCATTTATTAATAGAAAGGGAAGCTTACCCAATGTAACATAGCTTTACAGTATATTCATTTGTTCCACAATGAAAATGTACAAGCTACATATGGCAAGGCTTAAATTTTTCTTTGCTTAAAAATGTTTCAAACTGGTTTGAAAAAAATTAAACCAATGATAAATTTTAACCACAATACATACAAGTAAGTACCTGTGGAAACTCCTGAAAGGCGCCCATACTTTCTTGATCAACATCACTTGAACCACCAATCACTAACACTGGCCTGAAGAACATCAGCAAAGAAATTAAAGGACAAAGACCAACAATTAGCATATAATTTATTACAGTGAAGACAACTCATGCATTGTACATGCTGATTTAATACTTTTTAAAAGTATTAAGCAACTTAGGAATTCATATGAACATTAATTACTAACAATTTAAGGGAGAAGAAATGTTCATTCAAACAACAACTGTCAATAGTTCGTAAAGTGTGATCGTCCGGGTGAGAATAGTTCTGAAAAGACCTGTTGTTGATGACTGACGTTATGACAACCTATGCAGAAGTCATCTTCAGAAGTCAAGAAGACTCCCCAGAGTGTCTGTAGATGACATCCGCACAGGTTGTCGAGACGTCAGTCACCAACAAAAGGTCTTTTCAGAATTTCTCTCACCTGGATGATCACACTGTATGAACTACTGATACTCCTGGAACAACTCTCAAATTTTTGAACAAAACAGAAATGATAAGTTTTAGCTTTCTTTTTAGGAGAGAGATACAGTGGAACCTATTAAGCTGCCAGTTACTTAAGTCCCAAACTATTGTCAGTATAATACTGTTAATAAAACCCCTTTTAAGCAGCCACCTCTATTAAGCGGCCACAGCCACCTTTCTGCCGCCTGCTGAGGGTTCTTCTATTGTTTTTACCCTTATATTTAGCAGCCAGCAAGAATGTAATATACAATGTTTGGATTTATTTTCAACAAGCTCGGACAGTGACGGCTGATAAAATCATTCAAACACAGGTTTACTGTCGTCTTCATGTGATTCCGTTATTCCTTTTCACATAATTTTGTATTAAAATAATAGAACCTTTTTAAATGGCCTCATACTAATTTCTGATGAACTCCTATTAAGCGGCCAACCTCTATTAAACAGCCAGATGCCATTTCCCTGAGGGTGGCCCTTAATAGGGGGTTCTGCTGTATTCTAAAAGACAGTAGTATGTCTTTAAATAAACGACCAGACACTCAGGAAACAAAATTTATTGTGAGCCTAAAAGTTGGGACAGGTCTCTGTAACACTCTAAAAAGGTGTCCAGTTGAGCTCCACATAATTCTATTTTTATAGCTCACAGAATAAAATGGTAAATAACATCCACAACACTAACCAGCAGTTACTCATTGCATTTGCCATTCCTCCCAGAGCATGTATTAATCCTGGTCCAGAAACAACAAGGCAAACACCAGGTCTGCAAATAAACATAAACATTATTATAATGACAGTCAACAGTTTATTTTCCACCATTCAGAGGATAGGTTACAAGTAATTATTTATACATTAATCAAACAAACATTTACAAGGCCCAGTGAAAAATAGATGGTAGCTTTCCTACCTAGTTTAATCTGTTTCAACCTGAAGATAACAATTTATTGAATTCAAGTTATTTCACATCATTGTAAAAGTGTTATATTCTGGTTAAAGCAGATTAATCTAGGTTGGAAACAGATTTAAGCGGAAAACCAATTTACAGTCAACTCTATCTTAATGGACACCTTTATAAGACGGACACCTCTTTAAAACGGACAGCTAGTGTTGGTCCCATTCCTGCCGTTTTTCAGTCATTTTACAGTAACTAAACTTCCTATAAGACGGACACCTCTCTTAGATGGACAGTTGGAGCCGGTCCCGATGGTGTCCGTCTTAGAGAGAGTTGACTGTAACCTACGACGGCAACACTCACATAATTTTCAGTTTATGATGGCAGACCATCAAAGATTTCAACAACTGTTTAACTATCATCATTTGATTTGCCACTCTTGTACTTGTCCCTATTTTTATTTCAAAATTCTAAGTTCCTATAAGTCTGAGTCATCATTGACCCACTGATAGACAAATGAAACATAATAATTTTACTAATTTGTGAACATCGTACCGTCCAGTAAGATATCCAATAGCTGATGCTGCATAGCAAGCCTATATATTAGAAACAGAGAAACACCAGCCTCAAAATATTACATTGTACTAATAATAACGATACTTGATAACACATTCGTGCATCTCCCATATGCTATTGTAATACACTAGCTTAGCAGTTATTCTGTATGAAATTTGTTGTATGAACCCTACAGAATACTAACTGGCCCCTTACTCAGGGGTGTCCTAGCCTCTTTTAAAGAGGGGGGGGGGGGTGCTTTGGTCACTCAAAAAGGTCTTTATACAGCCCCTCAGAATGCATGAGTGTGAATGTTATTTTAAATGAAAAATTTCTTGAAGAACCTCTCTAGGATTTGACTGATACAGTTATGCCAACTGTTTCAACTGAAAATGGCGACAGATGGAGGGCAAAATCAATGGTAGACATAATGGAAAGGGTATCCGACTGGCAGGGGAAAGACGAACATCAGTGTCTGAACTATTGACTACTGTCCTTATGTATGCATGAAACACATACAAATACAGTGAACATCACTTGGAAGGTGATGGATGAGAAGTCCACCATTTTACCAAAATAACGGACTAAATGAAGCAATTCCCCTGCCACACCTTTCCACCACAACCCCAACCCCCCCTCCCCCAAAAACTACCACCCCAACCTCCACCCCCCACCACTACCACCCCAACCTACCCACCACCACTATCACCCCAACCTGTTAGCACATTTAAAGAATAAAATAAGGAAGATTGAAAAGTATCGGGGATCGTCATTTCTCACCGCTTGTTCGTTTCTCATGCCGATATATTTAATCCCTTCCGCCTGTGCAGCACCCGCTATCTCAATAACTGGAATGCCCACAACTCCAAACATGTATTCCACACCTTGAGATTTCAAGGCGGACGCAAGCAGCGAGGCACCCGTGACAAACTCTCCTTCGACATCTTCTTGGGAGTCCGCCATTTTGGCCCAACTCCACCGTATGTGGTGTAACATTCACATACCGTCCCTCTCATTCCCAGATCTCTTTTTGACTATACCCGTCGGCCTACCCGACGCAAATACGGGGACTCCCTTCAAGAGAAAGTAAGTTTTTCTCTTGCTCCCTTCCATTTTCTTTGAAGGAATAATACAACTCTTTATTCCTTCAAAATCCTCAAATTTGATATTTTCTATAAAAACAACACGCAGGAAAGGAAAACATTTTATCTTTGCTTCTATCTAGATATATGGTCACTGAAGCACTACTCAAAGTTTTCATTTGGGAGAAATCGAATTGACTGTGAAAACAGGAACCGTACGCGTCAGTTATACTTGTTATTGTCGAAATGTGGAGTTGCATTTGCTGTTCTATGGCTTCTATTTTCTGTCTCAAGGTATCTAAAGCAGGACTACATGCGTTTCTAGCACCTTTTTTTTATGGGGGAGAAAGCTTGCGTTACGAGGCAAAAGAGCGCCTACGTTCGAGTCTAAAGCAAGACCGGAACTTTCAGTCGAAAAGCAAATGCAACAGTAATTTTTAGGAAATTCGTTCGGAAATTTGTACCATGTATTCATTTCTCTTGTTTCTAGTCTCTTTTCAAGCGAGAACAACAACAGGAAACCGAATATGAATGGTAAGCGCCATCGCTTTCGATCAGTTTCCTGTTTTTGGAAAAAATTCTTTATTTCAACGGTCCCAACCAGGCCACTTCCGACTCCGCCACATGGGAAACACCCGAGATCTCTTTTTATAAGATTTTAAAACTAGTCGTCTAATAGATCTCCTAACAAAAATGATTCCATTGTCTTTAAAAATGGTAAACTAAGTGTTGGGTATAAGTGAAAGGGTCATCTTTAACGCAACGAAATAATCTGTCAAGCAGGAGAAGATTACAGTCGAAACCGAAGAAGCGTGAACGCCAAAAATTATTTCTGGAATGTTTATTGTTCTACGACCAATCAGATTCGAGACGTAACCGCAACAAACCGCAACAGTAATTAGCTCAAAGGTTTCGATTCTTTTATCACGAAACGACTTTTTCGTCTACATTAAGTCTTGAGATCACCACCGATTAACAAACACTCTGGAATTATTAATTTTCTTCCATTTCAGAGTTGAAGCATAATCAAAGGATAACTATAAACGATAAATACTGAAAAGAGAAAAATAATCGAACAGACATGGCTAGACAGCGCGTCTGGAAGCGGAATAAAATTGATTTTTCACAGCAAATGCAAACTTGCGCGCCGTTGCAAATTCAAATATTATGTGTGCCGTTAAAACTTGAAAAATGGGTGCCGTTGCGTGACATACTGGGCCAGAGAATTTTGCTGCAACGCGCTTCGTGAACTGTTCTGGCTCCGCATCGAAGTAAGGTAGAGAGAACATTTTTGTTAAGTTTATTCAATAAATTTTTTGGTGAAATGGGGAAAAGGATAAAACCTAGAAATGTTTGTAAGTAGAAAAAACCGGATAGGCCGTATTTTTTTAAAAAAATAATCAAAAATTCTATTCTGCTTCCAGACGCGCTGTCTAGCCATGTCTGTTCGATTATTTTTCTCTTTTCAGTATTTATCGTTTATAGTTATCCTTTGATTATGCTTCAACTCTGAAATAGAAGAAAATTAACAATTCCAGAGTGTTTGTTAATCGGTGGTGATCTCAAGACTTAATGTAGACGAAAAAGTCGTTTCGTGATAAAAGAATCGAAACCTTTGAGCTAATTACTGTTGCGGTTTGTTGCGGTTACGTCTCGAATCTGATTGGTCGTAGAACAATAAACATTCCAGAAATAATTTTTGGCGTTCACGCTTCTTCGGTTTCGACTGTAAGTGAGCCAATTCGGGGTTGTATGATGCCTGGAGATTTCTATGAAAGTCACGCAAAATAAATCCTTTGGGTCACGCGAGTCACACAATGGGGTTGAGCAGTAAAAATCGTGCAACAAATGATTTAGTTTTCTAATTACTCCATTTTAATTTTATACCATTTCTTACAACTAGAACAATATTTGAACACAGCTAAAGCACATTATGACAACGATACCTATACTCAAAATTTCCGCCGCATAATTCATATAAAAAATCAAATACAAAATAAAAATAAGGTCTTCAGGGGAAAGCGGAACGTAAAAACATCTACGACGAGGACGAAATAGGAGCGTTCGAATCCGCATGAGCAAACGCGCTCGTGTTCTGGTGAAGGCGAAGTTTAAACTTGGAGCTTGGCATTGAATTCAGAGCGTAATTAGCCGCGGTTGAGGAAGAAAATATTGCGAGGACCGGCGTCCCTTGCGACGCACTCGCAGAACTGTGCAACCATTTGATTCGGGCACCAGCCTTTATCAGATCTTCAAATAACTCATCCGTTTCATTGTTTTTGATTCCCTTGGGCAAGTCGTATACTTCCAGAATATGGTTGACTCCTGCAAGACAAAAAAGATAAGGAGACATGGTATTAACATTTAATAACTGAAGCATTTTCTTCTTTGATCGCGACACGCTGAAGGCGAGAAAAACCAGCAAAGACAAAAGAGAGTCTCCTCCCCTCCCCTCCCAAGTAGTCACTAATGGGGAGAGGGAGGGAGGTGAGGAGACAGAATGAATGAAACTCTGTCCAAAACGAGTCACTTCAAGCCCAAACAACGATATCCTTCCCACTTTTATTGGCAGTTATGTTTGTTTATACAATGGAATCCCTTCAATTTCTCGAATTTCCAATTTCTCGTGTCCCTTTGACTTGTTCCACTCAGCCATATCCCCGATTTCACGAACTCCCCTCTTCTCGAACGTATTTTCGGTTCCCATGGAGATTCGAGAAATCGAGATTCCACCGCGATTCCACTAATGATGATCTTTCTGCTTGACATGAAATAATACTGTTAGGAGACAAAATAGATGCTTCTCACTTTAGGGAATAAAAGGATTGTGACGGCGAAGAGAGAAAATAGGCTTCTGCAACAAACGGTCGCATGAAAAAATCCGCCGCGACAACCACTTAAAAAGCAACTTCAACTAGCCAAGATTGACTGTGTTGGTTTAATCTTGTTCCTTTTCGTGTACCGAGACCGTTCGTCGCAAATGGCCCATTGCAGAGTACAATGAAAAATTATACAACAACAACAAAGCACGTAAAATTCTTTCTTTAAAAAAATGACATACACATTAAAACGCATGGCCATAAAAATCCACTGTTCTTCACTGTTCACCTGTCGTCCTCTCGGACTCGGGAGTTTTCCGGCCGTGTTTTTTGCCCGTATCTTGGTGTTGCCCCCGGGGGCTACCCCTCCGGTCTTTGTACTGTTTATTTTTCTGTTTGTTGTACGGCTGGTATTGACTCCCTGACGCGTTTCCAGACTGACCAGACGAGCCATACCTGAGATAACAAATCACAAGAAAGTTCTCCACGTGAGCTTATCACTCTGACCAATCAAAACGAACGCAAACAATTCAAGGGGCCAATCAGAACTCGAAACACGTCATGCAACCGACGCCAAGCGCGGGAAAACCCCCGCGCAAGTCAAGTCAGAACTGGTTCGAGGTTTGCTTCTGATTGCATTAAAAATGTTTTAACCGTGATAAGTTTTAACCGTACACGACCTTTTTTAACCGATCAGACAGCACTGCAAATGTAACGTAAAACCAAAGCTCGCAAATAACAACTGAACATCTCAAAATTCTCCCAAGCCGAGTTATTTAAACTGTGTGAAACAGTAAGGGGAATTTTGACTCCGAGCTAAGGGCTACTGAACGTACCTTTGATAGTGAAACTGGTTGAACTGGCCCCTCTCTCCTTGAATCTCATATCCAGTCGGAATGGAGCCATCGCCGTAAGACACTAAAGAATGGGAGCCCTGTATGACAGCATCTGAGCCGTACACCTCCCCTGCCTTGGGCACGCGTCTTTCAATATTATACATTCTCCTCTGGTTCGATGGATACTGCGTCTGAACATGTACCGGGGCTTGTTGGTATTGAGAAGGGACTGGACCCTGTTGGCCAACGGCTGTTGCCATAGCAACTCCTCGACCTCCTTGAATGACTACCGGTACCATTGGTCGCATAAGCTGCTGTGGGGTGTGGGGTGAGGTCGCTTGTTGCTGATATGGAGATGTGTGCGTTTGTTGTGGAGACTGTTGGGGAATTTGTGACGAAAACGTCAGCTGTGCCTGGGGATGTTGTTGCTGTTGCTGCATATACTGGTTCGTAAGGGCAGGCGACGCTGTTTGGGGAGGGGTGGGTGGGGTTTGAGAGCGGGCGTGTTGTTGAATGACTGAGGAAGTGACATCTTTGGGTATGGTACCGTAGGGGAATTGTTGGTAAGGCGTTTGAGTTGGTGACACGAGGTAGCCTTGGTATTGCTGAGGGGAGGCGGTCTGAGGAACCGCTCCTCCGCCATAAGCTTGGCCTTGTATCAATGGCCTCGCTTGAGACTGCATGCCGGAATGCGGTAACACAACGTACTGCATTTGACCTGTCACGCCAGCTTGCGTGACACTGTTCACGTACATTGGCGATGTGGTACGAGTTGAACTAGGCACGCCAGACTCGGGGTATTGTTGTTGGGGGTGATAGGAAGTCGAGTCAAGAGTGGCCGGTTGTCCCGACAGAGAAAGCCCGCCAAACTGGGCAGCCATATCTTGGTATCCCGGATTGGCTGGCGTCACACTCTGCCCAGATCCTGGCCAATGGGTTCCCGGCGTGGACTCTGTTCCCTGAAGGGTAAGAAATACTAGGGTTCGCGAGTCACGAAAAATGACCATTTTTTTCCGTATTGTAAGATGAACGGAATTAATTTGTGCTAGTTATAACAAAGACAAACCCCAATTCTTCCATTCCTTGCTGGCTATCTAACTGAGAGTCTACATATCTACACGCGGTGTGCAATTGCCCATATTAAAGGATAAAAATACTGGGTGTGGACATGTTTTCTTCTCTAAGAAATGCCTTCACACACAGTTTTGACGGTTTCACAGCCACAACAGTTTCCCTATCAATTGGCAAAACTATACTATAGCAAAACTTACAGCGATGGAAGTGTTTTGGTAGAACGAAAGAACGGGAAACGCTTTCCTCAATTACAGCTTAAATATGGGTTAGAGGGTGTAGGGCCTGTTTGTTCAAAATACGATTACGTTGATCCATGATTAAAAGCGAACACACGGATTTGTTATTGATAGCTAAGCCCAGCCCAGGCCAGCCCAGGAATTATTATAAAGGTCACATGGTTCGGTCAAAACGCCATTGCCTGCCTGGCTCGCGTTTTTTACTCCTTTTTTGTTCGTTCAATGGAATACCACGCCTACAGGAAGTTCTCGTTCGGCAATGTAAAATACGTGAAACATCCATTTTATTGATCAATACAATTTCTATTACAACAATTAAAATTGGTCCTCCTAAATAAAAAATCCTTGCTGTTCATTTTACAGCTTTGCACACGGTTCCTCTTGAAAACCTATTTAAAGCTCAAGATTTCATTGAGAGTAAAAGCTTTGGAGGCGATAAAAAGACTGGTTACATCCGAATCACACTAAAATTAATACGCAAAAAAATCTCAAAGTCAACTCGCAACACGAATAAGCTAACTACCTACTCGTTCTACTTTCTGACTCGGCTATTTACACAATCTACTGCCTATTGCCTTCTACAGCAAAAGAAACTGAACTTGAACTACTGCGGAGAAACTAAAGCTTTTTAAACGAAAGTGAACTGAAATCTCTCGACAGAGAGAACACTTGCGGGGAGGTCGGGAACGGATTTGGAAAACTTACAGCCTGTTGCTGTGCATAAGGAGGCCGACCATTGGAGGGCATCACGTACATCGGCTGCGGCATACCGACATACTGCGGCATGACAATTTGGCCAGAATTCACAGCGGACTGCTGCTGTTGTTGTTGCTGCTGCTGCTGCTGTTGCTGTTGTTGTTGGGCTAGTGCGGAAGGCTGCTGTGCACCTTGTACCGCGGCCCGGACGGAAGATGGTGGAGTGTAGCCTGGGGTTGAACCTGGTTTGACCATGACCTGTTGGTATGTCGGTTGCATCACCAGAGGATTTCCGTCAGGTCCTAGCAAGGGAGTGCCTGGGGCGAGAAAACGAAGTACTACTTTTCAATACACCCTTCCACGGGTTTTTTCTTTCACTTTTTATGAATTGGAAATGTAACGAAAATCTGTTGATACTGCTGCTAAAAATAAGTAAAACAGCAAAGTTGGCTAGTTTGGCGAAGTTTGAAATTTAGGAAAAATTTTAGACGTTTGTGCAGGGGCAAGTTTTATGAATGCCCTCCCCTCCCTCAACATTGTAGGACCCTATTTCTGCAATTTTGTAAAATATAACTCTCAAATTTTGCCGTTTTATTCATTTTAGAGTAGTCCTTCCAGCGGAGTCGACAGATTTACGTTATGGGGCCAACATCAAAAGCTGAAAAAGCTTGAATAATACAGCGGATTTTTTTGTTCCATCGTGAGCAAATCAATTGAATCAAACATGACACATTGGGGAGGAAGATAGTGGCTGGGAAAGTAAAATTTTAATTTAGCAATACCTGTACTGGGGTTTATAAGCATCACTCCATGCTGTACAGGTTCTTGAGGCATTGACCACATCACTCCACCTGCTAAATAAAAAAAAAATAGGTTAACACTGGAAAACGCAAAAGAAAAATGTAATAAAAAACTTTGATGCACCAATGTATGACAGACGAAATTCAACAATTACTGTAAGAAGATGTACTGAATTTAGCGCAACTTTGGGCTGCTAATCAAGTAACTAAATAAATCAACTTTGTTAAACGAGGATAGCAGAAATGTTGGTTTTTGTGGAGGGAGAAAAACCCAAGAGGAAAGGACGAGAACCAACAACAAAGTCACACTGGTTGGAGGCATTAACTCACACCACTGAGCCATCCCTGCATCCTATCCCAAATGCTTTAAGAACTTGCAGAAAACAATATGGTTATAAGGGCAACGTATGGAACTGAAACACTATGGCCAATTAGAGTTGATGTAAGATTCAAAATATACAGTAAATTTATTTACCAGTCTGCTGTGACGTAGCACTCGGTGCAGCCATGACCGGCACCATCCCCTGCATTCCAGGTGCTGCTGTTTGGACCGGCATCATTTGGACTTCTCCGGAAGGTAGGTTATGGGCAACGAAGGGGACCCCCTCTGCCGCCCAGTATGGCAGCGGTGCTGCCATGACAGTCTGTGAGCTGGGCACATGTCGCTGGCTCACCCTCTGACTTCCGTCTGACCCTCGGCGAGTAGAATTGGAGACGCGCTCAAAGGCAGGAGAACTGCTTAGATTGCTAATACCAGGACTGCTGCTGGACCTTATGAATGGCTTGTTGGTCATGATTCGAATGCCTGGAATAAGATAGTTTTAGCCCATTTAGATAAAATACATGTGTGGATGTATCTTCCTGTTGACAGTACCTTTGTCCCTTGCATTGCAGTTTTTGCCTGTACCCTCAGTGAATAGCTTTAACTGACTCAAGTGAGGAAAATTTGACCTGCACTGAGCAAGGTTGACATTGTTGATTTACTAAAGCTAGATCGGTTGGATCAGTGTTTAAACTATTGTTTGTAGTGTCCCCTCTGACACAAAAGCAACCTTAATGTCCAGTTTAATACAATACCTCTGTGTTCAGTCTCTCAGAGTAAACCTTGGAACAAGCTCATGTACCATAATGAACAGTACCTCAAGAACGTACTACTCAAGAGCTTTCATTTAAATAGTCATACACAAGAGTTTCATCCACACTTAAAGATAGAAAAATTAATTGACTTCAAGCTTAATCTAAGAGTAAAAGTGGAAATGTCAACAATTGATGTTTTGTTATCAACGCCACCTAAATCAATGAATCAGTAAATAAGAGTCTCACACTGTTACCTGATGTTCCTGTTGTGGTCCTGTCTCCTGGCATATCTACTTCCTCGGATTTTGATTTGCCTATTTTACTGATTGAAAGTCTCTCGGGTGTCTCCTCAGCTGCAACACCATCATCAACATCCTCAATGTCTTCCCTGGAGAAAACGTTCGATCCATCATTAGAAACAAAAAAAAAATCCATCTGGGGTGGGGGGGGGGGGGGGGCAATCTTCTTTTTTTCATTTTTTGGGGGAGCTCTGGGTGAGCAGAACTAGTTCTTATTCATTGGAAATTAAGCAAATAAGATCTGCCATCTGTTGGCGGTACCAAACATAACTGGATTCAACGGCACAGGCTTGCAGTATGTTATTCTAGGTAATATTTTGTTACCTTTGTAGGAGTTGAGGTGTCATAAGATCTGCATCACCTTTTGACGACTGTGAAGACTGTGACGAAATTGACTAGGATAAGAAATACATAAACATTAAAAGAGGAACAAAAACTATTTCCTTAGGTCATATGAACTATTTGTTTTCTATCTTGGTTGATTTGTAGACCCAATGGTAAATACTCCAATAATGGTTGCATTTGCAGCCTGGTCTACCTGGGAGGTGCAGTGGCCTAATGGTTATAATTTATTCCTTATGTTATTCTACTATCGCAAATTTATTTTACATACAAAAATTGACAAATCATTTTTTAACTCCAAGAACTTAGTGTGTAGGGAGTTAAATTTTGTACATCAAATTCTTCAAGATTATTTTCATGATTTTGTCAAAGTAAATCAGCTGCACATGGTGGAGCAAAGATACCATTTTCTATAAATATTATGAGCAATTAATTAATTAGTCAATCAGGTTTCCTGCAGCAAGAGAAACTTACATCTTGATTAAATATTCTTTCCCTGGCTTTATGATACTCTTCTTCCCTTTCTTCAATTGATTTTGAGCGTTTATCCTCCATGGAGTGTATAAGAACAGGGCTATCAATCTATAACAGTAATAAAACTTATCAGTATGTGTCCTTCAACATTGAAACAAATTTTATCCCTTTTAGTTTCAAGAGTAATCAAAATCAAATTTCTCCTATAGCAATTACATGTACGTACTCCATCACAAAGGTCATGAGAATTAACTAAATGATCAGCATTGGAAAATTTTCTGGATAGCTGAAGCAATTCTCCTCGCTAGTACTGTAAGAAATGTATGGAGACCATTAACTAAAGGAGAATTTTTATGCTGATCAAGGGGCTGAAAGAATTGCGAAATATCTTACCTTTGGAGGAGTACTATCATCTGAAGGAGTATTTTGTCTTTTAAGAATTAATCGAGGAATGGCACCCTCCAAGTCTTCTGATTCTTCTCTTGGAATCAATTCTAAAAATCTGCTCTCAGGTCTGAAAAAGATCAAAATTAACTAACGGTTATTGGGAAGGAGGGCACGGAAAACCGTCCATGATACAAATACATGTATACCTAATAAACAAAACTGTTTGATGCATTGTACTTACATTCTTGTGTTAATTGTCTTGTTTATGATCACCGACTTTCCAGTTTGCTGATCAACATTGTGGTCCATACCAAAGTACGCAGCAACTCTGTGCACGATCATGCGATGGTATGATGTCATTGGAGGGTAGTGAAGGAAGAGACTGCTGACAAAGGAAAATAACACCATCATGTCACTAATCATGACACTGCCGTTTTTCAATTTGCAGTCCGTGACTTGTAGTATATGCCATAATTATTGAACAATCAAAGCATATGAAATTACTTGGCCTTATATATGTTATTAACCTTGCTAGCTTGGAAAATATCATAAATTATCAATCTTCATTTTCCCCCTTTTTATGGCCCATGCAATTCCTGTTTGTACCAAAAAAAAGGAAAACTAAAAGAACCCTGTCAAGGACCCCCAAAACAAACTTATATAAAAAAAAAGTTTAAGTGTGACGTGCGTACACCATAATAAATTTACAAATTAATAACTATTCAACTTGAGAATAATGGCCAATGTTATTTAGGGCGCGTTCGTTTGGGATCAATCCGGAATAAGAATAGTTGGAATAATACAAGTTAGCATTTGTTTGGCTGCTCTTCCTATTCCGGAATACTTGGATTTCCATTCCGGCTATTCTGCTCCCAGGAGCAGAATAGCCGGAATATATTCCAGAATATATTCTTATTCCAGAATATTCCCAAACGAACGCACCCTTAATTAATAATGAATCTACTTGTTAACAATAATTATTAATCTACTTACGCTGGTTCTGGAATAAAATTGAGGAAGTCCTGTTCAAGTCTCATAAGAAATTTTCGATCCCTAAAAAATTGAGAGTAAAGACAATTGTTAGTAGGGGGAATTTATCTCCAACAATTCTTATTGTTACATGAAGTACACAGGGTCCGATAATCAAAGAAGCAAAACCCACAAATGATAATTGCAAATGTACATGTCAAAATGTTTTGCCCTGTTGATTCATAAAATGTTTCTTGACCCTGCTTTCAGCATACCTGTTTGAAAAGTGATTGTAAATTGGAAACAAACATGTTGGGTATTACTGGGTCTGATCACAAGTTTTTGCAGAGGGAAATAACTGGATGCACTAAATAGAATATTGTATTTTAGGACATAGAGTGAGCTAACCTAGGATTCTTTAAAGTCTTTATAATAAAATCATGGAGGTCTGTTCCTGTGGAATCTGTGTACTCAAATGAGCCATCTACAAAAATAACAGAAGGCAAACAATGATAAAATCAAGACAACATGAACATTTTTTCTACATTGAAAATTAACTTTCCAAATTCAGTATGTTACATATTTTTCCGTAGTAAATTATTTCAATCAAATGGCTTTAAATGCCTTAGGAAGTCGCATGACTGGGTTATTTCAATGAAATGGCTTTAAATGCCTTAGGAAGTCGCATGACTGGGTCACAGCTGAACACAGGTGACAATGATTGTAAATAAAGGAGGATGGTATATTTTAATGGTGACAATGACATTTTGATACATGCATGTTATCGCTAAATTTGTTCCACTCACCTCTAGAAAGTGAACTCTGTTTAGAAGCTCTTGCCAGTGCCTCCAGTCTGGGTGGTAACTCTCCTGCTATTCCACTGTCGCTTGAATCAAAACTGGTATTCTTGTAAGGTGGTGTACCCTGTAAGGTGAAACGATACACTTTAGGTTAACATGGAAACAAGTTGGCATCAAATCACACAAGTTACAATATTAACAAATTCTCCTTTGAGACCTGTACATCACCTTGAATGTTAGGATTTGTTTATTTAATTCTGACTTCTAAAAGTAATCTGTATTGAAGTTTAGTTTTAAATTTCAAAGCAGGGGGAAATAGGATTGCTAATGAGAACAAAGCAATTGAACACTATTAATAATAACATTATTGTGAGCCCACCCTTCAGCATGACCTTTGTGGGTGGGTGGTATGGTGGCACAATGTAACAAAATGCAGGAGACAAGTAGTAATGGCCTAGCTCTCCTTCCTGGGGGTGGGGGGGGGGGGGAGGGTAGTACTCAATGCTCAATGCTACTGAAACCAGAGATAATCCCAACCATTGAGGAGCTGTCAGGCATTGTACAGAATTTTTTTCAACTTTAATTCAAAGATTTCATACCTCTGTGACCTCATCCGGATACTGTGAGGGTGGAGGCGAAGGCACACTCGTCACAGCAGCACTTCGCACAAGAGTTTTCCTTGCAGAATGGTAAGACGGCTACAGATTGAAAGAAAAAATTCTCATTACCATGGCAAATTAATTCTCCTAACTGATTGGCAAGTCAGCTAGAGCAGACAAAAGAAGATTTGTTGAGAACCTCGCAACAGAAGCAGAGGCTGCTGCGCAGAAACAGGAGCAAGGCACAGTTTACAGAATTACCAAGCAAATCTGTGGAGGTCAGCGGAGAGGGAAGGCACCTATCTGCAGCAAGCAAGGGGCATTGCTAACAACTGAGAAGGAACAGGAAGAGCGATGGGCGGAACACTTTCAGGAAGTACTTAACAAGGAGGTCCCGGAGGAGCCAGCTGCTGCTCAGGATGCCGAGGAAGACCTTGACATTAGCATTGAACCACCCACTAAAGAAGAGATCGTGGAAGCCATTAGAGATCTTAAGAATGGTAAAGCACCTGGGCAGGACCAGCTTAATGCTGAGCTCTTTAAATGTCATCCAGAGCTTGCAGCAGAGATATTACTCGCACTCTTTGCTAAGGTGTGGAATGGTGAGGGGATACCAAGTGACTGGAGCAAAGGGGTCATCATACCAATTCCTAAGAAAGGCACACTGTCTGACTGTAATAATTGGCGGGGTATCACTCTTTTATCCCTACCTAGTAAAATCTTCTGTAAGGTTATTGTGAAACGTCTTTCTTTGGCGGTCAATGAAGTGCTGCGACAGGAACAAGCCGGTTTTAGAAAAGGCCGAGGGTGCACAGAACACATTTTCTCCTTGAGAAACATCATTGAACAGTGTCATGAATGGCAGAGAGGATTGTACATCAATTTTATCGATTTCCAGAAGGCTTTTGATAGCGTGCACAGGGAGAGTCTATGGAGTATCCTCAGGGCGTATGGCATACCTGCACACATTGTCCAAGTGATAAAGCAATTCTACACTGACTTTTGTTGCTCGGTTGGAGGCTCTGACCTGAGCTTCCATGTCAAATCGGGTGTTCGACAAGGATGCGTTATGTCAGCGCTACTGTTTAACATTGTCATCGATTGGGTGCTATCTCGAGCTACTGAAGACAGAAGGAGAGGAATACGCTGGACGCTGTCAACTGTTCTGGAGGATCTGGATTATGCCGATGACATTGCTTTGCTATCCCATTCTTTTAGTGACATGCAGGAGAAAACTGACCGGCTTGACAGATTCTCTCGGCAGGTAGGGCTTAAGATCAGCCCTCAGAAGACGAAAGTATTGCCTGTCAACATCTCAGCACCATTGCCCATCAAAGTGGGACAGCTAGACCTTGAAACGACCCAACAATTCACCTATTTGGGTAGTACAGTCTGCAGTGATGGGGGGGCTGACATCGACATCCGACAGAGGATTGGTAAAGCTAGAGGGGCCTTTGCAAAATTGCGACCCGTGTGGAGAAGCAGAAACTACAGCAGAAGAACGAAGATTAAGATCTACCAAGCTTGTGTACTCTCTGTACTACTCTACGGATCTGAATGCTGGAGAATGACTGTGCATGACTTGAGAAAGCTGCAAAGCTTTCACACATCTTGTCTCCGAAAAATCTTGCACATCTTTTGGCCAAAAAAGATCTCCAACAATGAACTCTTTAAATTGACAGAACAGGAGGACATGAGTATTGTTCTTACACGGAAACGATGGAGTTGGGTTGGCCATGTGCTCCGCAGAGAAACTACCAGCATTTCTAAAGTTGCTCTCAGATGGACACCAGAGGGTAAAAGAAAAAAAGGCCGTCCAAAATCCAGCTGGAGAAGAACTGCAGAAGCAGAACTTCAGGCTCTAAACCTTACCTGGGGGCAAGCTTCACGGCTTGCAAAGGACCGACAGGAATGGAGGCAAATTGTTGATGCCCTATGCGCCACTAGGCGTTTAAAGGACTGATGATGAACTGATTGGCAAACATTTTTCAGTGCAAGTTTTGAGAATTTGGAGGTATATCAAGACGATATCCTCTTGTCAACAATTTTTGCTATTAAAGGAATTTAATTCTTTTTCATGTTTCCATCAATTTATAGCTGTAGACACAAGTGGCAATTTTGAAGAAAGAGAGTTGTTGTGGGAACACAAGCCACAGGTAAGTGATTCCCGGCTTTTTGAGTTATTCTAACTTTCTTGAGAACTTTTGTAACTTGAATGACATGCCTGCAGAGAAAATGTTTTCTATTTCTTTTAGAAAAATACTGAATAGAAAGTGAAGGAAAATCACACATTTGTTGTTGATTTGTTAATTAAATTCTATTTTCTCGCATGATCATTACATCAACAGTTCACACTACACAGGTCTGTAGTTCTGTGTTTTCTATCGAGTAAAAGAATATGGCTTTTAGTGTCCAGAAAGAGTTTGTTCACCTCAGATGCTGTATGAGTAAGCACTGGGATTGATGAACGGATTCCATGGAAGCTCTGTTGCACGTGAACAGTACTTAACGAAGCCTTGGGTTGTGTTGCCATGGTGATAGCTTGAGGCTGTTCTGGTGATTCTGCCTTGGTGCTCTCGTCACTGGATACTTCAGCAGTGGTGACAACGGCAGTTTTAGATTTCTGATCAGGGATATGAAAAAGAGAACAAAATGCTAAGAAAAACACACTTGTGGTGTACAACATACATTGAAAAGTTCAAAGGAAAGTTGAATATTTTGCAAACTTAACAGCACTTTTGTTTAAATACCACATATGAGACTAGATATCAAAATGTGGGTAAATCTTATGTTATGAACAAAGTGTCAAATTATGCTTACCAGTATTCAATTTCCATACCAACAGCAAAAATGAACCGCTCAAGACAATAGCTTTTTCAAGAATGGTCATACACTGGTGTTCTATCCACTGACATTTACGTCAGAACCACCTTGTACAGACTAATCAACAGTACCACACGAAAATACTGTTCAGTAACTTTAATCATTTTCCTCTTCTCGCAAGATAATCGCCCAGAATTTATTCCAGAATTTTCACTTCATTGATTCTCTGAGACGAGACTCTCATCTCTCGAGACGAGGGCTCATCTCTCAACGAGAGTCTTGTCTCGAGAGAAACGAGATGATGGGCAGTAACTTACTTTTGAGTGGTGCAACAGGAAACATTAAGTTAGCTGGTTGACCAGCTGGCTTAGCTATATGTAGGTACCATTAGCTTAAGACACAGAACATCAGTCTAGTAACTAACCTCAGCAGGAGGAGTACGAGTGCAGTTTTCCTGGTGATTTGTCATATCCGGACCGTTATCTAAAGGAAATCTCTCGTCCATCATCTGAAAAAACAATGCTGGGAAGAAAAGAATGAAAACAATTTAAATTCAAAATCAAATACATCAGTGTATCAGTGTCTGATTGAATAAGAACAATTCAATTTTCTACAACTGTTTTAGCGTGATGCAAAGAAAAAAAAATTCAGCTTCTTATTCAAGCTTAGGGGAGAACAGCAACTGTAGATAGCTTCCCTTTCTCTGGGTGAGGACAGTAAAGTCATTAGTCCTTTGTGCAATGCGCTACAAATATAAATGGGCCTTTTGTGCCTGACAATGACATATTTTACAAAATCTTCTTTGCTGGAGAATCATGCTACCCATTGAGACATTCAAAACAAAGAATTGTCAAACTTGACTGGTTGAAATTGCTTTTTTTGGATGTCGGTATGTAGCTTGCTCTTAAGCAAGGTGCATAATGTACAACGTAACCGTTAGGTGCAACAGGCTCATTTTAAATCTGGTTTTCTTCCTCTAATAAGAGACTACTCCGGAAAGAAGAACCACTACCTTCAGCATGGAATTAATGCCTCTTCTTTACCTTTTGTTCACACAACTATTGTTTTGAAGCCTGTAATGTCAATGGTTTTCTAGTACCAGTTCTCATTAAAGAGGCACTTTCATTAGACTACACCAGATAACAATATTATATATATTTATGAAGGCTAGGATTAGCATACAACTGGGTGTACTTTTTTTAATTTGCCAGCGAAGGCTGTTTCAATTCACTTAACTCAGATGCAAATTTTAATTCTTAAACAAATGTATACAGGACAGTTTAATGAGATTGAAAACCAGGCACCTTGGAACTGTAATAATTTATATATTTAGTATTTTTCTTTTACACAACATAACTGT
The DNA here is from genome assembly GCA_963693305.1 of Meandrina meandrites. NCBI lineage: Eukaryota > Metazoa > Cnidaria > Anthozoa > Scleractinia > Meandrinidae > Meandrina > Meandrina meandrites. Next base: position 7,289,369 of record OY855908.1, on the reverse strand, counting down.
GAAAGTTGTACTTGAGCATGCATGCAGTCATGTCCAAACACCAAATCCGAGTATGAGTTTCACTCGTCTTTACATCACGCATTAATACACAAGAAATATACTACATGTACACACACCTTAGTTTTTAAAACCCTATAGATTATAATCTTGTTTTTTTATATTTTCCCTTATGGCAACATAAACAACAAAACTCTCACCCTCCACTCACGGAAGAGCACAATAAATCGGGATACTAGAACACGCGAATCAGTTCTACGTATGAACAGGTTGAACTGCTACATGTACATGTATAAATATATGTTGCATATGGAATGCATTATTATTTATCACCAAAGTTATTCAAGGTGTGATGTTAAAAATACCCCAAGCCCGTCAACCATGAAAATAAATGTTACATTATCAAGTCAAATATCGATAACTATCATGGATGAAGATTGCACATAAATTAGCACCAATGGAGAGCACTCATGTTGTTTCTTTGTAAATTGGTACAATTCACAACAGAAGAAATACTCCGACTACTTCCTTTGAAACAGTGGTTTAATGGCTCATTAAAAAGAGACACATCTATAACACTCCGTACAAAGAGAGAAAACAATAAAGGGTATTGTGAGCAAATTAAGAGCAGATCAGCTTGTTGCATGCACAACAGGGATATTAAAATCTAATAAAAACCTTTGGCAAAATGTAACTTGAAACTTAAAACCAAATTAAAGTTTGCATGAATGTATATAAGTACAATTTACGCTCAAGTGCTCTCACAAGGCTAATAAATTATATTGCGACACCAAAGTTGCGCAACAATATCAACTAGTTATAGATCGGAAACAATCGAGACTACGTCACAAGAAAGCATTCAGGCAGAAAGAATCATTTTGTTTTGCCCTTTTTCCAATGCATAGAATTTTGAACCAAAAGAGTAACACAAACAAAAAAAACGTTTGTTTGCTTAGATTCAATATCACAGGTCATACATCCCACAAGCACCATACATATAAATACATATAAACATAAAAAAGTTGTATTGGCAACCTTTGTCTAGACGTGTTCCCAACAATCTTTCTGCATAAACAACTCAATGTTGGGTTATTGTGGTTTAAGTTGAAAAATTTCTTTTTTAAACTGACAGTTAAATGAAAAAAAAAGCATAACTGTAAGCCCTGCTTGCTTGTTTGTTTTTTAGCCAATTTAACTAGCAACTGCATAAAATGTCTTGCTACTTAAATCTGGGCTTCACAAAGGCTTGCAAATTGTTAATTGAGGGAAACCTTACTCATATCTCATGCAAAGTTCTTGAGTGATTAAAAAAAATTCACAAACTCTGCAAGAAAAATGTGTTGACAAATTATCCAAATCGATTGAAATATAAAGTTTCAATCTGCAGACATTGACCAGTAACTAGTGAGGTGATTGTTCAAAATTGACATTTCAAAGCCAGCCACTTGAAACATTTTTGTTCAATGGTTATTTACATGTACCTTTGCAGCAGAATGCACGCAGATTAAATATGCAACAAGACCACCACACATGCACAGTCTTGGGTGCCTTTGTAGCTTTAAAAACCCTAACAACTTGCATCAAGTCAGAAATCAAACACAACAAACTCTCCAGGCTTGACAGTTTTTTGAAACCTCTTTAGCTTGTGTGCACTTGCACAACAGTCATCTCCCAGCAGCAAGCAGGTCTGGGCTGAACTGCCCGGGTGAACTTATATCAAAACATTTTAAATAAATAATAACGACAGGTATTGTCTTTGAGTCTCGTGGAATCTTCTAGACTGTGGTTGCTTGGTTCACAATTACTGTGGTCACCCAAAAATGGGAAGTGGCCCTGTTGGCATGCAGCATTTCTAATTAAATTTTTGTGAGTGGCTAGAACAAACGATTATCTTGATGCCCTTAGAAGATTCTAGCAGAATGGCTGTTGTCAAAATAAATCACTTCCTGCCATAAAGGAATGCTGTAAATTGATTATTTTGCACTGCTAACAAAGAAAAAATGGAAACCTAGACTAGTTGCATTTCATGCAGTCAGGATTAATTTTACTTATTACTTGACAAAGGTCACACACAAGTAAGGGTGAGTGAAATGAGCTAATAATTTAATAAACTGCAACCGATTTTAAAAACATGTTTTGACATGGTTGTATAATAATTCTTGGAGTTGTGGCCTCTAAATATAAATTATAGTTCTTAGAATTTGAAAGACAAAAGGCAATACATTGTAGACTTCATGCAAAAATAGCTGCCAATGTCTTTTGCTGTCTGGTCAAGATTCTTAAAGTACTGATGTTGAAACCTAATATGTTACACTGACAAGTTTCAACAGAGTTTATGGGTTTTAAAAGTTGACTCATTTAAGTTTAAGAGATTTGTAAGGAAAAAGCCACTCTTGCCTGCCTAAGTCTTTTTCATGTTTTTGATCACATAAATATCACTGTAACGTCCCATTAAAGAGGAATGCAGCCTTAAAACTGCAGATCTGATTCACCTTGAATTGATTTTTAAACTAAACTAATTTACTTCTGTTGAAAACTGTTTCTTTCGGGGGCCACCAGATCTTACCAGCAGCCATATCTGCATCGGGTCTATCTATATCCCTCATTGATAACCCACTTAATTCTTATCACCTGTACACTAGTTAATGTACCGATACTGTATTGAGAAATAAGTCGTTGACCACATTTGGTGGAAGTATTAAGAATGGTTTCCAAGTTTGAGAGTTCTCTCATGCTGTGAAACACTTTCAATTGGCATTCAAAACTTTTTTTATGGGAGAGTGAATGCTTTGGAGGTTTTTTTCAGTTTAATAGTGGTTTGTGATAAATCAGACAATATAGCTTATCACTGTCCCACTGCACATAACAATTTGTCTGAAAGAAAATGTCAGATCGAATTTTAGTCAATCAACCAAAAATTTTGTCAAGTCGAGTGCTAGTTAAAAACAATAATGCTAATTTTAACTGATCAAAGCAAACAAACATGCACTGGCTTACAAAATTTGCAAGCCAGTGAGATCTTTGTTCGCTTTGATCAATGGTTGTCTGTTTAATGTTTTAAAAATTCTTTGTCTTTGCACTAATGAAAAGAACCTTTAGTTAATAGTTACACATGCATTTTGCGCATGCTGAAGTCACTACAGTTTATTACCAAGACCCGTTGTACATATATCCACAGAGCAGTACATGTAATACATCAAACACGAGAAAGTCTTTCATCGCATTTCCAACACAGAGAAGAGAGTTGAAAATACGACACGCAGCGGACTATTTTTGATGACCTTCAATGTGTTTGAAAAGGTGATGAAACACTCTTTCGAGTGTTTGATATATCTTAGATTGAAACTAAAATAAAGGAGTGAACAGCGAAATGAAATCATAAAAATCTACGCTTACTAAGACCAGATTTTCAAACCACCATCACAGTTCTAGTTTTCTTTCTTTTGACTTTATGAATTATTAATGAGTTTGAGAAGTACAGATAAAATGTTAAGTTCATCTACAAACTGAAGAAACAAGCCTTTCTGCAAATTGACGACTATAATTAAGTCAATACTAAAGATTTTTAAGACTACCCATTTATACTCCTGCCAGTGGGTGGATAGACAAACTGTAAGTGTACTGCATGCGTATTGCTAACAACACAAGTGTTCTTGGAGAGCCTTTTGCAGCTGAATCCAGAGTCCATTCTGCTAACAATTAAGCCAACACATCTCCCGCAAGCCGAGTACCAACAATTTCCCAGAAACGTGGCTAAAGATTTCCTTACACAGGGTGGTAAAAGTTTACAATGATTTCCTGAGCATAATTTGAATCAACACCCGAGCACATCAAGCTTGAAGAAGTACATCAACTTACCCACTAACTGAATTTCTGAGGGAAGTTCTAAACTCTCCGTTTGTCATTCAAAACACTTCAGAAAAACAAGGTTAATTATAAACCTTCTTTTGCAAAACAATTACATTACCTGACGGGACGTACAATAGACTAAATCCCAAAGCTTTTACTGTAACAATAACATGATCATTGAACCTGAAATTAATCTGGATCTGCATTACCTCTAAAGATGCACGTGTAAAACGGAAAGTTGGCCAGCTTCTTACCATAAAATGCTTTCAAGTATGAACACTTTGAGATATGACCAAATCTCCTTCTGGTATCTTAAGACGACGACATCATCCCAAGATAAAAACCAACTGAACATGAAGAAAATTATGTGGACTACTGCACATAACTTTGAGAGTCAAACCTGTGGCAGGATATTGTTTCAAAAACAAACTACCCTATGTCATTATAAATAGGTCAGTGACCTATATGTATGAAAGTATTTACCGGTACAGCATTTCAACGTTTCATGTACCTTTACATGTATTCCCCAGAGTCAGGCCTTCATGTTTAAGTATTATGCAACTTTAACTTTTGATTTTGCGGAGGAGACCCCAATACTGTGACTGTTCAATTGAAAGCTATCGTTCAGTTCTTTCCCATGTTTTCATTATTCGTCAACAGTCAGCACAATGAATTTGATATTTTGTTTTTTAACTTTGAACTTGACACAAGCTCTTGTGAAAAGCCAACTGAAAAATTGCCACTTTTTACCAATGAACTTTCAAGGAGAACAACACCACGAAAAAAGTAAATACCAATCGAGAAGACTTAACTAGAAATTATTTCACAAAATTCCACACAATTTAAAAAATGTCTTTACAAACTAAGACAGTCTTTCACTAGAAGATTCGTAAAGACTTGTTGTACTATTTTCTCACAATATCTTTTTTACTTTCCAAAACAATAACTTGATATTAACATGAAATCACTTTATTTGGACCTACAATAGTCAAATTGGTGATAAATACAGAAGCAGCAAAAACCTGCAACATCCTTTAATTTTATTATCACCTAGATCTGCATGACAATGCATTTGCTACTATGGAGAGAATTCACATTATAAACAACTATTATCTAACCTGCCTTTCTTGCAAAATCACATAACTTCTAGTGCTAGAATCTTGATATATCGAGTTCCAAAAATCAGCGATAACTTATTCACCTGGCTCTGGTTGTTCAACGGGTGAATAATGTTATCGACCTGATAAAATGTTATCATGTGGATAAGTGTTAACAAAACAAAGTACACTATCCAGAAGAGAGTGATTTATCCAGTGGATATAAGCGTTACGGTCAACTCTCTCTAAAAAGGACACCGTTGGGACCAGCTCCAACTGTCCGTCTAAGAGAGGTGTCCGGCTTTTAGGAAGTTTAGTTACAGTAAATAACTGAAAAACGACAGGAGCTGGACCAACACTAGATGTCCGTCTTATAGAGGTGTCCGTCTTATAGGGGGGTCCATTAAGAGAGAGTTGACTGTATTCATCCTTTGAAAACCGTGACCTGGATGGTTGTCATATGATGTACAGTGGACGGAAATAAAAAGTGGCTGAAACCTGTTATACAATATATGGCATTACCTCGGAATTGCTTACATTTTCTAGGAGAAAATAACAGAAAATAAAGGTTGTTTACAATTTACTAAAAGAAAACGGAAATGGAAACTTAGGTTGGGTATTTCCTTAAAATAATGTGTTCCATTTGAAGTTTTGCCACAGGAAAGGACCTACTATTTCAGTTCAATCGCAAAATTTGGCATGGCTGTAAAAGCCAAAAAGCCTAAAACTGGTAAATTACAATAAGAACACAAATTTCAATTTGGAATGTCCCACCCCAAAAATGGGACTACCTTTTCAAAAGTTCTGTTCCTCCCAGACATTTTCCAGTGGAATGAACCAAAAGGTTGTGTTCCGTTTACATTCAAGTGGGGAATTCTGGAATTTTTTATAAGTGGGAAATAACCACCATCTAGAAGTCCCCACTCCACATAGCATAACTTTGTTTCTTGTTTAGTGCTAACCCAAAAAGTATCAGCTGCTAATTGGAAAACAGCATTATATACATGTATGTAAAATTAAAAAGTCTTGAAAAGGAATCCTACACTGTTGAAACATCTTGCAATAAATCGATGAAAAAAATCTAAAAAAAGTAAGATCGAAACAAATTACAACTACTTTGAACAGTGTTATAATTGTAACACAGATTCTGGCTACAGACTTCGGCCATTTTGAGCATTCAATTACCAGTGAACTCACTGTCATTTTAAATTTCATGATGTCACAATGTTGCCCTTTTGTTGTCAAACAATATTGTGTTCTGATAATAGTGACAACAACCATGTGACGTCATACTTTCAAAATGGCAGCGCATTGGAAATATCCCAAAATTGGTTGATATTCATATCCAGTTGTCTGCAACATTTCAAAATTTCCAACATTTTAATAGCAATTTGTCTCATCAATAATTGTTTAAGCAATAAAAGATCATCCTACTACATCTAAATGTTTTCTGCTGAAACCTACCAAGGAAGTAAAAGGCTTCGGATTGCCATTTTTAAAAGGGTGTTATTAAACTGATTATAAAAAATATGCAATAATTTGTCACTTAATTCTTTACAGACAATGCCAACCTTTCCCTCAGAATAATTATCAATTAATTAACTGCATGTACAAAAACTTCCCAATCACTTATTACTGTTTAACGTACAGCTACACAGAGAAGAGAAAAATTCACATTTGGTGGGTTTCTGGCAGTGAGAAAATTACTGGGCACCTGGTGCTGACTGACAACTACAGCAACATGCAAGACTGCACTGTTCCAATTAAAGGTGGTCAGATTTCCGAAGTGAAATCAAACCCACCCTTGCATAAGGGCTTTGACCACAAGAGGATAAAATCAGTGATGTTTAAAATGCATGATGAGTTTTGATCAAGCCTTTCTGAAATCAAATAACTCAATGAGATGACTGAAAATTTTCCAAAGCCTATTGTGAAGCTCGTCCCTGGGTTATGGTGAAGAGGATTACATAATATGATGCTTTATGCAATCAAGAATCTAAGAAATACAAAATTAATATCCATGAATATTGAATAAGTGGCAAATATTCAAGGTGAAGGTTAGTTTTTAGGAAACATTCATGTTATAATAAACGAAACCAGCAGAGAGATCAGAGATTAGAAATGACACAAGGGGGACAACAGATTTGTGTGAGCACTGCAATATTTCAGGTTTAGTTTACAATGTGATTACTTGAGAATTTCTGATCAAACATTACTTTTGCTCAGCAGTAAAACAGACAAATACATGTATGAAGATTACTGAGATCGCACCAGCGTTACAGAAATGAGTTAATAAAAACACATGTACACTTGCAAATAAAATTAATGCAACAGTTTTGAATACAACTACAAGCGTTACCACAAATTGCAGTTTTCTCGTTGGAAGATTCAAATTACAGAAAATTTAAGCGCGATAATCGCTAATTATTTTCACCTGTGTCACTTTTGCACAAACGAGTGCAAAATTTCACAGTGGCAATAAGAAAACTTCTCGTTCTAGAAAGCATATTTTTTTCCATTCAGAACAAGTAGTTTCTGGTTAACCAAAAATCCGTACTTTAGACAAATGTGAAAGCTCCTCATTTATTGTGACACTTAAGCATTAGTTAAGCTTTAAGTCAATTCCCAGCCAGACATTAAAAACAGTTTGAATTTCTCCATGAAATTAATATGTTTCACAACGTCGTATCAAAATTCTTCAGAAAAACCACGGACAGATTTTTTAACGGGCTCAGATTATTAACAGATCAAAGACCACAAGAAGATACAATCGGTTCCGTATGCATGGATAATAATACAAATTCAACGCAGGTACACAAATTGCTGCCGTCTATATTTATTCCACCTATTGTTTGCCGTTGCTCGCCCTTTAACAAATTTTAATCCGCAGCAAACAAGAAAGTCTCTGCAGAGATCTTACCTCAGAAAGTAGCCAGTTCAAGTCCATTTTCAATCATCGCTGCAGTGGAAGTAAGGACCTTGCAAACCATGGATCATAACGTTTGAAAAAGTCTTGCGTTGTGAAAACGTAACAAATTTTGCCAAAATTGCAGAATCAGCCCCGGCGTATTTACGGCCTTAAATCTGAAACGGGAAGTGAAAACAGCCGGAATGAGAAACTTTTTACTCACACCAATGTAAAGCTTAAAAAAATAATAGACAACAACATGTGATAAAAATAAACCCGAGACCTTGCAAAACAAGAAACTTGCACCTTAACAGATTGACGAGCAGGGAAGCACTTTTATAAAATAAGTTATATAATCTGCTAAAATGGTGGTTCCCAATAAAATTATCAAACAAATGTGCCTCTAGTGATAGACGATTGCCCTAAATTCCCTCCCAAATTAAAATAAAATAAAATTAGCAAAAGCACAAAGGCTAGACGCTCGAGACTGCAGAAAGATTTTGCTTGAAATCGACAACTTATAAAAACCTTAATTAATAATTCACTCCACTCGACTACACTCCCTCCAAACATCGACCTAAACAAGATAAACCCAAAAAATTCTACATTAGTTGAACAACGCCCATTGTAAGAGAAAGCCAGATTCAAACCTTACAAAAGGCCGCCTCAATGTGACGCAAACCTCTCACAATCGACAAGACTTTGCACATGAAATCGACAACAGATTTCCCGACACCGTGGGGAAAGTTTTGCTCATCCACGCCGATATTTTCGTAACACATTTTTGAGCGTGGGCGAGCTTAATTTAACTCCAACTAACAAATCCCGGGAATCTCTCTCGCCGGCCACTTTACCTCACCTGAAAATTTGCTAGACATGTTTTTCTTTTCATCTGTATTCAGCGATGGCAGTACAAGCAGCCGAATAAATGCACCAAACTGCAGCAGGTTTTGAAAATGTCGAGAATTTCACAGCAAAGAACGGACGCGGCTTTTGGACGTAAAATTGCAACCAGAACTTCAAATAAGCTGCAACGTCTCCCGTAGGTTACAAAGAGAAGACCTCGATAATTCAACTGTTAAAACAGATAATTTTTCCCTAAAAACAGTCGAATTGTCATGGCATGAACACAGAGAGAATGTAACACCGGCCACACGAGCATCATCAATCGCACGCTCCCAAGGCTTCTGGGTAACTGACGTCACAGGAAACGGAGAAATTGCCGGAAGTAAAAATCCTTTCACAGAGGACTTCCGCTCTGAACGCAAGGCAAGGCAGAAAATTGACCCAAATCAAGCAATTTTCGATGCAATATAGCTATATATGTCTCCTTTGCGATTTTAAACGAACATCGAGGAAACGTATAAGTGTTATTAAAGTAGATGAAAATATTTTTTCATCTCGTAGTATTATATTGCCTCTTACATGAACAAGAAAAAACGAATTTTGGTCAACGCTTGTCGACCGCTAAATAGATTATTCTTACCGAAAAAATATAAAGAAATTTTTGTTTTGATTTCATCGCAAACGCAAAATAACAAAATTTTTGCACAAGTCTATGAGAAGTACATAGATGTATTGTGTGTAAAATGTGGCAATATACTATATATGTTGAAATAATAAAACAGTACATGCAAGCTTCAAAATCGTGCGTAAAATCTGGCAGCCCAGAAGAAAAAATATCAGGCACGTCTAAACAAGTAACTTTGAATATAGGCGGCCAAGTTCAATGTCGGTTACTTTGCTAAATTGAAATTGATCCAGAATTACAACAATCGTAGTCTTATGCGCCAAACCGTTACTATTTAACCACTGTATATACTAGTTTTCTTTAGCTAAAAATATTAACGCAAAAATATATTTTCGCGCTATTTCTATGTATGATCTGCATATTTATAACTAGAGAATGTGTATGAATATAAGCAAAGTGAAACTGTCAACTAGCTAGGAATCGGGGGAGCCACCACGCCCGACTATGAATAAAATCAAATCTTACAAGAAGTCAAATTAACTTCCACCAAATAAATTCTACAGTTGTAGTCAAATTTACCCACCTCTCCGGAGAGGATTTTAAGCGCTGAATGAACGGGTGGGTCGACACTGAACTGCGAACTCTGACTGAGGCGGTCGGCGTGAAAAAAAAAAATTACAAACACGTTCGCTCGCGCTACCCCTTTCGAATCAAAATATGAAATGAATCCTCCGTGTGAAGAAAGTCTACTAAGACTTAGCAAAATGCCTTGACGTCATCGTTTCTAAACAAAACGCAAATGAACGCCCACGAACGGAAGAATCGAATAGAAATGCATACGTCTTCACGTGAACTAGAAAACTAAAATTAATTGGACTCGTAAATTATATTCACCGAACAGAAGCGAGCCGTTGGAAGCTTTGTGCGCCGTGCTAGATAAGTCCCCTCTCTGACGTCACCCTTACGTCATTTGAAGTCTGTGTGTATAAATACACAATACGGCTGTCTAAAACGAGATGAAAGAAAAACATTGTTTTTGCCAAGAAAGTGCATGCAAATGTTTAAAAATAATTGTACTGAATAATTTTTCTCCCCTCCAGGGGTTGTGCAATTTCTTCGAGCGAGCGCAGCAGCACCGATCTAAGTTGAACTTTTACCAGGGTAAAGATCCAGAAAATTTCGTGTCATTTTTGTGTCAGAAATTTGTGAAACAAAATCCTTTCGAAGATGGGCCCGCTGATTGATCGCAAACGAAAATTCAAAAGAAATCAGTCGGTAGGCGATCATAAATTATTCAATAAGGTGTGATATTTCTGCATTAATTTGCAGGGTAGAAAATCCATTTTAAATCCTACGCACAGAATAGCAAGCCTTGTTCTATTTTTGCCCGTTTTGGCAGTGCGTGGGTGGCATAATTTGGATGAAAGACTGAAGTGTGACCGGCAATCGGTTTTTCCGGGAAGTTTGAACGCTGGTAAGCGATTGCAAAAAGTATAGATAATATTTTTCTTGCGTTTCAGCGAGATCCATGAAGTCGAAGCAGGTGAAAATATTGCTTTAGATTGCAAAAGATGAAACCGCATACACCTTTTCAATTTAAAAGCAGGAGAATAAATATTTTATTCAATGGCTCTCGAATTTTTGGACAATATCACTGCAACTTTCTTGAAAAGAAATTTATCTTTATATGCTAAAGATTATTATTTGCAATATTTTTTTTCAGGAGCGGCACGGTAAAATATTGGCAGTGACAAAATTAATGTTTTCCACTTAGAATATTCAACGATGTTTTTTTTTCCAAATGACAGAACTAGAGATCGCATCTCGAATCTCTCATGTTGAATCTAATGGAAAATTCGTACAATACAAACATAGGCCGCCAAAATCCCGTTTAGCAATTCAGTCCTTTATTCTGGTGTCAATGCAAGCAGCATGTTCGTGATGACTGAAAATTCGCTTTTCACACGATAGGCACTTTAAGCGCGATGCAAAAACAGCGTGCAATTCCAGTTGGTGAATTGACGTGCGAAAAAGCTATGCATATGTTGGCAAACAGCCATCTCTGAAGGTTGCAGCGAAGATAAGCGGAGATTCGAAAAAGAAGAAAAAAGCATTACTTGATGCATTTTTTTTTGTCCCAATGATTTTGAAGGCAGTTGTGTTTTGCGCTCGCGGTTGATGATCGACGTTCAAAACAAAGTGATATATTTGTAATTTGCATGTAAAGCGTGCTAGCCGACGTTTTAACTTGCATGCAAAAGCTACTTGAGCTTTTCATTTACTTCTTTTTCTTTCCATTATGCATTGTCGTATTAAATACACGAAAAATACCTTGGATAATCCAATACTGCACTCTTTTGGTTGTTTGCAAAGCTAGCCTTGTGAATTCGTAGTTTATTTTTTTCTCTCCTTTTTTGACCTTTCTTCCTGAGCAATATTCCAAAGTCCAATTTCACTAACGTTTGAAGCCAAATTGCTTATGAATAAAAAATTGAAATCAGAGAACACAAATGGCATCTTACGAACTTTCACAATTATTAAAGAAAGACTTTTAAGTTTATCATCGAATATTGTAGAATAAACAAAGTTTTTCTCTTTGCAATGTGCTTGTCTCAAGAACTTATATGATGTTTGAAAAATCGAGACAGCCTGTTTTTGCAATAATTTTAGCAGACGAAGTCTAATTATTGCAGTAGCTCATATTTTGTACGGTTGTTTTTTTGTTTGAGCTGATTATTCTTTTTATGTTCTTGCTTTCCTGGAGGAAACTTTCCTTTATTTTAATTTGTAAACTTGTATGTGCTGGTTCAGAAATATGCAACATTAAATGCAAGTATAGACAATCCTAAACAGCGTAAATTTAATTCATTGCTATACTTTAAGCATTTAAAAATGTTTTGACAAGAAGATAATGTTCAACCGTTTAAGGTTTACTCATTGAAAATGTGAGGACATTTATTGTCAAATGGTTTTGTACTTCATAGCAAAAATCTTTCATTCCCAGCAGATACAGAGTGCTCACCACACTGTGTTCGAAATGGAAACATGCATTGGAAGTTGCCATCTGAGTGAATTAGTTCTGATAGAGGAGACGTCTCTGAGCGATAGAATAGGCTTTATTTATTTTGTCTAGTTTCATGAACTTGACAGTGACGACAGTGGCTTTCGGTTACACGAGTTATTTGCAAGAGTGGAGTGTAGTGTTTATAGCACTGGGTTAATTTCTGTCTATCCTTCGAGGTTGAAGTTGTTGGTCGCACACTGCCCATTCACCAGGCACCACTACCACTACTGAGAATTCCTCTCGCTTTCTACTCCAAATCCGAGCAAAACTGCTACCAATAGCTCCTAATGAAGTTGAAACATGTTTCCTGAGCTCGGGGAATATATGAAAAATTAAAACCTGGCTGTAGTTGTTGAATTACTGAATATGAAATATCCATATCCATGGCACATTAGTACACCGAGCTAGACAGTAGACAGTTTGAGTCTAAATAGAAAGGCATCAAGTATATTCGGATGTCAAGTTCGAGAATCGTTCCGAAAAATGAACGAAATGTGTAAACATAAGCTTAAAGGGTGGGTCCATACAAAGCACAGCACTAAAGCAAGGTTGCTTGCGACATTGGGCTCCAGTCACGAAAACAAGCTTGTCTTTTGAATGGAAAAGGAAGAAATGGCGGATGCTTAGTAGCCTCCAGCTCACTGTTAGTGAAAAGCTTTTTCCTTCAATTGTTTCTTTGTTTATATCTTTGCTTTGTTTTTTAAACGTGGCCTTGACTGGCCTGAATAAAGGTCAGTTTGGCGAAAGGTTTGTGAAAATGAAATGTGAATTCTTAAGGCTTTTGCTTGGCCAAACGAATACCGATATTGGCGTATGTAAAATATGGCGGATCTTATCGAAGACAACACGATTCCTTCCCGAGGGCTTTTAACGCGGTTGAATATAATTTCACTCCCCTTCCTCTTTCTCGATCTCAGAGAAAAACTGCTAGCTAAACGAATATATGCGTTATTATTTTCAAAATAGATAAAGTTTTTTTCTTTGGTGGGAAGTCAATCAGATTTTTGCGAGTCTCGATGAATTCGGAGGTTTCAGTAGTTGACAATGGGCTCAACATTATTTTGCGGTCACCTATGAAAAGTTATTTATTGTTGTCGAATTTTTCTTCTTCGTCTGATAACTAGGCGTCGTACTGACGTAAAGAGAGCTTCGAAGACTTGAGAGAAAACGGAAGAATTGTGACACTTTACGTTCGGCTTAGGCAAACTATCGTGTCATCATGACAGCAGATGAAGGGGAATCCTTCCGTTACAAATGTGTTTAGCTAGCCAGCAAACTTAGAGATTTGTGAGAAATCTTGAGCCAATAGTTTCTAGTATAATAAACAAACAAACTTTAAAATCAAAAAAAGAAAAAAGCAACACGAAGAAATAAGATGAGAACTAAAAGGTTTCTTCTACACAGGCGCTACTAAAGGCCAAGTTCCGTCTGCCATTGTCTTTTATTTCCGGTCTTCCGAGGGAAGGAAAATCTTACACTACTGTCTTTCTACTTTTACAATAGCTTTTAGGTTTCATTCTCTGAAATATTTTGCTGACCAACTTGACTTTTATGGTAGCTGAACTTACGTTGAACGCTTTCCTATCGCCAAAACCTTAGGGTTTGTTGCTGAAATTTTTGTTCGGGGGCGTGCTGAATTTGCCGGCCATTGAAAATGAAAATTTCGCTCAGAATTTTTCAGAGTCTAGCAGTGAGATTATGTCTATTTAAAGTCAGTTTATACGGTGCATTTTCAAGAATTATCTTGATCTAAAGCACCCATTTTATATGACATTTATCCTAGCTGTTTTTCAGCTCTGAGTTCTTCCGACGGCAGGCACAAATAAACAGCCTACGTATTTTTTTCTGTGGTTTTTACTGTCGACTTCCAAGTCTTGTTCACCAATTAAGGTTAAGTGTTGACCCACAAGAAGAAATGGTTGTAAAAACCTTTTTACCAAAGGTTACGCTCTGCTTTTATAGCTGCAACAGACGTGGATTGTTACGATCCCGGCGAGGACAAGAAGCTTCTATGAGCCGCCGAGTGATAATTTTAGGAGGCTTTTATGAGGCAACAGTTTGTAAATGGATGTAAGTTAAGCAGGCAGTAACAAATAAATGGTTTCTTTTCTTCCAATTTTCCTAGAAGCTGCGGTAACGAATTCGATGTAAACACAAGAACTGTATCATTCCAGGACGTCTTCCATTCAAACACGCTCCGGTTCGACTCATGCAAGCCCAGGCCAGGCCTGAAATTTTCAGGGCCAGTCATTTCATTGAAATGTATCTTTGTGCCAATAACGTCTTTTAGGTGATATAACGTCCTAAATCTTAAATAATACCTGACTTTTTTTTAGATTTTTCAATACTGATGCGGCTGCGGACGTTTGTCCAAAGAAACAAGATTGCCCGGCTGATGCTATTCAAGATAGTATGTGTTCATTGAGAGCGCCAGTTCATGTCTCCCTTATTCCTCAGGAATTGCCAGTGGCTCTCTTCATCTACTTCTGTGCCGTGAAATTCAAAGTGGAAACTCACCTAAGTCTAGAGATAGCCCTAGAGAATCTTGTTAAATAATATTTTACTTAATACAGCATTCGTTTAAGTTAGCAAAATCCTCAAATTGACTAAAGTAAGTTAGAGAAGATCCCGTGACTCCAACAAGCAGTTTTACTTAACCAATCTGTAGGTTAACTATCATTCTGTTTTCATCCTTGTAAAATATTCTTTATGTATTAAGAATAGTTTTGAAAGCACTACTCTGAGAGGGCTACTGACAATAAAGAACGATTTAAACATACATTCAGTGGTATAATTTTTATCGGACTTGGAGTGGATCAACCTACCAACGCAACCGTCTTGTTGTTAGTTGATGTCTTCGGGAGGACTTAAGAGTGTCCAATGTTGTTTATCAGACAATGATCACATCAGTATACGAAGACAAACATCTTTACCGAAATTACCTATTCTAACTCTATTAGAAACAGCAAAACATTTCAATGCACGCCAACGTACTCCTTAGCACAATTGACGTTGCAGCGGAACTTGTGTTGAAGTACATGTTGCAATTTCTTCCGTTCAATTCAGCGACTGTGTTCCTGTTTGTGCATGGACATCTGTTATAACTTGCAGGCAATTTTAGGCTGTGAAACATATCGTAATATTAAATAGTTCCTTAAGTTTATCTTCACTTAGAACTGTTCCCTCAAATGGCAATCGTTTCTTGCTCCACGAAATTGTCTGTGCGTTTTTGCGTCGATGTTGTTCAACGCCTTTTGATGCCTGGGAAATCGTCGAGTTTATTCTTTTAAAGGATGGAACAGCCTTACGTTTCAGGGAAATTTCAGAGTATTATTTTGCAGGAATGTTTCCTTTGTAATTAAATTAGACGATCTTTCACAGGGGAAATAAGACTCTTCCGCATCATGAAGAAACTTGAAAAGTTCTAAAATGTCTCTTGCATGTTTTCTTTCCGAAATGTCGAGCTCAACACTGCACTTACCAATTTCTAAGGATGTCAAGGAAAAACTGCCATTTTTGTGTTTGATACCGTTAAGGCAAGTGTTACACTGAATTTTTTTTACCTGTTAGATTTTAATAGCTTTCCTAAGTTTTACTGTTTATTGGGCTCAGTTATTTAATGTTCGCAGTTACAACTGGTTAAAACGAAGCAGGAAACCAGCTTATGCACCCATAACTGAAATGCCACCACAATCGCATGCTTGCTAAACATGCAACGAAGCATTGTAATTACACAACTTGCATTCTGGCAGCACTGAAGACCCACTGAAGCAATAGTTCAACGCCATCTTTGCGCGAACCAGCTAGCCGTACAACTTTAACTGACTGGAGAGTTCGAGGCTGTTTTATCTTATCGGTTACAGCAGTGCTAATCTGAAAATCTTCCTGAACCATATAATATCTTGAATTATATAAAGCGCTGTAACAATTAGTCCTTAGTAACTGCGCTAAACTGGACGATTTTCGTTGTTGGAATCAGAATCGAATAGTAATTTGGGTTTTCGAACCCTCGCGTTATGCATGCGTGGTATGGTATGTCAATTTTTCAATATGTCGATCAGATACTGAAAGATGTTTTTGTCCGATTTTAACGCATAAAACTTATAGCATTTGTATTGGACTTAGAAAAAGTTGCGCTATCTTACCTTTGTCGTAAAAGTAGGTATTCTCTTGATAGTTTCACACAGGTGAATAAAAGATGTTTGCCGGAAGTTGTAAATACATTTCATGTGTGGGTGGGTGCATTAAATGGGCTTCTTCCTTCTTCCCGCGTTCTAAAACCACAACAGCCTGTACTTACCCCGGAAGAAAATATTAGAAATCCTATTTTTTTTAAAAAAATAAGCCAAACGTCTTAAACGTTTTTATTCTGTCTGGGCGATCTCAATAAGTGAGATATTAGAATGCAATAAATACTGGGTTTTATAAGTAGAATTCTAATTATCCAACAAAATGGAAATTACAAAGGTGGTAGGGTCGAGAAAATAATTAGATAGAGTTTAAGTTATTTCGTGACTTCACAAAAGTAAGAAAATCTACATTTGGGTAGTTTTCTCTTCGTTTGCTAATTCTAAATGGTTACAGCTCTTATGATTATTGCTTGGAATTTTTTCGTCGCCAAACGAAAGCCATTTAGACAGCTTTACTGAATTTCTGGACGGAAACAGCAATTCAGCTCAAAAATTCATGAATGCATGAATAAACATAATGATATAACTGCAGTTCGAAAACGTTCCTATTCAGCAAACTGAAACGAATTCAAGCAAGGAAAGATTCTAAGGATCACTTTGTCAGAAAAATGCTACAACGAGGGAATTCGAGCAAGGGAAGTTTCTAGGGATCACTTTGTCAAAAACTGACGTAGACCCTTGCAACAGACGAAACGTTTTTGTTTGAGGTTGGTGGCCGGGGGAAGGGGGGGGCGGGAGTTGGCGACGGCCTAGCGCATACCGTAGATTAAACCGATCATACAAAATCTCTTGAACTTTTTATAGATAAAAACCTGTTCTTCAGCAAGCTGTCGCAACCATGCAGTAATGATTAGGCCAGTATGGCCTACTACGCTTATCAGTTGAGTATGCAACGAGGGAAGTTTCGCGTCCAAGTTTTACCATTAAAACTGCAGAGCTACAGAGTTAGTTTCCATTGGAAATATCTCGTGCTATTAGAAGTCATCAGTCCCGTGCGCGCGAAAGGAGAGTCAGAAGTACGGAGATTTCGCGCGCACGACAGACTGATGACGTCATAGCACGAGATGTTTCCAATGGAAACTAACCTTGTCGCCCCTGACAACAGCAGAGTTTTAACGGTAAACTTGGGCGCGAAACTTCCCTCGTTGCATTCCCAACTGATAAGCGCAGTAAAAGCTGCCAAAGAACTTGTATTATTTTAATTTTAGTTGTAGCTTTAACATTCCAGTTGTTATTATTTTCGACATTCTACTATACGCTTGATATTACGTTTACTTTCCTTTTGTCTCTTCTTGCTTATACTTTAATATATTTAAAGTAAGATGTTCTTTGGAGTTTTTATTATTTTGTATTTCTGTGCATACTAATTAACCAAAGTCCTTATCAAACCACGTGACTTTAGTTTCAGTATTGTTTGGAATGGACTGTCAGCCGGAACGAAGCGCCGAGAAACTCTTCGAGACACTACAAAATAATCACTAACCTTCCTAGAATTCTATCGTTCTCTCTCTGCAATATATCGATGATTTAACGCAACCATGTACCAAAACATCAAAGAGGAAGCGATTGAAATTGTCTGTAATAATGCAGAGAGCGAAATAATAGGGTTTTAGGAGGGTCAATCATTATAATAGATATTTACTTCGGTTGACAGCACTATTGGGTATAATGCTATGATGCAGGCATTAAACCCAGTGATGTGCACATCAGTAATTATCTACAAATAGAGCCTTTAGCATTGAGCTAGATCTAGTTATAACTTACAATAGTCTTAATTCGCTTGCTTGGGAAACCTTATTAACAAAAAGCAATTATTATGTCAGTGTTAAATGTGCGAAAGTCAAGTTTGAAATTATATCTTTAAAATGCGTTCACTTTGAGAATTAATATTCATCATCTTCGGTTCTCTACTCATAAATTGTCATATCAACTGATAATCAAAAATCCTTATCAGTGTACTATGTATGGTCATGTATATAAGAGTTTGTATGGATCTAAAATGCAATCGCAAAAAAGCACTTTTTTTTTCGAGAAATTGCATTAAGATAAAGTGAATAAAAGTGTCTATAATTAAATACCTCACCTGTTGTATTTTGCTGTGTTTTTATCGCTTGTGAAAAGCTCTTGGAGGCCGTTTCAGGGGAGCTTCTTCTCAGCGGTTTAACTCGTGACGTACGTGTAAGGAAACTGGAAGTACTTATATCGTAAACATGTTTTGAAAGCTGCAGACTTTCGCGCTGTGCTATATCCTTTAGTCTGAGCGTGTAAGGACACTGGAAGTACTTATATCATGAACATGTTTTGAAAGCTGCAGACATCACCACAGGGTAGAAAATGATGTATTTTGACGCACGAATCGCACGAAAAAACTCTCTTGGAGAGTCTGTTAACTGCAGCATTCGAAGAGTTTTCTAGAAAGCACTTAAAAGTTGGCCATAACACGTGTTTATATTTACGTGTTTCACATAAGTTTTACATTTCCATTTGGTTGGTAGCAAAAAACAAAAACAAGAAAACAAAAAACAAAACAAAACAAGAAAAAACGCGGGCTTGAATGGAGGACAAAAATGGAGTTCATTGCTGCGCGGTACGAAAACTCAAAATCGCTTCCCAGCTAGAGTGAATACTTTCATTAGTATCTCAGTCGATGGAAATTGTAGGCTGTCCACCATATTGCGGAAGTACAAAACATGACACAAACTACAGCGCGTTTGACGAGGAAAAGCTGGAATATATGTCTATCAATTGTTAAAATTTAAGGGCAGTTGCTGTGATAGAAAGGCTAAAGTTGCATGCTTTTTTCCAGTTCATTTGTTTGTAATTTTCACACCGACTATTACAGGGTTTTAAGATAAGTTCATTGAAAACTTCAAAACGCGACTGCACATTATCTAGCACACCTATATGCTGATATCTAAGTTCTGGATTAATATATTCCTACCCAACTCTAACTTCACGGAAATTCTTCCACATCGGAATTTTATCGGCATTTCCCTGGTAACATGGCGGGAAAATCTTGACCATGTTGAAAAGGGTCTAACAACCCAACAATAAAACCAAATTGATTGCAAGGCTAGTACTACGGCAAAAGGGCAAAATTTATTGGTCAATATTTCAACTAGCAGAGCTCTGCCGTAGTACCAGCCTTGCAATCAATTTGGTTTTATCTACACTTAACGTGACGTCTGGTACGAGCATTTCTTTTACAAGAGATCCGGCAACATGCAGACAAGTCAAGTAGTTTTATTCTTCGTTGCGTGGTCCTCTGCATCCAAACGTTTTATAATACAACAATAAACAGGCAAATCAAATCGATTTTTGTTTTGACGGAACTAAATATACTTTATAGCTTGTCCTTGACCTTTATCGAATTCTTAAAAGATTCTTAAAAGCTTTAACATTGTTTGGCTTCAATAGTTGTTGGACAGTCGATCACAAGAGATTCACGAAAGTTGGTCAGTTCGCTCTCATCTTAGTAAAAATTGACAAAAAAGAGCAATTGGTGAAGGACGTGCCTTTTCGAACGAGACACCAACATGAAAAACAAATTATGAGATCGAATCTTCTGGATTCCGGCACGTAGTCGAAAACAGCATTATGCCATTTTATAGAATTATATCTTAAATGTTGAGCTTGACGAAGACTGTGAGGAAGTCAGACAATTTTCACTATTAGTAAATACTAGTATATCTATTCCAAAAAAATACATTTCTTTTGGAGTACGTCATATTACCTTTTCGATGCTGTTTTATGTAATGTCGTATCATATTTTAACGTTGAAGCGAAAAATAACTACAATACAAGACTAATTTTAGCCCTCCAGACCCGTAAACATGTTTTGCAAAGAGCTATATTTAGGATAACTTTGACGTTACAAAATAACCGAAGGGTGCTCTGTTTTTCCGGTTTGTTGTTTTAAACGCATTATCCATCAATTAAAAATTATTTTCGGCCGAAGCTAACGGATGTATCAGTTTTAGATAAAAATAACCTAGTTTCTTTTAGCGATGTTATGCTTATCTTATTTTCGATGTATTTTCCAATCTTCGCAAGAACACCGAAACGCGCTGACGCACTTCCATGAAATAAGAAATACAAAACAACTTCAAACGCGAGAGGGAAGGTGATAATTTGAAGAAGTTATAACTTTTCTCGAGAGCCAAGCTCGTGGCTTTTATTATTTTTGGGTTGAGGTGGGGGGTGGGGGAGATTTATGTGTGTAAAATTAGTGGGGAGGCGTAATTTTTAAGAGTGGGGGGGGGGGGGGGGGGATTTTCGGGTGGGGGAACATTTTATCAGAGGTGCATACGCGTTTCCTCTCAAAGTTTTTTCTTCCAGTTTCTTATGCTTCCCCTCTCGACGAACACAAAAAAGGGGCTGGTTGTCGTTTTGCATTTATTTGTTTGGTTACACAAAATAATTATTGATAAGATATTGCATTTTTAACCTTAAAGGTTGTTCTTATTTGAAGCGAATCTGCCAGACAATAAATACTGTGCAATTTCAGAGTGTTGTCATTAAGTTGACGGATATGGTTGCCTGTTCGAGACAGATCATTTCCCACTTTGCTTTTTATTACTGTCGTTGTCGTTGCAAGCCAAGCATTAATTAAAAAATTCGATTCGTAACTTCTGTTAGGAAGTGAAAAAAGGCTAGAGGGATATATTTATACTCTTAGCTTCATTTGGAATTATGGAACAAGGTGTATTTAACCTAATTCCAAAAGCTTAATTCAGAAGGGCCTGGAACGAGAGTGGGCGCGCGAGTGATGATGGATAGTCGGCATTTGCATTTGATTTTCAAAAATTTGTCTTGAATAATTGACAATTCTCTTAAGACTGAAACCAGTGTTCATCTCTCTTGTCTCTCCTAAACAATCGATTTGTAAATAAATGGCAATTTACAAATATGATGCATTTATCCTATTAAATAATTAGTGTGTTTGGCAGTATGTTTTTGCCCACAAAAAACATGCAATGATACTTTTTGCACTTAACTTTTTAGCAACATGTTTGTTTACCAACTGGCTTAGATCATCAAAAAACAAACAGACAAGAAACGTGAGTGCTTTTGACGGCACTTGACGAAATTAGTGACTTGCTATTCAAATATCACGTACCGTTGGCTTACAACTGGCTTGAAAGTTAATTAATACAGCAAATTATTGTTATAGCTAATTTACATTATTTTGGTAGCTTAACGACAAAATGAAACTACACAATATTATAGAAATAGCGACCAGCGGATAACAAACCTATTTTACTAAAAGCGAAAAAAATTATTAAACCTATATTGATGCTCGACTGGGAAACAAAGGTAATTATCCAAGGAATTTTAGTGAAATTCTCGTAGCTTCTCGTGGTATAAAAGTATCTAAAACTATGCTTCACTGGGACAAAAAATACTGTTTTATTTTAAGAAAGTTAATGTTTGAATTACGTTAATGTGCGTCAAACGTGTGGGTTGAAGCATGAAGCCTAACCCAGTACCCCAGGGGCATTTCCAGGGTTTTCTGGGTTTTGGGGTGAATCGAAAACCTACAATTCGTTTGTCAAGCTTTCTGGAAATAAGAACATGACATAAGATAACTCATCCACATGTTAATTCATTAATATGTTGTTTGTGTATTACGAAATAAAAGTACTTTTTGTATTACATGTAAATTTTGAATTGCACCTAAGCCCTCCAGGTTTCTCGCATAATTTTCCAGTTCGCTTCTGTGATGTACACGCTTTCAGTTATTTTCTACGAATTTTCAAAGCTCAAAATGTGTGATAAATATCAAAATTACTTCTGGCGATGTAGTTTTCTTAATTTGTGATTCACAGGCCACCTTAGCCTCGGGGAAATGGCAGGGGTTCTTTAGAAATTAGAATACGACCTTATAGAAAGGTCACGTTATTTCAATACAAAATAGCGTGAAAAGGAAACACGGAATCACATAAGACGACAATAATCCTGTGTTTGAATGATTTAATCAGCCATCACTTTCTTTTTAAGACTCTTGTCTGTCCGAGCTTGAAAACAAAGGAAAACATTGTATATTGCATTCTTGCTGACCGCTAAATAGGAGCAAAAACAATAGGAGAGCGCTCATTGGGATGGAAAAAGCTTAATAGGGGTGGCCTTTTATCTGCAAAAGAGTTTTCATTTACAGTATCATACTGACAACTGTTTAATAGGGGTTCGACTGGTTTCGTTATTTTAAAGAAATAAATTTACGCTTTCGCATGGAAGATTACGTAGGAACAAATACAAAGGTTAACTTCTGTAAATCCCAAGTTAGGTAGTTAGACAAGGATATTTTTGGGTTTTCTTCTCTCGTTTTAACCAGGGTGCGTGACAAAGTAAGTTTTTATCGCCAACTAATAGAGGTTGCTATGACAACCCCACCACTATTTGCGCTGTCTTACGTCACACTGGAGAGAGCATATTCTCAATTCGCACGTATTTTATGCGGTAGTTAATTGACCACGAACACCACGAACCTATATACACATTCGATTCACGTCTGCTTTTAAGCTTGGTTTCCCTACAGGAAGTCTTTTAGATTTCGCAATGTTTCATCACGTATTTTCAAAAGTACGCTGGCGACTGCGGGGGAAACAGAATTTTATTCGTGATGCAAATCCAGTTTTTAAACATTGCGAAATACAGGCCTTGAAACCGGTTAATATTTGAGGAGTCAAGTCACGTTTTTTTTTGGCGCTTGAGTTTCAAATTAGAAATGCGTAGATCGTCATGACAAAGAAAAAAGAAAAGCTGTCATATAAAGAAAGGCGATGCTGTTAATCTTGTTTAGTTGCTATGGTTACTGGATTTCATCGCGTGGAAAAGCAATAGGCGAGGAGGAAACGGAGGAGGGGAGGGGAGGGGAGGGGATTATTTTTATTACTCGTTCCAAAAGAAAAGTGGGCGAAAGTTGTTTCGAGTATTTCTTTTACAGGGGGCGAATTTTCGACGGAGGATGCAAATCTTTTTTCACCTGCTCCAAACTGCTTTAGAAGGTAAACCAAATTGATTGCAAGCCTGGCACTGCGTCGAATGCAAAGTAGTATTTATTAACGGTAATGCAAATTAAAAAACGACTAGAGAATTTGTTTTCCTGATATTTTAACCGTTTTTATGGCACGCAAGGGAGAGGTACAGGAACTAGACTATTCGGAACCCTATCCAGACATCACTTCAAGTGTGAACTAAACCAAATTAATAGGCCATTTCCGCGTTGCCCTTTGCCTCAGTTTCAAAACGAGTCTACGTGCGAAACCATTGAAATGAAAATGAGTTTGATTTGCATGAAAATGGACGTGAAGGTGAAACTCATTTTCATATGAACGGTTTCGCACGTAGACTCGTTTTGAAACAGAGGCAAAGGATAACTCGGAAATGGCCTATTGCAAGGCTGGCACTAAGGCAAAGGGTGGTATTAATAAGGTATCAAAAGGGACACGAAAACTCACAGACATCGTCTGCATCCATACTTTTTTTTTCATATTTGCTTTGGAACATACACATAAGTCGGTGTACAGTAAAATCCCTCGAATAAATCCTAGCGGTTAAGAACCTGCAGCCTGAAATTTGTCATTTAGACACCCATTTTTATAAGAATCAATTCAGCCTGGCGTTTGGAAAAGGTTGTAATCTGGTAAGTAGGAGAGTAAGAATTATAGAATGAGAAATAAGACTGAAGGCTTGGCAGTGGTACAGTTCCATATAGACTGCTCGCAGTCTGTTTTTCTCTCGAAATTCAGAAAGGGAATACTGTAAACTAGAATGTAAGACGCGTGAGGGGGTTTGAGGCTCCATACCGCCCTGGTGGTTCGTCCAGTTCCCGATATAAAAACCGCTCCTCCGACCCTTAGAGAAAAGACCGACTACAAGTAGTCTAAGTTCCATATAAATGTGTGTCGTAGTAGTATGTATTATCTGACATGTAGTGAATTTTACACCACATTCATGTTATACATCTGTATTTATGCGCCACTCCTTGAAAAAATAGAACCTACAAGAACCTAAACGGGCTTATTTCGTCTTATACATCAAATATATCGGAAGGCGCGGTGGCCTAATGGTTAGTGTGCTGGACTCCGGATCAGGTGGTCCGGGTTCGAGCCCTGGACGTGACACTGCGGGACACTTTACTGTCAGTGCTTCTCTCCACCCAGGTGTATAAATGGGTACCGGCGAATTTACTGCTTGTGGGTAATCCTGCGATGGACTAGCACCCCATCCAGGGGGGAGTAGAAATACTCCTAGTCGCTTCATGCTATGGAAACCGGGCCAGTTCCTATATGTGCGAGATTTTACTGTATTACTTGATGTAACGTCTGTCATCTGTCACAAACTATTTTTTGTGTGTGAAAGAATGAAAACATTTAAATTAACCATCCAGCTCCGAGCGGACGAGAAACTTGTTGGGAAAACATAGAACCAGAGGGAGAGTAATGGAGACCGCATAGTAGCTAGTGAGGAACACTGTACTGAATCAGCTGGGAGAGAATGAAATGGGTGCATGTGTGAGAGGAAGGCAGGAAAAAAAAAGTAGAATCCAAAATTTTAAACGAGCAAGCCTTGGATTAAATAGCCCACATGAGACAATGCGACAAAGTATTTAGTACAAATGAGTCAGACTATCCACATTTATAAAGCGGGAATACACATGAATGACATTTTCCCGCCAATTAACATGTGTTCACTGGAAATCGCGTTCACATTTCAAGCCGTCAAAACCATCTGCTCATCTCATGAATCAATGTTTTGAGTGATTCAGTTTAGGGTATGTCTGGGAGCAAATAGTTTTTCTCAAAAGATTTCGTTAACTTAAGAGAAAAAAAAAGAAATATTGAAGATTTAATTTATTTTTAAAATTATAATTTGAAGTTAGAAATTACTAGATGGACACCAAAACAACACTTGCGCTTTATTTGCATGAGCATAAAACATTACAAAAAACAGTTCACAATCAACCTGGGGTGCTCTTGCGTGGGGTCAACTGTCTTTGGGTGTTCCAAAAATATTTTTCTTTCTTCTATCCCTTCTTTAAACATCTTCAAATTTCATTCAAATTCATGTTTACTCCCGGCTTAATTTTGAGAGTTCTCTGGGATAAAATAAAACCCGGCAGGACATAAAACATTTATCTGCGTTTGATTTTCTGCTAAACAGTCAGAAGTGCAAGAAATAGGCGAACCTCGGCGACCTCTGCGCGCATTAATGCTCACTCGTATTCTCCTAAAGGCATGCACTGTTTTTATTATTGGTCAAACCTCGTGCGCGTGAAACATAAAACCTAGACAAAATTAATACCTTCCGAGTGGAGTTGTTACCATTTTCTAACCCTTAAAGACAGGTCTCTATCCGGAATGAAGGACTGTTATTATTTCTGATTTTGCTGTTGTGAATTAAGGAATAAACTGCTGCTGTCACGGCCAAAAATAATAATATCTCCAGGTTTCAAAAATCAGCCTCCGCAAGGGCGAAATAAATCGCAAATTCGTAAAATGAAACTTCGCCCAAAAGTTTCAAGCAAGGCATGCAGATATACGACATTCAAAGTTGGCAATAGGCGAAGCCCCGAGTCGACTGTATCACAGCTCAACTGAGAAACCGCCGGAAAGCAAGCTGTCTATTTTTTTGAGCTCTGTTAAACAAGGAATATCAATAAAACTGATCTATCGATTGAGTGGTTTTGTTTATTTTTTTTTAGCTACGATACACAAAAAGCGCGCGCGCACTTCGAGATCTTTCCATTGATCGAAAGTGAGTGTTACGTGTTTAGCCAATCACAATGCGAGCTGCCGATAGCATCCACTAGATCATGCTCATAACACGCTTATCACGTCTGTTCTGCGCTTCAATTCACAAGCCAAGTAAATTACAGTGTATTTTATCCATTTTAAACGTTTCCTGACACTTACATTGGAATGCAACAGAGTCACGTTTAGAACTTTTCGAAAGTCAAGGTTCATCGCACTGGTTTTGCGTGGGCTTACTGTATTTTTACTGAGTATTTATATGTAAATGTCCAAGTCACCTTTGAAGAACTTTTGATTTCATAATACATTTTCTCTGTCTAGCCTCTTTAAACCCTTTGCAGCCTTTTCTTTCCAAGTTTTCTTGCCCCTACGTTAAGAGTCTTAAGACTATATGTCAGTTGGACGCCTGCACCCTGGAGTTCTTGTCCAACTGGATTTTTTCGATGATATTTCACAGGGAGCCCTGACTCTTAACAGGGATTTTTCGAACACAATGGGGATTTGAGACCCATTTGAATGACAGATTAAGGACTTATGGGAGATCAATACAAACTAAACAGTCTACCCACCGCTTCAACATGTCCAAGGAATGTTCATCTCTTGTCCACTTTCTGTTTTAGAGCGTCTGAGCCTCATTTCAGCACGTTTTACATTTTCAGTTTCATCAGACTAAATAGTGGTGAGCCAAATACTTTGTGGCGGTTTTTCCCATTACCACTCATGGCGACCTTTGTCCGACTCAGTCTCGTTAGGTCCAAGGAACAATGCTAGAATTAATGATTCCGGCGTTGGCCGTTTTAATCCTCTCATAGCAATTAATTCCTAATTTGTCTTGACCAATTCAAATCGATCTTAAAGAGGCAGCAGGGTGCCAAAATGAAGGGGGTAGAGTGGTCCTAGCACAGGAGCCCTAACATTTTCGTTGTAGAGCCTGGAGCTCCATCAATTTTGCTGCTGGGAGCCATATTAATTTTTAGTGGAGCCCCGAAAACGTTCAGGCTGGGCCCTGTTTATCGGGCATCCTGGAGCCCTATCCTGGAGGCAGGTCGATATTGACTTTGCACAGAGGCAATAAGCACTTCCTGTTTCGATATTCAATTTTAGTGGATATCATATCCACATTGCGTGAGAGGTCATCATATTGATACACAGGGAAATAAGGTTTTCAATTGTCTAAACACGACTCTTGAATATAAGATATCCACAAAATGACCTTTAGTCTCCTGTGCATATTTCATGCACAGACGATAATTGGCTCTGTGGAGGTGAATGAATAAGCACAAGCTTACTGCACGTGTGGCGAAGAAATACCGGCAAACTTGTCATAGGCCTCACAACTTACCAGCAATAAGGTATTGTATTGGAAATCTGACTTGTTCAACCCATTTGTGGGAGTCTTTCAGTGGTGCGTTTATTGATATTAATTTGCCTATGTAAAAATGAATAATTTAAGACAGCGATCGATAGCCGGAAAGTAGCTCAGTTCCTATACTTAATAAACGGTGTCAGTTGTGCAACGGTTATCGACCAACAACTCAATTTTTGCATTTTACCATAGTTTAGCAGTCGAACAGTATCAAACATCTTAGTCAAAAATTATCGAAGTATAAATTGCTAATTATTAGAGGTACGAATTTTTCTCATTTAGTTTGATAAAGCCGGTAATATTACTTCAGGATTATTTATTTTTGTAATAAAGTAGCAAATTCAGTATTATTTTAGTCGAATTTTGTATTTTGAGGAAACCGCTCAGTTCAAAATTCCTGAACGTAGTCTTCAAGGTCGCCACAGACACGATCAAAACAAAACTTGTTAAAGCTATTGCAAAGAAATTAAACAATAGCAAATTAGGGTCGCATACCTGCAGGGGATCGTTTGTCATGGAAATAAGCTGATGAAAGGAAGTGAAAAGGGAGCCCTTTTAATGGCAATGGAATGAATGCTTTATGGAAAAACGATCATTGTAGAGTCGAATTACAACTTCAGCTTTAATAATATTCAGTGCCTTTTTAACTAAGTGAAATATTGAAAACATTCCTTTAAGTTTACAACATTATTTGTTCGTTACAGCAAAGACGAAATCGTAATTTCTCTATCTTGGCCTTAACAACAATTTCAAAGGATCTGTTGATGACATGAAAGTGAGGCGTTGCTCTTACATATAAAAAACCGCCCGTTTAGAAAGGGCCCCCAGTGCCCCGCGCAGAATGCTTTACAGAGTCTACAGTAATTACTTCATTTAAGAACTTGAATGTTTCTAAGAGTTTTTTGTCTGATGCTTTCGAATGCACTGTACTTGAGCAGACAGTCAAACAAAGTTCTCAAATCGTTTTCGAAACCGAGTCTCCTGAAACAGTTCTCGAACATGGTGAATGCTTGCCGCAGTCCTCAGAGGGCGGGCTCCCTTCTCCCAGCACGGCTGGTGGCCAAGTCTGGTATTTACCGGTACATGCGATTTTGCACGAGTGATTGTGGTACAAGTACATTTTTTTATTTAGTAAAATCTTTAGCATACAGGTCATGACAACTGAGGGCCTTACAACAAAGCAGAAATTCTTGTGCGGATATTATCAAATTTTCCCAGTTAGTATTCAAAAATTGACAACGCGAAGAGAAGGCTTTTTCTAAACCAGTCAATAATTTCTCAGTGAATGATGTGTTATATGCAAAGCAGAAACTCTACAGGAACCCATCCTAGGCTTGTATTAAAAAACAGAGCTCTACGTTGTTGAAGTGACATAAATGCCTTATTTACACTCAATTTACACGTAAACCGCTTATATAACTCAGCCTGTATGGAAGCTGTAATCAATACAAGTGAATCAGTGCTAATATTATGCAATGCACAGGCAGTGGTTAGCCGTGTCTCAAGTGGAGTTCGACAAGTGTAAGCCATACCTCCTTTGGAAGTTGAACTGATCGAGGTATGTTAGATTGATAGGACCTAATAGCAGTGATCATTATGCAGTGTACTAGTAGCAAGACTTACTTGTTCAAATTTAAACAACTTTAGTAATGGTCATGAGATCGAGGACGCGGATCTGAAATTGAGCATACATGTACTAAGGGTACGGTCAAGTTCCTCCGCCGGGAATTTGCAAAAGATTTTTATTGCCATCCACCAGGAGTTTAATAACGTTAGGTCCAGTTCAGACGTCGTGCTTCTGCCGTGCCGAACGTAATTGTAATAGGTTCGACTGTAGCACGGTACAAACACGACTCTGATCCAGGCGTCGTGCCAGATTCAGGACTCACTGAAGTTACGTAACAATTAGTCAGCGTTGATCAAACAAAAATGGCGCCGTAACTACCCCCGTCAAAATACATTTAATATAATTTATGAATTTCGTTTGGCACGGCAGATGCGCGACGTTTGAATCACCGACTGCCGTGACTAGTTCCAAACAAAGGAGAATTTGTCTACCACTTAAAACTGAAGTTGCTTTTACAGTAAGGTAACTTGTCTTGTCTAGCATTCTTATTGTGACATAACGTAAAGTCTGGCAGGTATTAGATGACCCGTCGAAAGTGAGATGTATTCTGATGATCTTTTTTTTTGAAATGTCCTGAAAATGGAGCAGCGATTCCTATAAAGAAATGAATATTCCATAGTTACGAAGTTAAGCTTGATTTAGCTGATGATACTCATTAGCGAAGCGTGCAGTGAAAACGAGATAGACAAACAGGTGCTCCAGTTACAGGCTTGCACACGGTTTCGGCATGGTTTTGACAGTTCATGGGAATAAAGATAAATAAATTCCCTTTATTTAGACACCGTTATATTTAAGCTAGATGTGGGGCCGTGTATTTCCGATCGAATTGCAATTTGGAAGTGTTGGTTCTTGTGGAGGGATGGAACCCGGAGAAAAACCCTCGGAGCAAGGACGAGAACCAACAACAAACTCAACCCACATATGACGCTGGGTCCGAGAATCGAACCCGGGCCACATTGGTGGAAGGCAAGCCGCCTTACCACTACACTAACTCTGCTCTCCAAGAGGCAAAAGTTTTGCCTTCCGAAAAAAAGCGGCATCCTAAAAGGTCGCGATCTCAAGCAGTTATTTTACAAAATCAACAAAATTCTACTTTCGTAACAGCGATTAGGGAGGGCACTGAGCCATACAACCTAGTTTTTGTCTGCCCATGCATTGTCCCTATCGCTGCCTACGACCTCGTCCAATTTCGCGCTCCTCGAAATTTTCATCATCAAATTATTTCTTAAATTTAATAGTGCACCCCGAAACTGGTTTGAAATGAAGCCGAAATATGAATGTATATCGACACTTTCTCTTGCTATAAACTTAAATATTGCGTTTGACAAAGTGTTCCTTGGAGAGGTTTTCCTTGTCTGGTTTAGACACCTGTTGGATGAAAACGCGGATGGGGTCTGCAACAGTTTGCGTCTTTCTACTGAGAAGAGTGGTGTTATAAATTCCCTTGCTGGTTTTTTTTTAATGACCTCTGTTTTTGTTGGGTCGTTTTCAAAATTCTGCTATGGACAGACAGCCTGCCTGTTAACTATCCTTGGAATTTCTCTGCGCTCTTGGACAGCGATAATGGAATTGCACGCAAGCGAGGTATTTTCTCTGTGGTGAACCGAACACTTCACTAGTTTTTTCAGACACTGTTAAATTAATCCTGACTTCAGACAAAATATTCCGGAATTCAAGAAGAGCAGAAATTGAACTAGGAGCAGTGATAAGTGAACTTGGAACACTAGAGAGGAAACGTCTGCTTGAGAGACTGTTGATTGTTAAAAGATGAAAAGCTGTCAGTGAAGATACGAGTTGAGAGCACCATTTCTTTCACATATTTTTGTGTGGAAATTACACACAATTTTCTCTCTTTCTTTTAATTTCTTTTACTCTTTGCATTCATGTTTTAACTCAGTATTCACGCATTCAGTTTTCGACAAGGCAGATACAAACAGATAAGCAATTGAACTGTAAACGCTTCTCGCTCCATGATTTCAGATTAAAGGTGTAGATAGCTCAAAAATAAAATTTCAAAGAACTTATTTGACGTGTAAGTCTATCTCCCAAACGTTGTACTTGTTCTAATGGCTGCTCCGTCTTTAAAATTGCCAAATTTTCTCGGAACTATGTTGGACAGGGAAAAGGGCAAAGTAGCCGTTAATTTACAACTTATACAGACACCTGGAAGGCGGAGGAGGAAAAAATTCTCAAGATTACACGGTTTGTGTTCCAAAGCAAAGCTGACAGAAGCTGAAGCTGAAAAAATATTCCATCTACTGTGAAAAATATCTCAACAGCTTAGCTGAAAAAATCTGGGGCAAAGTTCAATTTTTTGGCCTTTGAAATTCCGATCCTAAAGGAAAGCGATAAAATACAATGATTACTTTTAAGATTAGATCATTTCCACAGAAAGAGATTATGTGTTAATCTTAGCTCGCAATTAATTAGGCAGTTTCTTATGTTCACGAGTCAAGGGCAATTGTTTCGCTGGGATGACGTCAGTTCTGAATACTTTATTCACAATGACTATTTGGATCCAATTGTGTTCAGTGACTTTTCATAACATAGGAAAATTGACACCTTTTGTTTTCGGAGGTACAAAAATGTTGGATTGGATTCCTGGAAGATTAAAGCAGTTCCTAAATTTGGGGAATAAAATTTCGTTTCCTAAAGTTTTCTGCAACAAAAATATTCATCTATAAGAGGATTTAAACGGTTCAATATTTATTAACTTGCACAAGTATCCTTTTCAAAAGCTATAAAACAGAATGAGAAACAGAGCTTGGGGCCTCAGCGCCTCATTTCGCGGGATTGCAAAGGAGAGGTTAAATTGGGCGTTTAAGTATGAGTTTGGGACAGGGTCTCTTTTCCTTTTCATATACAAGCCCCTGCATAATTGCACCCTCTGTGCAGGTTCTATTGCGGCCAGTCTGTTATCTATACGCGGCGCTAGTGAAGTAACTTTAAAGAATCCGTTAATGGCCTATGTTCGCGAGAGTTGATAACGCAGATTCAAACAGTCTTCTCTTGTAAATGATGACCTTTAACTAGAGAGATGTAGTATAGATTACAACGCTTATAGACGAATGCAGACTTCACTCCCACGAAGAGGGCAACGGATTAGCTTCTCCTTTTACCCCTGATTACTATTCTCTAGTTTCAGTCCAAATAATGACAATAATGCGTAGATATAGATCGGCTCCGCTATTGTATAGAAATATAAACAGAAAACACGCAAATATAAGACTAGCGCTTATAATATTTTGGGCTCATCCTTGGTGTAAGAACCTGTGAAACGCGCCAGTGACGTAAAACAAAGAACGACCAAGACAACAAAGAACCTCAAACAATATTGAGCAGGAAAACGATAACTCTAAAACAAAGGAAAACATCACTGGTTCTTACACCAAGGTAAACCAGAAGTCCATAACTAGAAGTCTACATCTGGTATTGGGGCGCGTGCTATGTCTTTCGCGTGTAGGCTATTTTTAGAAACTGATGTCTCGCGAGAAAATGACGTAACCCACTATTTCGACACGATTGGAGTTCTAACAAGTTGCGGCCGAATATTTTGGAAAGTGGCAGGTGAAATAAATCAAATCACATCAAAACACTTGACAGGCCATTCTCTTTAATTCTCACATTTCGACAGAAGTAGTATCGTAGATAGTGATTTCAAACGTCTGTTCAGTGGCATTTGAAGGCGAGTGAAAAAGCAACCCGTCGCCGGGTTTCCGTAGACAAACTCACAAAACAAACAGGTCGACTTTTTATAATTTACGAGAGAATTTATGAACAGAAGTTCCCCAAACTTTTAGTAGTTAAGTGTGTCTTTATTTTGTACAGCATATCCTCGTGTTAAAATACTGAACAACATACACAACACAATAGCTGCACACTGCGAAGTGCCCGAGAAGCACAACTTGAATTAAACTTTTGACGGATGTGAATGAAATCATCATTGTTCGATGAATTAAACTCGTATTTCTATTCATATTAAAACAAGTACATTACCTTAGTCAGTCTTTTGTTTTCATGCCGTCCTTATAATTCCAAAAACATGCGAAACTCGCCAAACTTGTCGTTTTCTCTGAATGTTGTTCTCAAACGAATCAAACTTCATTCTGTTCATTCCGCGCTCGATGTTGAGCGCTTCAGGGACCACGTTTTTGTTTTTCAAAATAGCAACGAACCTGTGCCAAAATGCGCTTGCTCTCTTAATGCCTGTCTTCATCTTGAGAGTACCATTAATCTTTAGTGTCTTCGCATTTTGAATTTGACTCGGAATTAGTCTATCTTGCCCGCTGCCATTTCGTATTCTGACTCCAAAACACTGAGGTCCTCTCGCTTATTTGGATGCTCCGAATTTTTACAACTTCGATGCTATCGTCATCGATGAATGATGGCCTGATGATTCTTGTCCGGACGATTTAATCCTCACAAAACGGAAATTACGATGACCAACAAACAGAAATTTCGTAATGCCGTTCGCT
This sequence comes from Meandrina meandrites, assembly GCA_963693305.1. Lineage (NCBI taxonomy): Eukaryota > Metazoa > Cnidaria > Anthozoa > Scleractinia > Meandrinidae > Meandrina > Meandrina meandrites. The sequence continues at coordinate 7,255,570 of OY855908.1, read as the reverse complement.
CGAGTTCACTCGTCCTCTGCAGTTCTGCTTTTCTTCAAAAATTTGTTCAACCAATCAAAGGCGCGAATTAAAAAATACTTCAATGTGATTGGCTACTTGTTCGCGGCAAAGCTGTTCTAAAAATAGCCTACACGCGAGGAGCGCGAGGTACACGGGAAAGACATATCTCAAAGCCTATTACCAGAGATGTAGACTTCTAGTTATGGACTTCTGGGTAAACCCATATTTTGGTAATCAAAAACGCTTTACATGAAATTAATCAGAACTAGCCAAATTAATAGAAATGGTAAAAAAAAAACAAGTAAAAGTAAGTAAAGTAAGGAAATTGGAGTTATAAGATACGTAAAACATAGAAAAATAGAAACTAATATCTATTTAACATAGAATGTTGTATAAGCATTCTAAAAAAGATATGTATTATTAAATAAATATACTGATCGGGAACTGATCACCAATGTGGGGAATATCTTTTATTCTCCGAACTTCACTCTTGGACGGAATAAAAAGAGAAATACCCCCCTCCCTCCCGCCCACACTCCCGGCCTGTCTCCCTGTCTCCCTGCGTCCCTGCCTCCCTCCTTGCCCCCCCCCCCTCCCTCCGAATTCGCGCAAAAACCAAAACGCGCCATTTTCCATCATTGAAATAGGGGAGGGGGGAAAAGAGGGAAGGGCTAGGGACAGCCTTATTTTTTTTGTTCAATTGTCCACTTGAAGATTGTAATTTTATATGAATTTCGTCAAAAATACTCCACTGTGCGTCGTATTTTCAACTCTCTTCTCGGTATTTGGATATCCCAATGAAACACTGTCTCTCGTGTTTGATATATTACTTAATCTCAGTTCTGAGTTAATTTTGGTGGTTCATCAAAACCGTATCCCCTAGTTGATGATTATGTTTATTCTTCTGACCGTCCTTCTTGTGAAAGTTTTGATAATATCAGGAGAAATTAAACATTCATCTCTGGTTATCTTCTCTTGGGGATTAAACACAGCGTACCGCTCAAAACGGCAGTTGCGCAAGCTTCCAACAGGGGCGACCGCGCTAACCACGTGTATCCATTGCTTCCCTTCTAAGTTATTAGATTAGTATTGTCCAGCTTACAAATCCTTTCAACTCTCAGATAAGAAACAATCCTGCTTTAGTTTGGCATTCAAGGTTTTCTGTTGCAAAGGAGTTCAAAAATAAAACTGAGACTGATTTTGACAGGATTCCAAAGCCACGACTTTCGCGGTATCGGTACGAACCCATTTAATAATCTTCAATAGGGTAGCTTTATTCGCCGTCCACCATTTCAGAGCTATTTCTTTATTGTTTGAAATCTGCCTTCTTCAGGAAGTCATATTTACCTTGAGGTTTTAAACTGAAAGTCAATATTGCACACCGCCGCTGATGTATTCAGACAGCAGGTGGTGAAGCCAGTCTGGGGCCGGTCCTCGAAGTATAATACCAAGAAACACGTTGCAATACTCTCGGCAGCTGAGCACTTCGACTCTGAAGACAAGAGAAATAAATGACTACAAAAAAAAAATTCATAAAATCAAAGATACGAACATCTTGAAGAAGTAGACCAGGAAGTATACGTCGTTCACATCTATGGGGAATCTTAATTCCATGGTTTTGCAGTTACTTCATAAGTATTTGTGAAGTGAAAAATAAGGGAATACATTGCAAACATCAAATGTTACCAGTCCTGTTTGACCTGTTTGAATAATATGCGTCGTTGGGAAAATATAATATCGTGTGTGAGATTTTTATCATTTTCACTGGCAAGAATGACCAAAACTCGACCAACACAGAAGGAAAACTCGTCAGTATTAATTTTTTTTCGTCGTTAAAAATTCCAACAACGTGTGAACACTGTCGATATAGCAATCATTCCTTCGATATTTCCAGGATATATCTTTTTCCCACGAGAAAGCAAATAAATTATTTTCATCCTGTTTTAGTTTAGCAAGAGGGTGCATGGAATATTCTCTCATTTTATACACGTGTTATTCAACCTTTGTTTATTCAACACATAACAAAAATTGCTTACGAGGTTGATTAAATCGATGCTTTTGGACACGTTGAAAGATATTGACATGGTGGCATTCCCGCCTTCTAATCCAACTGGACAAGATTTCTTCGTGTAAAAACTAACATAGAACACACCAAGTCATCTCAGCTTCTTTCTTTATTTCTTATTATTCATTTATTTATTTTTCATTGGGAATAATTTACCACTTGTTTATAATTTATTCAAGATAAGTTTACTTCTTTCATGAGCGTGTCGAAAAGAGAAGATCTTTGAAATCAATTTAAAACACAAGTATCCGATATAAAATTCCATGGAACAAAAAAATAATTTAACAGAATACGTTACTGATGGCATTGGGTCGCTTTAATACAAGCACAGAAAACGCACGCGAGGTTATTTTGCTAGTTTATATTCGTTATTTCAGCGACCAGAACACATACGAAATTCGAACAAGACGTAAAAGGCCCATTTTGTTTTGCGTGAGAGTTCAAGAGAACCGGAAAAGCGATTCGTATCTTTATTTTTTCAAGGTACTCAAGGTAATTGACATTGTGAATCAATACTGTTGCCAATTGTGGCTAAAAATACGACACTCATCAAACTTCCATCATAATGTTTATTGTTTTAAGACGATTGGAAACAACAAAAGAAAGTGAAACCAGACTTAATGGCCGCCTCCTGCCTCTTTTCGCCAAAGAATTTCCGTTCAGTTTCGTAAACTTCTTACATTTGAAATCTGACCGAGGAAAACCCGTTGAAAACACAACAGTGAAAAAAAATCGACAGCGAAATCTACCCATATATGCAGGGAAGTCAAGAACTGTACTTCACTTTTAAACATAACATAATGAAGAATATAGCGTAAAGAAATGACATTGGTTTCTTGTTTCGGTCAAGTTTTGAACCTCTGATGCGTAACAAAATGCCCCACTGTAGCTTCTATGCGCACTTGCAAAGAAGTGACAAACTACTTTTGAATGAAAGAGCATGGAATGTATTAATAAAAAACGCCTGAGCAGAAGAAATCTTCTTATAAAAATGTTATTCTTTTAGTTAACACCTCCAATACAAATTCAAAAGATTTTAAATTCTCCACTGTAATGTTTGGTTATAATGTCCTCTGGTTGACGAATTTATTTTTTTCTCATTCCTGCAAGCTTTGAAAATATATCGATATTATAAGCTGGAATTTATACATGTGGATTCCTGTTAGATCCCTCTAATTGTGGTTGTGTCCAAAATGGACGTTGCTTATATTCAAAGGAACAATATTTGATGTTTTTCCTGTTGTAAGAATATACAAGAGCGGCCTGTCAGTGAAAATATGTGGTACTATTTCCTTTCGGTTTGTTTATCGCATGTTCAACATATCGTATTAGTTTCACTAAGAGTATCAACGACTAATTTCTCCTTACCATGTCAAAACATTATCAAGCTGACACGTGATGATAAAAACGAAATTCATGAACTAGGGAATATGGACTTGATGCAACACCAAATTCTCCGAACTACCAATTAAAAGAATTGCATGTGAACCAGCTGGAATGTATAATTTGAGCGTACTCTGAATGAAATGGTTGACAGGCTACTTTCGTTTTGATAATAATCTGCTTAAATTTCGAAACTGCGTGAAAGTGTTTTTTTTATAACACTTAATTGCTTTTTTCCACTAGGCTTACCATTCATTGCGAAAAATGTGAACTCGTCAGCTAAGCAATTGGTAGAATTGATTTCGAGCAGCAAAGGCCAGTTTTAACCTTCTGCCGCAGCGAATGCATCGGTTATGCAGACAGAATAGCAATTTTCCAGCAGAAATGCCAAAGAAAAGCTGCCAGGCAAAGTCCACCCACACAAAATACGCATTATACAATTTTGGGGCATTACTTGCAAAAGTAATCAAGATCGCAACATGCCGCCTGAACGAAAAGAATCCCTGTGTAACTCGCGCTTACGGTAAACTTTGTGCTACTGATGTGATGCATAAGGTCTATTTATATGGCCAAGCAGGATTACCATCAAAATAGCTATGGTCCAGCGTTTACCGGCCGTCGGCATATTTTGCTCCATCACCGCACACAGGCAGGGCTGCTTGCTACGGATGAGCTGTTTGGGTGCCTGCATAGGAAGCTATGAGCAGGTGACTAATTTATCCCTGGATCACGTGCCTATCGTCTGCTCTGTCATCATGCTCTCATGCCATTACATGACTTATGGTTTTCATCATTGGATGAATCTAGTCGTTATCATAATCATTATTGCAACTTATCAATATGTATTCGAATTTGTACGTTTTACATTCAAAAATTTTGAAAACCTCGGTAATGTTCAGTTAAACCTGATGTTTTTTTTTACACACCGGTAAACTCAGTAAGCTAGGTTTATTTATCGCTAGTTTTTTTTTTAAAAAAATAAAACAACTTTATTTATATACGGGAAAGTTTGAAGCTAGATGCCTGTGAAGCCGCATGTACACTGAACAAGCGGAAAGACAAATTTTCAGTCATAATACGATCACTTTCATTCCCTGATAACAATATTTTCACTTTCAAAATTATAACATATTGACAATGAAGTTCCTCGTGTTTTTTCCTCGTTCACATACCAACTTTATATCTGGTTACATTACCTTCTCATATTATGCTGTTCAAGCATTTCTTGCTCTATTGACTACCAAAAACGGCTGCTTGCCTACCTCAGATCAATGTTATTAGCTTGCATGCCTCTCTAATTTCTTGCCTGCAAACTGCACTCTTAATCCGTCTCTCGATCATGTTGTTTTTTTCCTCTTTCTGGTTCTCCAACAGTGGTTCGCTTTCATAACGGTCAACTGAATTCATGCGATTCGCCGAGTACCTGCCACTTTTAATGCTATGAATAGTTTACACATACCCCGACTCGCCCACACACAACTTTGGTCGCATGACTAGCATCGAGACTAGCACATGATCGCAAATGAATGACAGAGCAACAAATGCTAACTGATACATTCATGCGGACTCTGTACTCGGAAAAGAATTCCAAACCTCTCACTGCCTAGCTCTAAAAACCAATTCCCCTAACTTTCTGTCATTACTGAATTCTTTGTCAGTTTTGAGAATTTGTTAGCCGACGATACTCGTTATTCTCGTCACGTGCCTGCATTGAGGGATTGAAACGCAATGGGTTACAAGTAGACTCTGACTAACAGACGTTCAGTCAAACACCTATTTTTAAACTTTCTGTGCTTAAACTCTGTTGAACCTCGTGCGAATCTGATGACGTCCGTTTTACAGTGGGAAGTCAGGTAGAAATGCACAAACAAGATTGATGATTTATATTCAAATGATTTGAGCACTGCATGGAATTGTTTCAGAAGCTGTGAACTTCGCCTGAATAGCGTAAGATTTTGCGTGAGGGTGCAATTCGTGAGTTGTAATACCGCAATGGATAGCAGCGCTTGTCGTTATCGTCCACGAGGGAATTTTAACGAGGAGCTTAAATATTGATGAAATCAATCAGCTTCTAATTACCGAATGTGAAAACTCCAAACCGTGACGGACAGGTAGCTCAAGGAAAATAATTGGACCATTCCACCTTGCGGCTTGTTTGTCAGCTTTTAGCTCGTAAATAGTTTGATTAGAGACTTTTAAAGCGATGCCAAAACCTTGGTATGCCGGTAACTGCGCGCAAAAGACATCTGTCATTCAATTTCCGATATTGTAATTGACTCGTTGGTTGCCTCGACAACGGACAAAGTCAATTAGATAAGATCTCAAAAATGTCGTCGTGATCTCCACCTCTCTTGGATGTTGACGGCTCCTGTGACTGAAGCCAAAACTCCTGTTGAATTCGGGAGCCTTCGAGATTCTGTTGTATTGTTGTTTTCGAGCAGTACTTTGCATGTACACAATGCTCTTGGCAGTTTGTGTGACTTGTATAGCTATGGCGAGTGAAATATGAGATGGGGCGCAGATGGTGCACCATGTGCTATAAAACAACATTAGTTCTTTGGGCAATCAGTGCTTTCCGTTTCTATCCAGTAGGTGGTCTCGAGGCTTCTTTTCTTTTGCCATGCAGAAAATAGGGCGCTCTAATTGCCTCCATTGGCCGCGCCACTGAGGGCGTGACGAAAGCTGGCCAATGAATAGAACCCGCATTCCGATACACCATTGCAAAGCCCTCGGCAACCAATCACATGCGACTTATGCAACAGGAAATAAATAGACACAGTCGTGCGCACGTGGTAAAGCAGCGAACCTTGCAACCTTTATTTTGAAGTCTCGATGTGACTTTTTCATTCATTCAGACTACGGTTAGCGTTGTCTATCAAAGTAAGTGGCGCATAGCACCAGCGAGCAGATCGCGGTTTAGTCGGCTGATTTAACGAAAAAAAAGTGATTAACCAGCCATTTTAGCATTGTTTTACACAAATACCGGCTGAATTGAAACCTTATGCGATTTCTAATTCCTCCGAGACCAGAGCGGAATCGATGTTGAATATTTACTTTCCTTTTATGAAGCATTATCAAATCTCAAAACTCTTTAGCGGACGATCCGATTGTGTCTTTAGCTTGTAGGACCCTGATAGAGAAGACTGACCTCCATGGAAAGTTAAGGAGCGGATTCATAGGATTTGGTAGCAATCCTTGCAAGTTGGCCAACGCGATAAGACGGCAGAGAATCTTGTGTCAACCCCAGATGCTTCGCCATGTCACGCTAAAATGAGCAGAGCCTCGAGAATGAGACAGTGAACCTTGGTTGCTGAATTGCTTCAAAATCAGAGCCATGGCTCAAAAATACGAAGAAGTGGCCGAGATCGGCAACGGAGCGTACGGCACGGTCTACAAAGCCCGCGATCTTCAGAATGAAGGCCGTTTCGTGGCATTGAAGAGAGTGAGAATTGTAAACAGCGAGGAAGGAATGCCTCTATCCACAATTCGTGAAATAGCCCTCCTGAAGCAGATCGACAATTTCTCGCATGAAAATATCGTCAGGTAAGACAGACGATTTGTTTGACTTGTCTCAAGTTCCGGTGATAAATTTAAAGTGATATTTTGGAGATCCAGAATTTTTGGTGTGTCGCTATACAAAGCCCCCGAGATCCTTGCGAAACCTCAACCCTTCCCTGCCAGATACATCAACACGAATATTTTTATTTAATTTTATTTTTTATTTTTCCGCGCATGAATCTCCCTTCCGAACGCGAGAAGCCTGTACAATTAAACTCAACTATAAGAAAAAATTAAAAAAGGGATTTACTTTCGTTAAATTTGGCCATCAGCAAAGACATGATTAAAATTCATTCTTTTTGTTTAATTATTGCATTCCGAAAGCTACCGAACCTGTAGTTTCATAATTCAATTGTGCCACTTTATTCACACACATGACTCGCACGCTTGAAGTCAAATTCTTATTTAATCGCGTGAAACACAGCCATGGCCTGCAAGGTTTTTTTTGCAGGTCTGAAGATAGAAATTAATTTGGCCGCCGAATCATGTTTGTATACCGCATAATTAAAGGCTTTATCGCTTCAATAGAGAACAATTCACGGAATAAATCACCTAGCATTTAGTTGTCTTCGTACGTTTTCCTCCTTACTGTGATGATCTGGTTAGTTTGGACTCATGGAAATGTCGGGAAAATTCCGACGAGGTCGAAAGCTTTGCACGGCGACCTAAGATTTTACATCGGAAGTTTTGTGTGTTTTGCTTTCACCGGAAGTGGAATTTGCCCGGACGAGAAGCGATGTGATTGGCTGAACGGGTTCCCGCGATGGCGAGGGTAAATTTAAATCCCGCCTTCTGAGTTCCTCCTGAGCGGACTTTAGTTTTTCTTGCCGAAAAACGTTTAAAAATAATTCCTCGCAGTGAAAATCGACAGAATTGAGAAAGGGCAATGTTTACCTAACATTTCTGCCCACCATTACACCGAAATAACTGTTTCTGGAAGCACTGTTTACATTAATTTGACGTCTCATGTTTCCGAAATACGATTGACTGATGTTAGTCTCGACCTTTCAACGCCGCGTTTTATCTCGATGTGAAAACGAACAAACACACCGAGAGTGGAAAATTTGATCAAGGATTTACATTCCTGTGGGATTACCATAAAACTTTGACCTGTTTCTTAGCTCAATAGAAAGTATGAACTTTTGAGTGTGCGTTGCGTATTCAGCCGAGCTTCAAGTGACGTGGACAGACACCGTGATAAGAGCGGTTTTCATTGAATACACATTCCTTCCTAAGTTTTTAGTCTCGTAGTTTGACACTAAGGAATTTGATCAATAATTTCTTTTAACAGATGAATACTCTGCTATACATATATCGTTGAGAAATCATGCGATAAATACAAGGTTCACAACTTGATATTATCCACGAGTTTTGGTTGAAATATAAAAATCGGAAATGATTACGACGTCAAAGACCTTCAATAAAAACAGAGCACTTTTGTTTATTTTACATTGTACCAACAAAATCCTTTGTTGAATTTTAAACAAATTTTGGACGTCGGTAAAAGTTGTCTCATTGCCCTTTTTTTAGGCGAAAAAAACAAAACAAAAAACAAACAATATTGGCATATTTTATAAAAATAAAACAAAACCTGATCGAAAGTAACAGCATTATATCTGGTTTTGCTTTTATAATTAACGTTTTAAAATCTTTTAGTTCTAACACGAAATATATTACTGTAAATCTGTGTAAATCAACTTCATGTCCGTTTTTCAATCGAATCGCGGTTGCTATTTTCTTTTTACAAATTGCATGTTGTTAGGATGTCTGCAAACGAGCTGGTAACAATGGAGTTCCCCACAGAGTAATTAGACAAGACATGTACGTGATTTCACACCTGCTTGGCGCACGACCTACTTAAAATCCAACCTTCTTTGTTATCAGAAATATGCTCTGTATTTCTCATCTTTCAAGCTATCAGAGGGGGTTCAACCAATTGAAATAACATTGTCAGGATGTCTCTTGACATTGCCTCCAGCACGCTCTTCTTAAAACGTAAAGGAAAAAAAAAAACCAAGATTGTGATCTATGCACAATCATGAAATCATATCACTGAAGTAGCAGCATCAAATATTTCATAACTAATCATATCACTTTAGTTCCAAGCTACACAATTTACTGCAGTTTCTCCTCATATCATCCATACATTGTCAAGTGATGAGAAGAACAAAATTAATCATCTGGGGCACATTTTCATGATGAAACACTAAATTCCTAGAACAAGGCCGCTTTCAAATTTTTAGTTGAAGTGTGTCATAGCACTTTTCAGAGATGACTTCTCAAATTCCATTACAACCCCTAGATCTTCAAAATATTTCTCTTGCATGCATACAGTATTAATTTTGTTCTTTACCAAATTCAATGACTTGGTTATCTCGCTTGCTTTTGTTTGGTTGTTTTTCACAGTCATGTTTTCCTTAAAAAGAATCCCATTTCAGACCATTAGAGCAAGATCTGTGACATTATTTCTGACTAAGATAGCTCAAAAACCACACCCTTTGTGACATGTATATACTCTACAGGTAATATGGAGTATATGGGGTAGGAGGGGCTAGGGTCCCACTTAACTATATTTTCCTGACTTTGCTATATTGCTAGGGTGCCGGCACTTTGCTATTATTTTTCCTAACTTTCAGTCTGGTGATATTTTCCATTAACCCTTTCACTTTTACTTACCAACACACACATTTGAGAAAGATGTTAATTCAGTTGTCATGAGCATGGGACAAAGAAAAATCCAAGTCCTTGATTAGAGTCAAACCCACGACTTTCTGCTCTAATCCCAAATTTCATTTTGTAGAAATTATTACAAACAGTACCACGTGAAAGTGCGGCTTGACAGCTTTCATATCAATGGCCACACACACTAGGGTTCCATGCACAGACTTAAAACTTAACAAACACATTAGTCGACTTGATGTTTGACTCTGGTAGTTGTAGAACCGCCCACACTCGCTAAAAGCAAATCACACTTTTAATATATGTCTGTTACACACAGCACACTTTTCACACACCCACTCGAATACATTATCACAAGCCTTGACACTACAGTGATCTGAATGGGTTAACAAGCCAAGAAAATATGATCATGTAGGTTTGATAGTATTCACAAAGAATAATCCTCTTCCTTTCTCCATAGGCTACTGGACGTGTTTCACACAACTTCGCCGTCACGTCAAGAGACCCACCTTTCACTTGTATTTGAGCACATTGAGCAGGATCTTAGTGTATACCTCGAGAACTGCCCTCAACCTGGGTTACCAGAATGGAAAATTAAGGTAGCTGCATATTTATTAATTACATTCATGTGCAAGTAACAACATATTTCGCACATTTGCGAAAGCAAAATTTATTATAAATTATATTGTGTGATAGATAAAAGAATATTATGCTCCAGAGAACATCATATGATGTGAAATAGGCAATTAACTCGCAGACTAAATGGATCCACTGTTAATTGTCTAAAACATTTTAAAGCAACTGTTCAGCTGCAAACTCATTCATTTTGTATCTGTTCTTTCGTGTTGCACAAAATAGGTTCTTCGGTACCAATATGCTTTACCTTGGGTTTATTTGTTATACAGAGACATGAATTCAAATTTCTAATCAGAATAAATATGTGTTCAGTGTTTAGACTGCTTTTTATGCAAATCAGTGTTTTACTGCCAAAACCTTGGAATGATTAATTGGATGTTTTTTGTAGGTTAAATAAGAAGGACCACCTTAAATGCTCTTGACGTTACTAACAAGTCTCATTCTTTCTCAACACAGCATATCACTTAAAAGGTCACACTGTTTGGGATGTTATCGAAACATCCTTTTCAAATAAACGTGGAAAAAGCTTCTTTCTTTTCACACTTCATTAGTTATCAGAATTAAAAACAATATTTGAGCGATTTGGTTAGCATTAAGAGTGTGAACCTTTAAGTGCAGCTTGTCATCGTTGTTTTAGCGTGGATTTGGCAATACCTCTGTCTGTCCTGTCAAGCTGCATGTGACATGGACATTAAACACGTTTAAAAACTACTGGTGGACTGAAAGACGACTGCCATTTATTGTCCAAAGATGTCTCCTAAGTCTAAGTTCCAAAAATAAGCACTGGGTTATATAATTAGTTTGCCCAAAGGCCTTTTTTGCAGGCATATTTCTGACAGTTAATTGTCCCAAGGTGGGGATTGGAGGGGGGGTGGGGGTTGTGGATTATAACTGAAACCTTCCTTCTTGCAGTTTTGGAATACTGCATGACAAAGTTGTCTGCAAAAGAACTATACCACTTAATACAATAGGAATGGGAGCTACTTAACAAGCTATGCAGCTGCCAAAAGAACTGAAAAAGAGCCTCTTAAAAGCTTATTATAAACAAGATCTATTGTACTGTTGGTGCCTTATTATAATTGTTGCACTTTAAGACCTTAATCTAATAAATTTACAAGCCTTTGGGCTTATGTTTGGCTTATTTTTATCTGTTAACTAGACATCAACTTTACTCTTTTCATGATACTTCTTCTTTGAACATCACTCATCAGTTGTTAAATGCTGTGGATTTCTTGCAGTCTCATCAAATTGTTCATCGAGACCTAAAAACCCCATAATTTATTACATTTATACGCCTTTTGCCTTATTATTGGCTTATCATTATCTGCTAACTAGACAGCAACCGAAGTCTTTTCATGACCCGTCTTATTAGCACATCACTCATCAGTTGTTAAATGCTGTGGATTTCTTGCAGTCTCATATAATATTATATTAAATGCTGTCAGTGGACTTCTTGCAGTCTCATGGAATTGTTCATCGAGACCTGAAACCCCATAATCTAATCAATTTATAAGCCTTTTCTCTTATTATTAGCTTATCATTATCTGTTAACTAGACAGTAACTAAACTATTTTCATGACACTTCTTATTAGGACATCACTCATCAGTTGTTGAATGGTGTGGATTTCTTGCACTCTCATCGAATTGTTCATCGAGACCTGAAACCCCAGAATATCCTGGTTTCTAAAGTGGGTCAAGTGAAGATTGCCGATTTTGGTCTGGCACGGATATATCGAGATGCCATGGCTTTGACGTCAGTGGTAAGTTAGAGAGACAACTATGTATTCATACTCAGTTGGATATCAAAACCTCTTTTGGCGTCAGTGGTCTAATAAGGATAAAAATAGTTATAAAATGATTGATAGAAGTGGTAAAAAAAGGTTTTGGCCTTGAATAAGGCCTTCGCAGCAAGACGTTACATGATGTACCTTGCAAGTAATAAAAATTAATTTATAGAAGATGACCACACTTTAAAACACACTTAATTATTAGTGAAATTATTATCTACATGTAGAATAAAGAATGTGTATTTGTTTACTTGTCTTATGATGGAGCCATTTTGAGGTGTTAATTGCAAGGTTTCAACATCATCAGGCCTGATGAAGACTAGCAGTATTGCAGCCAAAACACCGCAATTAACAACTCAGTGACTCTATTGAATAAACATTTATCTTAGTTTCCTAACTTACACCATGATGAAAAATAACCACATCTTTAACGACAAGGGATGAATATTGTCATCAGCACCACTGTGATGTAATCACAGTGGTGAAAACATTATCTTCCACAAATTTCCACTCATTCTAGCATGTATGTGCTTCTTCTGTTTCAGGTTGTGACATTGTGGTACCGGGCTCCAGAAGTTCTCCTTCACTCTAGTTATGCCACGGCCGTGGACATTTGGAGTGTTGGGTGCATTATGGCAGAACTTTATAACAGAAAACCACTGTTTGAAGGAAAATCAGATGTGGATCAATTGCATAAAATATTTAGGTAAAACATCAGAACCATGACAAATTTCCATATTTTAACAGAGTCATTTTACTTGCATGCAAAGATTCAACCAGTCACAGACACATTACCAATCTCTGTTGAGTCCAAAGTTCATAGAAGAATTTGATGGGCAAACATCTCCTATTACCAGTGTTATAAAGGCTAACTACAAGCTACCTAAACTGACTGTAGGCTAACCGTAGCGCCATTTAGGCTGACTGGAGTGCTGTTTAGGCTAACCAACGTGCCTGATAGGTAGCTCGGAATGACTTACTGGCTTGCACTTTGTCAAGACCCCATCTAAATGGACATTAAACAACCAAACACGCATTTGCTCTGGGGTGCATTCCACTCTACAAGTTACAACTTACTAAAATGATTCACCATTATAATGGCGATTTCTCACAAATGAGGCCTATCCCATCTGGCTTGTAACGTTCAGTGTTTTTTGCATACATGATTAGTTCACAGTTAATTCATGGTTTTGCGATATTGGTAAATAATTATATCATGATCAGTCAACCACTTCAACACTCAATATTGCTAACTAAAGTTATTAACTACCGTGCAAATTCTGAAGAATAGCCTTATGAGTCTACTGGCGTGAAGAGAAATGATAATGATAATGAAATTCTGAAGAAACAAACAAAGTGAATTTCCTGTGTTATTAACCTACCTACTACTTACAAAGTGGTACTCTCGTTGCCCCCGGGTAGGCAAACTCCTTTACAAACACCAGATCAGAGTTTTTCCCATGAATGCATGCTATTTCTACTATAAATGGATGCTAATGTTTCCTTCCCCGGTCTCTGGTATTTTTGCAGCGTCATAGGCACTCCTTCACAAAGTGATTGGCCAACAAGTGTTTCCCTTCCACGGTCGTCATTCCCAAGATTTGCTGCATTTTCTCTTGCTGAGTTAATACCAGAGATGTGTTCCAGTGGAACTTGTTTGCTCAAGGTGAGAGAACAGAAAATGTACACCAGAAACACGGTTGTATTACTGGACGTACACACTCATGCAAAGAGTGAAGGGACAAAGATTGCCCTATAACACTCCAACAGTAAATGTCTGTACAGTTTGATGACTCGTCTTAGTTTGTTATCCTGGCCTGAAGAGCATTTTGACTGTTCATGGTCTTTTGTCTCTGTGAGCCTAAATGGATATACCTAAAAGTCATTTTTAGGATTACAGTTAGCTTATTGGACCAGCATATCATGTTTTCTCGATTAGACGTCCCCAGCATTTATTTCAAACTTGGCCTGTTGGACCCGGTGTTTATTTGACTCCTGCAGTTTATTCAAGCCTGCTTTTCATTAAGCACCAGTTTTTATTCGTTATTTTTGACAAAAATATATTTGGCTAATATACCTTAAATAATACCTGACGGACCCATTTTTAACTCCACCTTGGAGATCCAGCATTTATTTGGTACCTGGCATTTGATTGAGAAAATATGGTATGATAGTTCCTTTAGAATGCACTGGTTAATAAGTGTAATGTACCGGTAATGCTAGGAGACCGGCTACACTGTTAGTCCATTACCCAACAATTCACTGAAACTTGGTAGTCATACACCTGGGTGGAGAGAGACACCGTGAGAATTAAGTATCTTACTCAAAAACACCAGAAAGGAAATGTCTGTTGAGTGTTTAAAGCCAAGACTCCTAACTAAATCCAGTACTAAAGCACAAAACAAGGCTTACTAAAACAAGTTCTCTTTTTATTTCAGCAAATGCTCATTTTTAGCCCTCAGAAGAGAATTGGTGCTATACAGGCCCTTCAACATGAGTTTTTTAATGAATTTCATGACGGTGATAAAGAAAATTCACAATGTAGTTGTCTGAATGTGTCCAACAAGAAGGAAAATGTTCCTGTGCTCTGAAAATGAGTATTATGGAGCTAGTGTGGCATACATTATTGTTGGAGAAATTGCAATATTATCAAGCTGTACACATGGTTCAAAATACCGTAGTTGTTGATATGCAAACCCTTGACTGCAATTTAGGCCAGTGAGCTTTTGGTTGGTCTTACTCATGATGTGAAAATTGAAACCAACTGGCAAAGGATCTCTATTAAAATTAGTTATTATCACTATTTTTTATAAAAAGTTGTGTAATATATAAGTTTTTATAGAAGTTTTTTTTTCAGTGTTCACTGAGTGGCAGTTTGTCTCTCTCTCTCTCTTTTTTCTTTAACAAAAGTGCCTAAGTTAATGATTTAGAATTTCTGTTCAATGATTTAAAAAAGAATGGCAAATTCATGAAAATACACTTTTGTTCTTTAGAAGTTTCTATCCAAAGTTCTAAAACAATATTGTTTTATTTTTAATAGATTAGTAGATAGGAAGTTTAAAGTTGAAGGAGTTTTTTCAAGTGACCCAAAAAAATTGCAGAAAAAGTTGTGATCCACATTTAGCACTAAGAGGGTTTATTAGGTTTAATTTTGCAATTTAAATAATTTTATGAACAATTTTAGTGTAAAAGAAGTGAAGTGAAGTGACGCAAAAGCACAGATTTCATTAAATTAAATTACATGTTCACAAATTTCATCGACTTCAGCGAAGCAAATGTCTCAAAAAAATGAAGTGATTAATATTTATTGGAGGAAAGTTAACAAATCTTGAAATGTCTCTAGTCCTAATCAAATACTTAAATTTCTTGTAGCATTATTTTTTTGGTTAATATACTTTCTTTATTAATTGATAACAATCTTAGAAACTTACTTTATTGATTGCTTAACATGCTTTTTAAAATATCAAATTTGTGTTCAAGATGCTGGAATTTACGTAATAACTGGCCCATCACTGTAGACAACAGTTATTTGTGATACAGTGCCAGTGATGCGGCGTAACAAGTTATCTTGGAGTTGCAATGTCACCACAAAGCTGGTCACTGTAGCATGCTTTTCAAAAGATTGCTGGCCATTGTCCAATCATTTGTCAAACATTCTACAATCAAACAGAAACAAGCCTCTGTGATCACTTGTGATACATCACAAGATTTCATGTTTTTGTGAGATTGCAAATAATGGAATAATAATCAGCCCTCTGTGATTGACTGCCTTGATGTGGAAATAAGTCTGCAAAAGACATACTGTTTTATTTGAAACCAAAAAAGCTGTTGCAAGCTGTTAAACCAGGTGTTAAGGTATTTTTATCTCAAGTCTAATAGGGTTTAAATTAAATCATTTAGCAATTGTTAATGTTGCGTTTCCTGTATCATGGTTTTATAGTTAGGGATTTAATAAGTATTATAAACACAGTTAGTCACAGTTTAATGTTTTGGCATTGTTAGTTATAAGAGATGCCGTTTATGCATTTACTAGATAGCTTTACTAATAGGGCAGATGACATAAAAAAAGAAATAGATTGTGGATTGCAAGACAGTGTTTTGGGTAATTGGAGTGTATTTTCTTCATTTCACGGGTTAACACAACGACAAAAAAAAACAAATAAATTAAAAATTAAAATGAATAAACAACCGAAAAAAGTCAAATAAATAAAACAAAGGTGACCAAATAGCGATGTTACATGCAGTGAATTGTGCAATATGAATCCATACGAATTATTGCTATCCTTATTTTATTAGACAGAGTGAACAGAGAATACAGTGTAATATTATCATGACACCTATTTTAAATGAACCACATTGTTGACACTTGATCATCACATGTAACGTCTCTAACCACGTATTTCTTTATACCATGTGCCCTTGTTTTGCCCGTCATGCAGTTCTGAAAGCACACATTGTGCAGTATGATGCAGAAGTTTTAAATTGTTTGTGTGATCAACCATTTGTAAGAGTTTTCTCTGTCTTCACAAAATGTAATCTTTTGTATCAAAAGGTTCTTGTAACCTGTATTTTGGTGTGATAATTATTATAGTTACTATAAAGTTGGTCTGGTAAAATACTTTATAGTATACTCAGAGTGTTAGATATCACTTGCGTGTGACATATACACTTTATGTTATGGTACATATTTTCTACGTGTTCTCTTGCGAATTTCTAGGAGAGTGAAAAAAAAATATTAAAAAAAATTAAATTTTCATACATGTAATTTGGGAACCACCCAGACTATTTTGCTTGTAGCACTGTTCAATGAATGTTGGTCACATGCATTCAACAACACCCCTACAAAGAAA
The DNA here is from genome assembly GCA_963693305.1 of Meandrina meandrites. NCBI lineage: Eukaryota > Metazoa > Cnidaria > Anthozoa > Scleractinia > Meandrinidae > Meandrina > Meandrina meandrites. Next base: position 7,238,612 of record OY855908.1, on the reverse strand, counting down.
TTGGTGGATTTTAATGTCGGTAAAGTACTACTGGATCACTTCTCTCAATTAATATTTTGTAACCCCTTAAGTCCCAACATCCACATACAATTTCCCTGACCAATCTCTATACAATTTCTTATGGTATTAGTTGGGAGAATTTGTTAAATGATCAAAGCAATTAATATTTTTCCTTTAGTGATCATTTTATTAATTCTCATAATCTTTTTAGTGAGGAGAAATTTGATGTTGGTCACTCTTGGGACTTAACGGGTTAAAATTTCATATTTTCCAGTCACATGCAAATACCTCACTCCTTCAGGCTTATTCAAAATTTTGATAAGGCCCCCTCCAGTAGTACTTTATTGCTTAACTGGTGAGTCCCGGGCACACGTAGTGTGTATGTTCCTTGTGGCTAATTATTATTATTGTATATGATATTGTTCCATCAATTCTTTTAGTATTGTTGTACTAAGGAATGTCGTTTTTGAAGAGAAATAAACAATTTATATAAAATGATGTGTGAACTATCTATAGAATTGTTGATGTGTGATTAATATTATGGTAACAGTGGAGTGTAATTTAGTCTGATTTGTTAAACACAAGTAGGCTGATTATAGATTGGACTGTGAATGCAAAATCTTGTTACCAATGTTATTAATCATAAACACAAATTGAGGAGAGCTTACTTCCCCTAAAAACAGAGAAGACAGCCGACATTCAGGCTATGAGGAGAAACAAGATTATTGATCAGTTAGGAACCAAAGAGTGAATGCAAAGTTTTGTCTTTAACTTTGACATTGAAACATTATCTACCAATAAAAATGAACAAGAATTCAACACTCTGTGGCTACTTTAAATATTTTATTCAGCTATCATGCCACATAAATCACCTGTTTGTGGTAACAGTGTTCTAGAAATCACTTGGTAATGCAGTCTTATTCTTGTCCATTCGGGTACCATTCCTTACCTCCAAGATGAATAAATCAACAACATTGACAGTCACATTCAAAATTCCCTGAGAATTTTTTCCCTTGACTCTCCTTTATCATGATACTGCTGTATCTTGATTTGCTGTGCCTGTATTATCAACTGTTGTTTTCTCGGTGTCACCGCCATTTGTTGTAGAACTGACTTGATTGTTATCTTTTGTCTTTTCTATACTGTCTGGATCACCACCCTTGTCATCTGTTAGTCTTGCACTGTTTTGAGATCGGAATATTTGCTCATTCACTTCATGAATGTTGTACTTCCTTAGCTTGAACAAATCTTTAACCACACTCATGCAGCAGACATTCTAAAGGCAATCAACATGAATAATTCTCATTAGTATATACCACACAAGTGAATAGTGCTTTCTGCGCTCGCTGATTGGTTAACTCGGAGGTGATTAGCAAAGTACTATTCACCTCCGAGCAGCCGAAGAGAAACAAAATGGCTTCACGCGTCACTTTGGGTACCGAAAGTGATGTTTTGGTCTACTAGTTATTCAACTTCTGTGGTATATACTAAAACAATTATTTACCTTGCCGCTTCGTGGCTCAGTAAATATCCACCACTATTCACCTCCACTTCGGTGAATAATAATTATTGTTAAATACTGTCTACTTCCAAAAATAATGGATAAGAAACCTCACAGTTTGCTAGATTCCAATCACCAATTAATCTCCCATAAAGGATTGTACGATAATTACCGTATTTACACACAGTTAAGTGCTTCCCCTGTTAAAGCCCCCCCCCCCCCACCACCCTGATTAAGTACCACATAGCACAAAAGTATTAGGAAAACACCACCCTCAAATAAGGGCCACATTTTAGCTCCAAATTGCTATAATAATTTCATTGCTCTCTCTCTCTTGTTATCATTTATAAATGTTATGATTTTTGAAAGAGTGCCGCCCAAATGTAAGCGGAACAACCGAGTTACAGAAACACTAAAAATTTATAGAGCTTGTTTGTTATTTTATGCCCAATTTCTTGAGGCAATTTTCAAATCAGGATTCTACTGTAGGTTTAGACATTGATTTTTACCTTGATAATTTCAACACAAATGGCCAAGTCAGGATTGCTCAGGTTAACAGTGTGTCCCTTTCCAGCATTCATTACGATGGCTGCCAACGCTGCAATTGTATCATCTCTGTGGATGCTACTGTTGTTCCTGGATTTGTACATTACACAAAACTGCAATCAAATAAAAAATAAGTTTCCATCAAAATAAATACAGACATGCATGTCTGGAATAACTTTGTCTCTTGACTAATCAGTTGGGAGTAATCATCTACAGGAGAGATAGTGAAACTGCAACTACTTTGCTTACGAATCAAGCAGAAATTATCGCAAAGTTCTCTGTTTAAGCAACTCTGGATGTAGTAAAGTTGTGTTCCTCTCCTACCGTAGATGGTTTAGCGTCCTCAGTAAAGAATGTTGACTGGAACATTTGCTCTGCAAGTTTCTGCAAATCATCCTTATTGGCATGACAGGACCCAGCAATAGGAAGAAACCTTTGACAATGTCTGGAACAAACAAAGATGACAATGATATTGGGATAGTCAAGCCTACTACAGTATGATGTGATTAGCACCCCTTCATGAGATGAAAAAAAAGACCGATGAAAGGATTTCAGAAAGAAAGCAAAGAGGCAACATGTAAAATTGCTCATGCCTATTATAGGTTTGTTAACTCTAGTTCCTGCAGATTTTCTGCTACAGCTAAATAGTGTACTTCTGATAATGGAAAATACAGCAGGAAAGGTAAAATGCAGGGGTGCCTTGTTGTAGAAGCAATACAACTCCTTTTTTGCCCATTAACTGGGCTGTCCATGCTCTTAGTGGCAAGGAATGATTCCCTCACGAATTGGGCCAGTTCGGTTGATTAGGCTCATGTACAACATTCTCTGGATCAGGATGGCAAGCTACATGTAGTCTATCACAGACTTTAATCCTCCAGCATTTTGTTACATTACCATAACAGGTTGTCAGCTTTCTGCTATAATATTTGGACAACTTAGTGATTTCTGATTTAGGCTTTAGTTTGTAAGTACTACTGATCATGAGCAAGCTATTCAAAGCAATGGTGGGGTAAAGTCTGTGTCAGGCAAATGTGACCCATTTTACTGCAGCTTATGCCAGTTTCTGTAGCATATGTAAGCAACTAGGGGTATTTCTGTTGTAGATTAAATTGGTTTTCAGGTTAAATCCATTTTCCAACCAAGATTAGTCAGCTTCAACTAGAAGGTAACACTTTTACAATGACATAATTTTAAATAACTTAAATTCATTAAAGGAAGTACAGTAAATTGTTATGTTCAGGTTGAAACAGAGTAAACTAGAAATGAGATTTAACCTCAAAAACCAATTTAACCTACAACATTTCCACTCCTCTCTGGATAGGACGCTAGTCCATCCCAGAGTTACTCCCAGCATAAAATATGCCAGTAACCATGTATATGTTGCAGTTAATTTTTTCTTCAGTTAATTTTTATTTTTCTTTTGTTTTAAACTCATTATCATACATTACCATACCCAAAAACAAAGGAAGAATAAAATTTAACTGAAGACAAAAATTAACTGCAACATATACAACTGGATGGAGAGGACACTGAGAAAGTAAAAGTGTCTTGCTGATGAACACAATGCAATGACCCGGCAAGGGCTTGAACCTGGACCACTTGAAATGGAGTCCAATTCCTTAACCTTTAGGCCATCTTGCCTCCCATTCAAAGTTACTGTTATGAAAAAAAAATGCTAAATCCTTTCTTAATGTTGGCCTTACCTGGTCTTTTTGCATCCAGTCTTCAGCATATCTGTTAAAATGGTATGAACCAGGTCTGTGGGGTCCTTAGAATCAGGAAGATTTGTTTTGATGAAGATGACATTGTTAGCTCCACTTAACACAGCCTGGAATCTCTTTTCTTGCTTTGTCTCTTGCAGTTCCTTGACTTCCTTGGCCAAAGCCTCCTCTATATCCTCGGAATCACTATTGCTGGCAGTACCATCCCCCTGTCGGTCGTGCTCAGGACCGTAGAGTGTATCTGCATACTAAATGCCAGAAAGGTCTACGGTCTTAGCTAACAAGGCCTTTGTATGACTGGTCACAAGACTTAAAATCAGCCCTGCAGGGGTGGGGGGGGGGGGGGTGGTGGGGGGGTATAGAGTGGAACATCCAAAAAAGGAAAGTGATGCTTGATGGGTGTCAGTTGCTTTGTTTTGAATCTCCTACTGAGAAAATTGCCCCAGCTGACCAGCTGAGGGGTGGGGGGGACTCCTTTGTGCGAGCTACATGGGTATCATTTTTTAGTGTTTCGGTTGCATTCGGTTGCAGTGCTTATTCAAAAATGTGCTTATTTTGAGGGAGGTGCTCTTTAAAAAATCATAGCATTTGTAAATGATAACAAAAGAAAGATTAATGAAATATAAGGAGTATAGAATGGTAAAATCCGAGACTCGCCGAGACACCGAGACCCTCATTTAAAATCTGAGACCGAGACTTACAATTTTTTCAAATCCGAGCCCGAGACACCACGATTCAAAAATCCGAGAAGGAGACTCTGTGATCTAGAAATACCAGCGTGAGACTATTACAACGCTAGTCTAACAGATCCAAATAGATAATGAAGACCACTACAGGCCTCTTGCGACACCCATGGTAGTTGACACAAATTACAGAGTTCAACAACTTATTAACGATCTCTACCAGGGAAATCACATAGATGAAATGACTAAAAAATAGCTCTCTGCTTTGCTGTTGTTGTAGCCGTTGTTTTGTGACGGTTCAAACTGATTAAAACTTTCGCTTTGTTTGCGAGACTAGAAGACTCAATTTCAAAATTCGAGATTCCGAGACGAGCGTTGTTTTTTGCAAGCTCGAGATTCCGAGACTCTAGTTTGCTACGCCGAGATTTTGAGACTTGCCTAAAATTTTCCGAGATCCATGATTTTTCAAGGACCATTCTATACCCCTAATATAGAAAATCAAAAAACATTGTGATCCAGGTGAATAAAATTAATATCCCAGGCTGGGTAAGTCATACTTGTTTTTCTCAGTTTGTATGTACTCAAACAATTCAGACTGATGATGCCTCCATTAGCGCCATATTGTTGTGAATGAATGTGGCTTTCGTTACTTTTAAGGGACTCGCGCTATATAGGAAAACAACTGTAAAACAAATGGCGCAATTAACTGTAGAGTTTCTTGAGAATAGCAAGTCTGAGGGTAGGGTACGGATTTTGGCACCCCGTCTGGAATAGAGTTGCAGAGTGCAGTTGAACATATATTGTCGGGCATCAATACCTACTTCATTTAGAACGTTGTACGCTTCTCTTATGCACAATTTCTCTCTTTCGTTACATGTGACAAGAACACCCATCATCCCTGGAGTAAGGAGCTCTTGTCCTCTTTTCTGACAAAATTCATAAGAAAAATTGGTTTAGGATATCACACCATAAAAACAAGAGTTTGGAGATATATAATTGAGGACAAAATGCCTGACCTTCTTTTTATGTCCGACGTAAAATGTTTTTGGTCGCTTTCGTTTCAAATCCATGTTGTTGTCCGCCATTTTGATTCCGTTTTGTTGGTCCCAGGCTACTCTGCGGCAGTAGTAGGTGAAGCCTGGTGAAGCACAACCAGAGAGCTACAAAATCGAAAGCGCGGAAAAATTTGAGTTTCTGTGCCTTTGAATTTCTTTGCCTCCCATCGAATATAGTACTTCTACCAGTGCTCATAGAATATGCGAGCTGCTAAAGGAGGTAAGAACAAAGTTGTCTCCTTCGAAGCCGTTCTTCGAGCCCAAAAAACAGCTGCGAAGGAGACTACGGTTTCTGGAACCGGTTCGGTTTCTCGAATTTCATTTCCCTAGCTAATTTAGTAATTCTCTGTAGTTTTACCCCCGATCGATATTCTGAACCTTCCGATTTCTCGAACCAAATTTCGTCAACCCTGGAGGTTCGAAAAATCGGGATTCTACTGTTTTTTAATTCGTACTTGCTCGCCAAATTTGTTCTGCTCTATTAACTTAAACGTAACTTCAAACGTAATCAATCCAAATTGGTCATAAACATTCGTTTTCGTTAATTAACCGAAGTTGTGTAAAATGTCAGATGATTCGGATAAACCAGAGGACGAGTTTGCACAGTTTGTCTGTTTCAAGACCGCGGACACAATTCCTGTGGACTTGTTTCAAAACTCCTGGATTCCATTTGCTGAAAAATTCTTTTCTCGTGGTATCAACACAATAATCTTGTCCGAGAAGCTGCCACTAAGCGGCGATTTAAGCCCTTACAAATTTATCACCAAGAATTGTTGGGCATCGACTCAAGCAATCAAAGGAACATTTCCCAGAGGTCTTCCCTCTCCTAGCAGCCGAGGCCACATATCTGTATCTCAGGTACCGGTATTTGATCCCCTTCAGAAAAAAATCAAATATTTTTCCATAGGACACAAAATATTTACTTAAATTGGGCACTTCCTTCAACCATTCATAATGTTTTGTTACCTCTCACATTATCTCTCTATTGAGCTCCTCCATGAATTGGGGTCACTTCGCTCCATGGTGAGATCGCTTCCAGTTAGATCGCTCCCAACCAAAGCCATATCGCTCCCAACCAAGTCACACTTTTTTCACGCTTAAAGAAAGAGAAATATTCTAAGTCGTTTATTTGGAGCAAACCCGGCCGTACTTTACTTACACTTTACTTAATGTGGAGCAAAGTCACTTCAGTTTGGAAGCGATATGACTTTTTCGATGGTGCGATCTGACTTGGGTTGGGAGCGATCTAACTGGGAGCGATCTGACTATGGAGCAAAGTGACCTGATACCTCCTCCATGGGAGGCATGCATGTGGTGGCTTAATGGTTAGCATACAGGACTCTTGATTGAGCCATTTGGCCTCAAGCCCTGACCAGGCTCACTGTGTTGCGGTTGTGTTTTTTGGGCAAGACACTTTACTCTCACCCTAACCCATGCTCCATCCAGGTTTATAAATGGGTACTGGCATATTTAATGCTGGGGGGTCAGGAGAGTTGGATAATGCTGGGCGTCGGGAGGGTTGGATAATTTTTGTAATGCCTTAAATGGAAATTTGGGAGAAACAGCACTTGTTCTCCTACATCAGGTTTGTTTTGTTTTCTTAATGGAAATCTTAACGAGGACTGTTGAAGGGTGTAACAGGGAGGGGACTCCAAGATAAGTTAATGGGCAGCAGGCTGGCATGGAATGCATCCCATTCTGCTGTCTCTTTCACATCACATTTTACTGAAGGTTCCCAAAGGACTCCTTGTCATTGTGGAGAAATCTCAGGAAATCTGAATCTGGTTTTGAAAGGGAGACAGCAATCAGTGAAAACAACGGCAGATACTCAAGTGATGTTTCCACCAAACCCGCTTTTCTTTATCCCTGTGATGGAGCAGCATCCTATCCAGGGGGCAGTAGATTACTCCTAGTTGCTTCATGCTACGGAAACCGTGATAAGCTCTGGAAGTATGGGCCAGTTGGCTCAATGCAGACTTCACCTTAAAGGGGCAGTCTCACCAAGTTTTAGTGCTACTTGAAAATCCAATGAATGTGTTGGTATTAATTGGAACTCCACTAATAATTGCCTGGCGTTGCTAAAATGCACTGTACTAGTCACAAAAGTTGTTTAAAACTGGAGTGGCTACGGACAGGTAGGAAAGAAGTGGTCTAAAACTTGAAAACGTCGGGCCGACGTTTTCAATTTTGACAGCGTTACTTGGAGGAAAATCACTAAAAAAATCATTGATTATGGTTTGTTCACATCTTATAGACTGCGGTTATGCCTTTTTTGTCGTTTAAAGGTTTTTTGTTAATCATTGAGTGTACCTTTATAATTCTAGCACAGTTCACACAAAAAACATAGAAGACCTCTCGTGATACTGCCCCTTTAACCTTAATCATTTCTTTTACAGGGTGGGATTTTCAAGCTGATACATGTGGCCAAGGTAGATGGTACCACGCTCAGTCCCAACGCTATCTTCAAAGGTGGTTTTAAAGCCTTTACAATGATTCCTCTCATTGAGGAGGAACCCGTACCCAAGGACACTGTTATGGCCTATGCTGATTATTTAATCAGTCTGCCGGGCTTTGAGACTTCGAATGTTTATAAATTACACAACAGTTCTGGCCCAGCAAGTGAGTGGCTGTATGAGTGGATCATTGAGGCATTTTTCAATTCTGTTATGGCTACTGAGGAATTGGTCCTCAAGGACTTGATGAATTGCCCCACGGTGACTAAAAAGTGGGAGATAAGCATTTTTAAGGACTACATGCAAATGGGTGGTTAAAAACCCTATGGAAATAGAATCAGTTCTTTTTTATAAACTGCACTTAAATCTTAAAAAAACAAACACTTTCCATTAACACCACTTCAGCTCTAAAATTCAATCTTTATTCCTGTTGTTCACAGTTACAACAACAAACTGTATAAGCAAAATAAAAAATAACATAGTTTGTGTAGTTAGAGGCTATCTATTATTTTTATGTGATAAAAGCTTGGCTTATCTCTGTTTATCGCTCCACTTTTAAAGAAAAATATTTTACTTGCCTAATCCTTCCGAATATGAGTATCCTCCTGCTTATTACTGATATACTAACCCAAGAGTGACTAACCTTAGTAGCTTATTGTTATTTATCGCGAAAAAACCGCGAAATTACAGGGACCACGGAGACCACTTACAGTGTAAAAGTGGTAGGGCTAAAAAATCTGGCCAAAGCAATCATTTTTTAACAATTTTGGCCAAGACAAACAAGTGTTACGGGCCACTGTTCCGCCATTTATCATGCATTTGTACGCCATCATATATAACAACAACAACAACAACAATTTATTAAGGTGTTTCCATACAAAATACATGGCATTACCTAGCTAGTGATACTTAAGAAATTATAAAGATATATAAAATAGAATCAGAAATAATAATCAGTTGGAAAATAAAGTTTCATGCCTAAGAGACATTGCATGAAAAACAAAAGCAGCAGTTGATCGACATATAGCAGGATCAATGCTGTTACAAAGAAACAAAGATTTTGCATTATTATTAAACTCATTAAAAATACTATATTTGGCTGTTATTTCATTAAAGAATTTTAAACGTATGTTATCATATCATCTGAATGGCAGAAAGAACAGATTCTCAAATTCATAGGGGTCTTGGGTATTGTGTGTCTACCAGTTTCGATACGTAATTGGTGATTCCCTAGTCGAAATTTGCAAAAGGCAGATCTGTGATGAGGGTTGTTTATTGCATCCAATAAATCAGATTTTTTGGTATCTGTTTAAATGAATGATAAAAGTGTAGTTTTCTGTTTGTGCTAATTAATTGTAGTTGATGAGCTGTTAACGCTTTGCTAATGTTTTGCTTAATATGGGAAGCAAAGAGTTTGCCGTTGTTTTCATTTAATGTGATAGAGCTCGAGTTGTATTTGTTGCATAGTTGATTAATTTTATGTCAGCCATCTCCTTAGAAAGCTGTAGACATTGCTTAGAGATATTATTTTCTGGTAAACTTTGAAGATGAATCCACAATTTTATTATGGAGGTTTCAATGGCCAGTTTTAAAGGAAGTCTTCCAAGTTCATTTCTTGTTGCAACGTTTGGGCATTGTTTATTAACTCCTAGGGATTGTTTGCAAAAATATATATGTGTCTTTTCGATGTCATCTTTCTCCCAGTTGTTGAAATCATCTTTATCGTAGATACCCCAAACTTCTGAGCCGTACAGTAAGATGGGGAGAAAGAGAGAATCAAAGAGTTTATTAGTGACACTAAGAGACAATTTTGAAAAATACAATATATACAACCCTAATAAATGTAATATAGCTGTCCTCACCTGCTATACCATCCAATACAGTAAATATTTTAAATAAAGCTACCAAAGATGTCTCTTGAAGTTTCAAAAATTTCTCTTGCGGTTCTCGTTGCGAGAAACGAACTCTTGTGCGACGTCAGCTTTGCCGACACTGTCTGTTGAGGCCCCATTGGTCTCTGTTCTGTGCTTGTGGCTGTTCAAAACGGCTAACTGCTATAGCCTATTCTAGGCTCTCGGTCAGTGGGGCGAAAAGCGGGCAAGCGCGAACGAAGGAGAATTGAGGGGCTATTGTCAACTCTTGCCATGCGGACACCCCACTATTACGGACAATATTCAGATCCCCGGCTATACGGGTTTGACTGGAAATAACTCCCGCTATTACGGACTCTCACTAATACGGACACTTAACGAAGTCCCAAGCTTGTCCGCTATAACCAGAGTTGACTGTACACCCTTCTAAAGTGATCTTTGGCAGTACGGTAGGTACGGTAGGAACGCCTGCGAAAATAACTGCCGCTGCGCTACTTTGCCGAGTCTTTGACTTCGTGCATATGCAAGAGCATACTTGTTTCTTGCTTTCAAGTGGGAAAATTCATAAAATGTCCATGTCATCTGGAGCCCTAAAAATCAACCCAAGCAAAAAAAATGGTAGGGCTATAGCCCTACCAGCCCCTCCCCCTCCGCGGTCCCTGAATTAAAGACCCGCGAAAAAAGGTTCTTGCGAAAATTAACCACGCGAAATTTAATTCCCTACTATATAATTCTTTAAGCAACGTCCGTTTACTACATAACTACGTATACCTTGTCCATGTTCTCTTTTTTTTTAAGTTTTGGCGTTCAAGTTCTCTTCTTCTAAATCAATCAGATCATCTTTCTGCAGTTCTTGTAAGATGTCTTTGGTGCACTGAGTCGTCAAACTAGCTCTGCTTTGTTGGAGAGAAACGTGTCAAACTGTTTGCAGGTTCGTTTTGTTATATGGTTTTGTTCAGTGTCATTGGAAACTACTTCTACGGAAAATCAAGATCGGTTTTGCCAATTTGAGACTAACTGTTTATTAATGCAGATCAGTATTTTGACATTTTTCGCGAAATTTAGTTCCTTTCAACGTATTTTTTTTGGCCAAATCGCGAAATTTAAGTCCCGCGAAATATGCCCCCCCCCCCCCGCGAAATTAAGTTCCCGCGAAAGTAAGTAACAATAAGGTGATCTTCAACCCATTGGCACCTGTGCCGTCCGTAACCCCCCTTGGCGAGCGTTGGCGTTTGTTCTGCCTTTGATGCTGACATCATCACCTTACATACATGCATGTTTAGTCAGATTCGTATACAAATAATGTACATAACTTCGAAAAGGGAGTTGAGAGGTTAACCAGACAACCTTTAACCAAAAAAGCAGTAAGACACTACCTCTCTGTAACCTCTATTTTCATTCGCCCGCTGTAAACACTACCTCTATTGTTATTCAGGGTTAGGAGCATTGTTATGACCTGTTATCTATTGTTTTAAGAACCAATGAAGTAACTCGTTCCGAGAGGCAGTGGGCTTGTACTCAAGATCTGCAGGAGGAAAAGATATTTCCAATGATCAGAGTAATTGCATTACACCGCACGGAAATGCACAAAAATTGAGTTAAAAACTCCAAGGGGAAATTTACGTCAATTTTCGCAACAATTCTTGAGCTAAACGCAAGCCCAGTAGAAGGCCGACAACTGAAGCAAAAAGATGAGAAAATGAGAAAAAGGAAAAGTTTAAATATAAGATAAAAAACCCGAAAAGCCTTAGGTGGTAGGGGTTGGTCTATCCTAACAACCGGTAAGTGAAAACTTTAAGCTCATTTCTAGTTTTTATGTTATGGATCCTTACGGGTAGTCCGTGGACCGGTCGATATTCAGGCTAACCGGAGTGCTTTTTAGGCCAACTTGAGTGCAAGGTACACTCTTAGCCAGTTTACGGTTAGCTCTCAATAATGGTAGTGGGTTTTGCTTGATTCGGTGATTTTGTTTCGCGTTCGGCGTTCGGCAAATTACCCATGCCAAAGGTGTGCTGGTAAAAAAGCTCGAATATTCTGTCAGTTGAACGTTAAGAATTAAGCCCGGGTGGGGGGAGGGGAGAAGGGGGGGGGGGGGTACTCCCATATAAGGGCTATATAGGTATGTGCCGCTGGATAGGGTATGGTTCTCTCAACCTCGTTCCCAGGGCTTTCCCTTCTTCGTGGGCTCGACCGTCCCCACGAAAAAGGGGAAAGCCATGGGAACGAGGTTGTGGTTCTCTGTCCTAAAATAGGCATTGTCTTCCTGGTGCGATCCTTAAATAGGGTATTTAAATGCCCATCTAAACGAAAAAGAAATGGTCTGTTAAAGCTCAACTATCTATTGATGTATTAACAGAGCGATTTTACGAAGATTTGTCCGTGGTTAGCAGTAATTTGAGTCGTCACGCAACGTTTCTGCTCCCCATGTACAGCCTCCTGTGCAGACGTCTTAGGGCTCGTCACGCGTTTCCGCCTCTGCGCAGGAGGCTACATGAATAGGGCGTCTTTGGGTTTGGGCCCAAAGGGATTCAATTTTCATTTTTTTATCCTTAAATAGGGTCAGGCTTTAGGAACCTTCGCGGCACACACCTATCCGAAATTTATGTGAGTGCCCCCACCCCGGGAATTAAGGCGGGGGTACACCTGAAGCCTGTTTTTCCACCGCTAAACATGGTTTAATGCGAATATCTCGTCCGCGTTTCAAGTAATCCAGAAACGCTATGCTCATTTCACAAAGCTATGTTTAGCGGTGTTTTGTAAATTTTTTGGTGATTTTTGGGGATGTTTGGGAAGAGATAGTTTTTCTCAAAGGATTAGTAAAATTTGGAGAAATAAGAAATATTAAAGATTTAATGTGATTGAAATAAGAATTTGAAGTTAAAAATTAGTAGATGGACACCCAATCAGTCCCCTGACAACCTGGGGTGCTCTTGCGTGGGGGTCAACTGTCTGTTGGTGTTTCAAAAATAATTTTCTTTCTTCTATCCCTTCCTTAAACCTCTTAAAATTTCACTCAAAATCGGGTGTACCCCCAACTTAAGTGGACTTGGTAGATTTGTAATGGCGGCTGTGTAGAGACCACACGATATGCAATAAATTGACTTGGTTGAAAATCTTTCTGGAACGGCCTTGTTCAGTTTTCTGTAACTCTTCCGTATATTATTTTAAGGATATCCGTGTCTGATTTTCTCCAGATCCACTTCCAACGCTCAAGATAGACCAAGATACGGGGGAAGACTAGTCAACCGGCGGTATGTGCTCTTGCAGTATCTTAATATTCTGTCTTCTTACGCCTGATTTCGTTGGAATACATTTAAACTTTTAGCACAATGTGCTCCAGAGGTAAGGGACAAACGACGCCATATTTTCTGCCGAGAAAGTTTCCACGCGGTCGTGACTAGAATAATGGATACTCCAAAATCAGAAATCCGCTGGGAGACTGGAACCCATTTCTGCATATTGGGCTACCAGCTACCCTCATTAGGGGGTGGCAACTTGTAACCAAATTCACGTGTCACGTATACTTGAAACAAAAAATCCACGTATCCCTCTTCTTTTCTCGCTATTTTCACGTGTCACGGCCTAAGGTTTTCCCTTATCATGCGTCACGAATAAACTCTTTGCTATCCTCTCACGATAGCTAACCGCAAGGAAATAAAACCAGAGTGGAACTAACGCAAGTAAAACGGAATGGAACTAACTGCAAGCAAACCAGAGTGAAACTAACCGCAAGCAAACCAGAGTGATACTTAACGCAAGCACACCGAAGTGCTTGGTTTTCAGTCTCCCCGTGGATTTCTGATTTTGGAGTCTCCATTCTGGTCACTATCAATTTCACGCGGATCATTCTCGTCCCCATAGCCCTTTTGGCTTCTCTTCGCCGGCAGAGCCTTGGCACGAGAAACGAAGAAGGGCTCTGGGGACATGGAATTTTTGAATTCATTCGAATTTTTTTGATTGGCCGTTTGAAACAAAGAAATATTGACCGGAAGTAAAAGACGCCATGCCTCTCCCAATTTTTATTACAGTATATACAAACATCACGACTGCTGCAAACATGAAGACCGGAAGTCCTAGAATCAAGGACTGGAACTCTTTGTACATGCCATTCTCGTCTCCATTGCCCTTTTTGCTTCTCGTAGCAGGCAGGGCCTTGGCTAGAAGGAGACACCGAATCGAAATACACATGCCATTCAATGGCTTCCAGCGATGTTTCATAATTTCAAACTAACACATTCGTAATTTAGAGGAACTTTTCATAGTCCGAAAGTAACGTGCATTAATAATAGTGCTTTACTTATAAATGAAAAGAAGCGATTCCTTTTCTCTCCAAGTCGCTTTCCATCCTTGACAGTGGTCAGACCTTTAATTAATGCAAGCGTTTTTTCCACCAGTTGTTTGTCCGCTGTCTCACGAAAATTCACAGTGTGGGTCAAGAAGTCGAGCAGTAGATTACCTTCGGTCGATTTCTCATCAAACACCTCGGTAACATCGATGGAATATTCCTAAGTGTATATTTCATGTTTCCAGCCGTTGTCGTTAGCGATCTTGATAATCTTCTCTGTTGTTTCGTACTTTTCGCCCTCCGTGCCCTTTCCATACCAATGATTGCGTTGCATAAAAGAAACCTGGTATGCAAGGTCTTTCCTCTCGACGATACAGGCGAAAATTCCCTGGTCGCCGAGCTCCTTCTCTAAACAATAAATCAAGGCCGGCTGGATGTCAACATAGTAGATGCTGTGTATGAAATGGACCATGTCAAAATTCACTGCTCCCCTCTGACACTGCTGGCTTTCTTTGTACTCTTCAAAGGTTTGTTGGTAAATTTCAAAGTCGGTGTGTTGATCGTGCAACGTGCTTGGTAGGTTTTCGATGGCAGCTTTGTAGAGACCACACGAATATTCACTAGGCTCGATGGCTCGGTTGAACAACTTCATATGCCGCCCTTGTTCGCTTTCCTGCAATTCTTCCTTGATTATTTTCATGATTTCCATGTCCATCTCTCCCGTTCCAGCTCCAACGCTCAAGATATTAAAACGCGATGGCTGTTGGCTCCGGTGAAGAGTTAACCTTCGAATCAACGGGGGTATATGGTCTCGTAATAGCTCAAAATTCTTTGTTCTTTCTCCAGATTTTGCTAGGAATGCATTTAAACTTTTGACATAATACTCTCCGGAGGTTACATGTAAGGCAAAGGACGTCATATTTTGCACCCAGATTGAAGCAGGAACTAGCTGTGAACGATCGAGAGACGCCAGTACAGTCGGTTTGCCCTGCATGATAAACCGAAAGCGGAATTAGGAAAACCTAATTTTCTATTCCACGCAGACGCTCTTTGCGTGACGTGACGAGTTCCAAAAACGTCCCATTAAACAGCTCACATGCACAGGTGTCTGGCTTTTCTTTCATTACAGCCCTGGGCACGTTTGCATAAAGCAACTTAAGATTAAGTGGGATTTTGTGCAACTGTTCTCTGCTCCTAAGGATCTTTTCACACCTGCATTGTGTTTTCTATGCTCTTTAATCCACCTTCGGCTGATTTATCCGCAATAGTCAGGTGAATAACTTGTTCAAGAAGACCCTCCGGGACTCGGCAGAACACAGGGAATGTTGCAGAAAATCACACTTAAAGTTGCTTTTAGCAACCGGGCCCTTAGGGACTATTTTATTTTACTTTTTTATTATCATTTTATCTGTTCGACACGGTCGGTTTACTTCCTTGCGAAAGTAATGAAACGAAACGAAACATCAAAATTTACATTTTCAGTTGAATCCCGAAAACTCGCGATCGAACCCTTAATAACTCGAGCCTCCTGCTCTCTCGAACTTCTTTCAATTTCCGTCCAGGTCATTTTTACTAGTTTTACACTCAATGCCTCGAACGCCCGATAACGCGCACTTGTTGTTTTCGATTTCCCTTGAAGGTTCGAGTCATCGGGTTCAAGTGTATTATATACGTCATAACATAGCCTGCGTAGCAAGCGTTCCCGTGCGAACGAAGAGCTATGTGTCGCGCGAGTAAAGATTCTGGTCGCGCGAAAATTGAGGCGAGAGCAAAACAGGAAAAGGAGCAGGGAGGGGGTGGGGCAGCGAGGGCAAACCCCACGATTCTGAAAAACGCCCACCGATTTCTTCACGGGTGAGTTCATTCATAGATTGACAACTTGTCAATGGCGCTATTTTTCAGCGAGTCACACAACAGCATCATTTAGCTTCAAAATGCTTTTTAAAAGCCAAAATACTTCAAATTTTCGGGGAATAAAAGAAGCGCTTTCCATCCAGCGAAAGTGATGGTGTCAACACTTTAACTATAAGCTTAATTTAAATTCAAAACAAAACAATTTTTCGCGTGCTGAACAAGACCGCTCACATTTCAATCGGCCGGAAACTCGCAAAGGGAAATCACAAAAGCACTCTACACTGAGTTTGTCTGGAGCTTTAAAATAATTAGTAGAATGTTCGACTTAAAGAGCAGGTTTTCGTGAGGTTGAACTTCTACAGTTCAGCAGTTTAACGGTATTATATTGTCCTACGGGGGAAAAATTATTTAAAACCGTTTAGCGTCCGCACTGGAAGCGGTTGTTTTGAAAACTTGCCAGCGTGAGCAAATTGGCTGGCTTTAAATTTTGCAAAACAAAGGATGAGTCGCCGCCGACTTCTTTCACGTCAGAATATTAAAGTAAAACGAGTCGGAAAATCTAAGTTGAAGTTGCCAAATAATGCTGGCAAAACCTGTTCCTCCTTGCCGTTTTCCTTCGCACCCGCACAACTGAACTGGAGAAAAAAAAATGCTTTTGCCAAATCCATCAGACAGGCACAATCAATAGACAAATTGATGGCATATAATACCCTACGTTGGTCCACCTTCAGAGAACAAGCGAATTCCGCTGAGCTCAGATCTAGTTTATCGAAGCTAGAACGATTCAAACAATTATTCGTTTTGTCCTTTTCGCCCGAGTCACGCTCGAATATTATTTCGCGCCCTGGTTCAAATCAATCAGGTGAATTCGATACACTTATCAATCAGCATGACCGCGCCGCACCAATCAGAAGCCCCGTTCGTGGGCGAACGGGTTTTTCAGAATCGTGGGGTTTGCTTGCAAGCGTTCCCTCGCTGCCCCACCCCCTCCCCTCTCCTTTCCCTTTTTTGCTCTCGCCCCAATTTTCGCGCGACTGGAATCTTCGCTCGCACGCGACACATAGCACTTCGCTCGTACGGGAACGCTTGCTACGCAGGCTAGTCATAACACTGACAGTATGTATTGGAACCAGTTACTAAACCAACATCGCGTAGAAAAGGCGCTGGCTGGAGACATACGTTGTATAACTCCACCTAGCTCGATCTCACTTTAATTTTGCGTATGACACGTACGATCCAGGGAGAAAATACTGAAAATATGACGTCGTTTGCCTTGACCTCCGGAGAACACTATCAGAAAGGTTTTAATTTGTTCGTGTTGAAATCTGGAGAAAGAAAGAAATCTTATGACTCATTACGAGATCGCATACCGCCGTTGATTCGAAGGTTAAATCTTCCTAGGAGCCAACAGCCATCTCGTTTTAATATTTTAAGCATTGGAAGTGGATCAGGAGAGATGGATATGGAAATCATGAAAATAATCAAGGAAGAATTGCAGAAGAGCGGACAAGGCCGCTACACTAAGTTGTTCAACCGAGCCATCGAACCTAATGAATATGCGTGTGGTCTCTACAAAGGTGCCATTGAAAACCTGTATGGTCCGCTGAACGAACAAATGGCAGAGTTCGAAATTTGCCACCAAACCTTTGAAGAGTACAAAGAAAGCCAGGGTGAAGCGATGAAGTTTGACATGGTCCATTTCATGCACAGCATCTACTATGTCGACATCGAGCAAGCCTTGATTCATTGTTTTGAGAAGGAACTCCGCGACCAGGGTTTTTTCGCTTGTTTCGTCGAGGGACAGGACCTCATCTATGACATCTACTGGCTTACTTTGAAACAAAGAGAGTGGCATGGAGAGGACACGGATAGCGAGAGCTTTGGAACAATTGACAAGATAATCAAGATTGCTAACGACAACGGTTGGAAACATGAAATATACAACCAGGAATATTCCATCGATGTTACCGAGGTGTTTGATGAGAAGTCAACCGAAGGGAATCTACTGCTCGACTACTTGACTCACACTGTGAATTTTCGTGAGACGGCAGACAAACAACTGGTGGAAGAAACGCTTGCATTGATCAAAGATCTGACAACTGTCAAGGATGGAAAGCGTCTTGGAGAGAAAAAGGAATCGCTTCTTTTCATTTATAAGTAAAGCACTAACAGTTTACTTTCGGACTGTGTAAAATTCCTCTGTTGTTTTTACAATGAACTGCGAATGTATATGTATTATATGAAGCCAGGATGAAGTGGACTAATTTTAGATTGTGAATGACGATTATTGAATTTTTTTACAGGTTAAGTTGTTACGAATTTTCAATAGACCTTTTTCGCTTGGGCGTTTTGTTGCCCCATTACAGACCATGTGATGATACTCTTGTGAATTCTTGCTTTCAAATTTTCAAATAGTCGCGTGTATATGTATGAATAAATTTTATGTGGATAAAAGAAAAATTCTCTAGAGAATATCACGTGGTCTGTAATGGGAAAACAAACCGCCCAAGCGAAAAAGGTCTATTATTGAGTGACGCTAGAGTAGACTACTTATGCAAATTATCGAACAAAACGTTCTCTGAAGCGTTTAATTTTCGTTTTGGGGTTGCGTTTTAGGGTTGTTCTCAAAACATTAGACCTCGATTTAAAGTGGATTTGTCGTCTGCTATGAAGATGATATCCTGAAGCAAGAGTGGACTATTTAACCCGTAGCCCATGAGGCTTTGCCTCATGGGCTATTGACCCGTGGCCCTTGAGGGCGAAGGGTCTGATTGTTTTAGTATCACCTAACTAGTCGGACAGAAAAAGCAATAATAAAGTTAGCAAATGCAAGTTGAAGAAAAATTTATATGGGAATAAAACGAAAGAAAGCGTCACGAATTTTGCTACTCGATGACTATTACTAATAGTCCTCTAGTAGCGTAGCCAATCAAAATGCAGGATTTGCATTAGCCCACTAGTTGGGTGATACTAAAATATACTATATATCTGTCCTCTCCACTTGTTAAATGTGTTGTATTAGAGATACTATGGTAACGTATTCTCCAATAGAGACATAAAAATGCCAAATGCCACATACCAGAGCAAGAGTGGATTCGTTTTGCACAAGTTACTTCGGACAGCGTTTCGGAAACTGCCAAAATAAGGAGGGGGTGGGGTGGGGTGGGGTGGGTAGGTTTGCAAATCAACGGATTTGACCTTAGTAGTATAGTCGGAGTCAAACGAATACCACCTCGGGCGCACCCACCAAATTTTGCCTCTTTCCGTGACTAGTACTCCGGGGGATAAACCCCCTTCGTACTAGGGAAAGAGGCAAAGGTGGGTGCTGCTCGGTAGTATTCGTTTGACTCCGACTATACTACTTAGGAAAAACCGCAAAAAAAACAGAGAAACAAACGAGCCGCGGAACGTCTATTTAGAGGAACACAACAGTGAAGTAAACAACAATGGGACGTGGAAGAAAAGGACTCCTTAACCAAAGTCGAAAAAAAACCAAAACCCCCAAAAACAGACTGACAACCCAACATACATTATTTATCGGAGAACCGGAAAAAGGACAAATTATAGATCCACCAATACACATTTCAGACGAGCTGCTCACAGCAATGAAAAAAATGAGCCCGCAAGATTTAAAGAACACCCTGATACAACAAGAAGAAACAAGTGAGGAAGAAGAAACATACGACTTAACAGAAATGGAAGAGTATGATTTGACGGGATCAGGAGAGCCTGTTTATGAAACACCAATCATGACGCCGCAGCTGTACCGCAGAATAATGGCGAATGAGTTTAGCCAGGACCAGGTGGAGTACATAATAAAGAAAAGTTTGAAGTTTTAACCTGCAAATTCAGGATGATGGTTTCTATCAAGATATTCAGAAGCATCAAGAATAGCTTCCACAGCTTGAGCCGTAATAAGTTTGACATCATTTACCCAAGAGGGGGAAGAAAGGTCTATGATAGCGCACACGAGCATGTGGACCGACACAAGCATTTGCACAGGTATATTTATGCTGCGTATTTTTTTGCCACCATTTGGACAAAAGCAGCGGGTTGTAAATGGCACTCACACACATGCAAAAGCTTTTTAATAAAAAACTGGCTGAGATAACGGCGGAAGCAGCGAAAAAGTTCGAAGAAGAAATAAAAAAATATCAAGAAGACCCCCATGTGTATATCGATGGAATGAAAATCAAGAAGACCCTAAACCAATGCATCCCATACACGGATGAAGAATGGGAAAAATACCAGCGGGACAAAGCGGACAGAGACAATAAACATCTAATAAGCTTCATAGATAAAGTTTTTTTCGAAGACGGCGGGCTGCAATTTAAAGAAACGCAAACAAATGTAAATAAACAGGTTAACAACATTTAAACGTTATGGACACATTAGAACTGATTCAAGCACTTCCGGCAGAACTTCGAGAACAAATCCGCAACGAGTATATTATAATAAGACTCTGGCAACGTAAAATGCTTGGCTGGGACGATGTCAGAAAAGAAATCAATAAAGGGTATACTTCAATGAAGCTCAGACAGCGAAAAACTCTTGGCTGGGATAAAGTTCATGCTGCAATCTATGAAGCACCATTTTGCGATCGCAATAAACAAATTGTAAGGGTCTTGTTTTGTTATAAATGTGACAGAAGCAGATGTTCGCGAAATGGTCTCTGTAATCTGTGCATTAGAAATGGATTCAGACACTATCTCGGCTATCCTATTTTTGATGAAAATGATTATGATGAGTGCTTCAAGAGATCTTTCTCCTCGAAATGGAGAGGAGTCTTTGCGTGACCTTTTCTCAGAAAGACCGGAAACTAATATTTTCTAGTCGAAGCGGGGGTTTCCCTGTTTGTCGAAGCGGGGGTTTCCCCTGTTTTAAGGAATAGGTAAGCAAATGGGTTGTAAGACAGAAACACAACAAGAGTGTAAAATAAATTAATTTTATTCAAGTAGATTATAAATTTTATGCAACTACAACATGACGTCACGACACAGCTGTGTCGGTCCACAACAATGGAAACAAGATAGAAGCTGGTGATTTGCATAAGTCCCACGCCGTGGGACCATGACGAGCTTTGCCCTCAAAAAAGATTCTGTCCAGGAGGTCGTTTAATCTTGTACAAGACTTGTCATCGCATGCCAGGAAATGTGACATGAAACTGGACCGCAGATCTTTTCTTTTGTCACGCAGTCTCTGCATTCGTGGTCTCATGTGGTCGTAATGTATTCAGTGACTATTCAGTAAACCCTCTTATGGAGTTTTCCTCGTTTAAGTGCTATTATACAGGCGTTTGCGAGACTTCAAAGCTATTGTGCCCAAAAATTTTCCTGGCAACACTATCAAATCTAAGCTGGCATTTTTATATCGGTACTACACGAGATTGTCCGAGACTGGAAACACATCATTGATTATCCACAACAAAGCCGCGCGTATAAATCGTCTTTGGTAAGTTGCATCTGTACATGTATAAGCAAGCCGAGGAAAATTGACATCAGTAATAGCTGGATCAAAAGTATTTTCGACAAGCGGTAATAAGAAGGATGCACGAATAGTACGAGAAGTGGCCGTGGCGCTTTTAAGGACTCCATTCTAATTTATTTCTTGACTAATCTGATTGAATTGAGGAGCATCTTAACGCATCTTCGTTGCATTTTCTTTGTAATATAGTTCTCGCTATGTTGCAAGTGTAGACGATTGCGAACCCAGCAGTCGACGGCCAGGAATATGCAAGCGTTTTGTGTAATGAATATAAAAGATTCGGCATTTTCGTCTTTTGATCATTGTTACCGCGAATAAATTAATTCTGGCGGGAAATACAAGGTTGCAAACCATGTTATGGAAGCTAGACAAAAACCACATCGGTAAGTTGTATTAACAATATTTAGAAGTTATACACTTAAATTTTGCTTTTCTTGGATTGAACTGTTGTTATCTGTAGGCAGAACATTAACCCCGCACTAAATTATTCTGTCCTACTTGGGTAGTCAGTTCTTTATTGAACTGTTGTTATCTGTAGGCAGAATATTAACCTCGCGCTAAATTATTCTGTCTTACTTATACACTTAAATCTTGCTTTTCTTGGATTGAACTGTTACTATCTGTGGGCAGAGTATTAACCTCGCGCTTAACTATTCTGTCCTACTTGGGTAGTCAGTCCTTTATTGAGCTGTTGTTATCTATAGGCAGAACATTAACGCTTAACTACTCTGTCCTACTTGGGTAGTCAGTTCTTTATTGAGCTGTTGTTATCTGTAGGCAGAACATTAACCCCGCACTAAATTATTCTGTCCTACTTGGGTAGTCAGTTCTTTATTGAGCTGTTGTTATCTGTAGGCAGAATATTAACCCCGCACTAAATTATTCTGTCTTACTTGGGTAGTCAGTTCTTTATTGAACTGTTGTTATCTGTAAGCAGGAATATTAACCCCGCGCTAAATTATTCTGTCTTACGTGGGTAGTCAGTTCTTTATTGAACTGTTGTTTTCTGTGAGCAGAATAATAACCTCGCGCTAATATTTTTAACGTAAGACCTTTTTATGAGCTGCCAGCTAAACTGTTGTAAAACATGAATCTCACGCTTCGATGTTTGTTGTTAATTTTTCTTAGCTAGTTAGTCACCAAAATCAATCTCGTGCTCCAGCTAATATCTGTTTTTGTTTTTCTTTCTCTCCAGGGAAGCCGTTAATATTATAAACTGCCAGAAGGCGTCTGGAAAATATTTTTGATCAAGTTCGAAAAGGTGTTACCGCCAACACGTAGATGGTGCTAATCTTGCGAAATACGTTCTTCTATTACAGTTAATAATAAGCCATGGGTAGATTCAATCTACCCTTAGCCTAATTTGCATAAATTTTTTTCGAGGGCAAAGCTCGTCATGCACACCAAATAAAAATTCGAACTTGAAGAAAATTCGGTTACGGCGTAACCCATTTCTATTGTTAGTCTAATTAATGCTTAAAAATCGGTTACGGCGTAACCCATCTTTGTTGTTATTCTAATTAATGCTAAAATTCGGTTACGGCGTAACCCATTTCTATTGTTTTGAATCAACAGTTCTTCAGTCGACGTAGTTCAGCGTAAATCTTAGCAACTCTTCGAATAGCGATTTAACCTCTTCACTCCCGTTTGAAGCATTCACGAGAACATCTCTCAGCTTCCCAAGATCAGTTCGAAAGGATAAAACCGCGTCTTGTTCATTTTTTTTGTTCTAACCAAACGACAAGAACTGTCTACTCGCTAGAAGATGAAGCAACTGAATAGATTTTAAGTGTGTTGTACTAATAAAGCAACGGGCTTTCACGCTTCGCCAAGCATGTCAATCAAAACACGTGAAACTTGTTTCTAGAACGTTCTGTCACGTGCCAATAACACGAGGCAAAACACGTGAAACTTGTCTCTAGAACGTTCTGTACACGTGCCAATAACACGAGACAGGAAAACTACATGCATGGTTACACGTCGGCAAACATACTACCTAAAAGAAAAATCGTCTATTAAAATTAAACTTACTAATACGCGTTTTGTATTAACTAGTTGTGATTCTGCGCGACTAGGTTGAGATAAACTAAGTGCAAAATATTGTCCCGAATCTAATCTTATTCTTGCACCGTTAGAACCTTGGGGTGCAGCATATTGGTATTGTAAACCATCAGCATTACGTACGCTTGTAAATGGAGTGTCAGTTAACAAACTGCCGGGTATTCTAAAACCAAAACCTATTCTTTCATAAGTTCGAGAGGCACCCTTTAGTTCGATAATTAAAGCTGAGACACCCTCGATTAAACAAGGAAATGGCGCCATTACACGAATGTTATTACCGAATTTAACAAAAGTTCTATCACCTCCTTTATTTTCATTGTAGATCCATTCTCCAGTTATTACTATTCTAGGTTGCAAATTTCTTATAACATAACCACTTAGATCTAAATCTTTTTGTAATTTGATAGTATCGTTTTCTATTTTGTACCCTCTATCATAATTTTTCAACGAAAAACCGTTTAGATCTAAATCTGTTTGTAGAGTAAAATCGCCGTCATCGATAACGAAAGCCTGATCGTAAACAGTTCCGTCTACATCTGTTTGATAACCTTTTACCCCATAAATAATCAAAGCAGCCTTTTCAAGTGGCGAAGAGCCATCATAACCCGAATTTGAAATATCAAGATAGATTGTGTTATCATTGTCTTTATATTTGCGCGTGTGAATAATGGTGCGTGAATATTTCGGGCTGTGACTGTTGAAGTGCTTGGTATGGTAATTAAGAGTATCAACCGGGTTAGGGGTTGAAGCACTTATAAACCAATTAGTATCAACTTTTGGGATAAAGAACTCGACACATATAGTGTACTCTCCTTCGGGCAGAGGTTTTTTATTTAGCTTTAAGCGTGAGTTGAAAGAATTGACACCAGTTCTTACGAGATTGAAAGTATAAGCTTTTTTATTCACACTGTGAAGGTTGGATGTAAAGTCTTCTAACGTAACAGAAGTAACATTGTTTACATCTGTAACACCTGACCCTCGCTCCAAATAGGCTAAGGCATTCTTTTTATGTGAGTGTCCTGCTGAAATAGAATTTGAGCCCACATATTTTTTCATTGAACCAAGATTTACAGCATCCTGATCACCCGTCGGATTCGCAAGTTGCTTTATCGCATGGTCTTTCATGAGAATATCTCCAGAAATATTAGCGGTTGATACATCCCCACTATCACCCTTTTCCCCTTTTTCACCTTTATCCCCCATAGCTCCTTTCGAACCCGCAGGTCCAGTTGCTCCAGTGGGTCCCGCGGGTCCAGTTGCTCCAGTTGGTCCTGTAGGTCCCGTTGCTCCCGCAGGGCCAGCAGGTCCGGTCGGTCCTTGTGATCCAGTATCACCTTTTATTCCTTTTTCTCCAGCATCACCTTTATCTCCTTTAGGACCTTGTGGGCCAGTATTTCCCTTATCACCTTTTTCACCTTTAGGGCCACGCGCTCCAGTTGCGCCAGTTGGACCAGCAGGGCCGGCTTCCCCTCGGATTGAAGTAGACTCTTCATGTGTTTGAGTTGCACCCGTAGCACCGTTAATAAACCCCATTCTTCTTCTATATATTTTCGTCAAAATTTTTAAGTGTGGTTTTTTTTGGTTTGTCGTGGTATAAAAAAGAATATTTAGCATCGGTAGCCCTTTCAAGCAGCGCTCTGTCAATTCCCAATTCATCGGCAATACGGTTATTTTCTTTGGGAAGAAAGTTGAAAATGCAAAAGTGGCTACAATTATCTCGGATGTTTTTGGGGACCTTAAAATAGCTTTGAGAAAGATAAATGACGCTGCAATTGCGGTGGCGACCGTTGATAAAATAATCGATAATGTCGTTTTGGTTGCTTTCACAAACCATGTCATCGAAAATTACAATCTTTTGATTGTCAGTGGACAGCGTTTCCAAAGGAATAACATCGTTGGCGGCTTCAATAACATTATAGCCAGCCACAGGATTGACTCTTGTGTCGAAATCATCAATCAAATATTGGTACTTGTCTTGATGCAGGTTCTTAGCGCAAAGGTAAATTTTGTCGTAGACCAACAGCCTGTAAAGCATATGCATGAGAATATTTGTCTTACCAGAGTTGCTTGGCCCGCAAATAAGCATCCGAAAGGTATCTGCTGGCATACAAGGGTGGCCTTGCTTGTAATTACTTTTTGTAGTCAAACTGGGGTCGTAATTGGGAATTTTCATTTTTTTTCTGTTATATATACGGCAAAAATATGTCCATGAAGAAGTGGCGAAAACTTGTCGGTGAAAAGGCTGAAGTTGAGCAGCAGAACGACAGAATCCTCGCGGCAATAAAAAATAACAAAATCAATAAAGAGTTTGGTCAGCTATCAGGTGAGGATTTGTTCAAACCTATCACATCGCGGCTTGACAAACTCCAAGTAGGGGATAGCAACTCAAAAGAAGAGGAAGAAATCCCGGATTATGGTATGGATGAGTTTGATTTAAACAACCCCTTCGACGGAGATTTTAATCCGGATGCGGAAACACCACCTCCAACACCATCACCATCACCATCACCTACACCATCACCAACACCAACACCATCACCATCACCAACATCATCACCACCACCATCTCCTACATCAACACCGTTACCACCTTTAGCTGAAGAGGAAGAAATGGAATTAATGGAAGAAAGTGGGGCAAGTCCAGGGGAAAAACCAAGTAAATGGGGGCCACCACAAGAACTGGTTATCGAGGGATCAGAGTCGAATGACCTGCGGACACTGAACGGGATGTTAACAGTAAATAAAAACAATCCGAACTATGTTGTAAAAAGCAAAACATCAAAATTTCACGGCTACACAATGGCAAAAATAAGAAGGGCAAGAGATGAAATTCTTGAAAGGAGAAAAAAAGGGATTAAAATCCCCATACAGCAGCTGATGCCCGATGTTGATGATGATGAACCCGACAGAGAAATGGAAGGAAGTGGAAGTGTTGATCCAAACGCTTTGGTTGAAAGGCTACACTTAAGCTTGGCGTCTATACAGGCGGGCAACACCTCACTAAAGCTGAAAAAACAGGTCCAGCAGATGTTAGGGCTGCTGGTAAAGCTAAAGGAAATAACACAAAAAGAAGCCCACAAAATTTTGGGAAGTATTATATAAGCAACATGTCAACCCATTTTCATTTCAACCTGTTGCTCGACTCGCAGCTGGCCAAACAAAACAACGCCAACAGCAAGTCACATGACTTTACAATTAACTTTGACCCGCCAATCTCTTTAGAACCCTCCAAATCGTACAAGGCGGCGTTAAATGAGCTGGTATCCATGTCTTATTCGTGGTACAACATCGCGAAACGGTACAACAACAACGAATTCAAATGGCGGAAAAAAACAGAGAACTGGAAAACCGTGACAATTCCGGATGGAATGTATGATTACGACGGTCTCAACACCACCATTCAGGCACTAATCGGAAGAGTGGATCCCAAGGATGAAAAATCCAAGTTTATTTTTCAGCTGTATTTTCACACCACAACGTATCGGGCGGTCATTCTGTTGCAGGACGGCTACGAGCTTGACCTAAGTGGAGGTGAATTCGCCGCGTTGCTAGGTTTTGACAAGAAAACAATAGACGGAGCGAACAATAGGAGCGACCACGTGCCAAATATAACAAGAGGCGTCGACTGGATCTACGTCCATTGCGATCTCATTACAAGGGCTGTGGACAACATCGGAGGCGACGTTATGTTCTCTTTTTCAACCGCTGAACTCTCAGTCAGCTACCCCTTTTCAAAAGAGCCTCGCCGTCTCCTGTGGCACCCGGTGAACAAAAACAGAATCAATGCGATAAATATCAAAATCACGGACGGACGCAACAACATTATAGATCTGAATGACCAAGACGTGGCTTTAAGTATCATCATTGAAGAAGAAAAAGAAAAATAATTTACACATAAGTATAATAATGAATCATCCGAGTGAGTGGGCGAGATATTATGACGCGCCAAACGGAACCTATAGATACAGACACAAAGGTACGGGGGTTGTAAGAGACACCCTGATGAATATAGGAAAGCGGTTCAAAAAGCAAGTTACCCGTCAGACGTTGGAGAAGGCTGTAAATGAAGCCTCGAAGCAAATGCTGAAAAAAGCCGCAGAAAAAGCAGAAGAAAAAGCGGCTGACAAGATACAAGCGGTTTTGCGAAATAGCACACCCCAGAAAACCCCAAGTGTAAAACCCAAGAGTAAAAAGCCTTCAAGTGTAAAACCCAAGAGTAAAAAGACTGCAAGTGTAAAACCAAAGAGTAAAAAGACCCCATCACAGAAACTTAGTACCGAGTCGAAACAAAAACTGAAGAAGATGCTAAACCCTGGGGTAGCAACTCAGTTAAGCGGGGATTCACGGAAAAAGTTGCAACAGATTTTAAACGCGGGTCGGGCTGCAAGGTTGAAAGTAAACCAATTGATAGCAGAAAATTAAAATAATTTTTTAAAAAGATATATAGGACGCAAGATGTTCAGAAGCCACAGGCATTTGGAAAAAACAGAGTATGTTCGTATCATATTAGACAAACCGATCACTATCCCAGGAAACGATCAGCACCAGGTAAAAACAAACTATAAATTCACACTCACCGACCGAGACAACTGGTTTGACTGGTATAACGCCTACTTCCGGGCTGATTTCACTTTCGAGGTAACCGCGGATGGCGCGCAAGTTGCAGCAGACGTCCGGGCAGCGCCCATTAACGGCTCATTTTCACTGATAAACAAACTTGTGGTAAAATCATCGGGTAAAAACATTTACAACGTAGACAACATTCACAAGCTCATATTTATCAAAAACTTGTTGGATTTTTCTGATGACTTTGCGAGGAGCGCAGCGAAAGATCAGTTTTGGTATTTGGATACAACGGATAGCAATGTAACGGCTGTCGCTGCCACTAACCTTGGAATCAGACAAAGGGGCTTGCTTGCCCACGGAGGCCGCACGGTTGAAACCCTTATACCGCTTAACAGGTACTCATTTTTCGAAGAGCTGAGTGATAAGCTTCTCCCCCCAATGCAGATGGAGTTCGAAATTGAGCTACAATCGGATGCAGAGCTGATTTGGCAAAACGATGGCGGCACCAGTCGTAGGATAGTGGTGAGAAACTTCGAGCTGTGGGTTCCAATGCTGCGTTTTACCAGCGAAGGACAGAAGCTCGCAAACGAAAACTTTTTGAAACCTCAGAAATGGACGTACCTAAATGAAATGATCCAACCCAGCAGCAGCCGGCGTGACGCTTTCGGACAGTGGCAGATAAATCCTGGTATAAAGGATGCCAAACATGTTTTCATTTTCATTCAACAGTCAAGGAAAAAGGACTCCGCGGTTCAAAACCCCTACTTCTTTGACACCTTTAACATTGACGGAGACAATTCAGCCAAGCTAGCGACATGTCGGTTGCAGTACGGCTCTTCACAGTACTATCCGGAGCTGGAGTACGACGAAAACTTCAAACTGCGCATTCTTAATGACTTAAAGAACTACCGGTACCGTAAAAACGACTACAACACCGGTGTTCAGCTTCAGCCCAACAACTTCAAGGATTTATACCCAGTACTCTATTTCGACCTACGTGAAAACAAGGACAACAAGACCAACGACCCGAAGCAGATGGTTTTCCACTACAGGCTCAACGAGGCGGCCAACGCGCAAGACTACACCATTTATGCAGGAATTTTGTACGAGTCCGAATTTGTTCTCAAGCAGGTGGGTAATGAGCTGGTGATGGTATAGTGGAATTAGCTACTCACGCTCTGAAAAAAGAATGTTTGGAGGTGGAGTTGCTGATACCCCAAAGTGAAATAATTTTTGTATGAAATATAAGAAATGACGACTTACTATCCGCACAAGATTTCACTTTCAGACGGGCAAAAGGTAAGCCTCGCGCAAGCCTTTGGGCGAGGAGAAGCAGTTACGCTCAGATTTAAAAACGAGGCTATAACCGGCGGCAGCGACACTTTGCACTTGACCGCCAGGCAGATCAAAAAAATAGAGCGCGCTATCAAAAACAAAACGGGCGTGGATATAGACATGAGCAAGACACAAATCAGACATGTGCGCACGCGTAGCGGCACTTTGCCCTTGACCCCCAGACAGATCAAAGAAATAGAGCGCGCTATCAAAAACAAAACGGGCATGGATATAGACATGAGCAAGAGACAAATCAGACATGTGCCCAAGCTGGCGAATGGTGCAGGCATGCGGGTTAAACCCCCAACAGGAGGAAAGGGAATGCGCATCAACCCTCCACCATATATGCGCCCACCACCATTTATAGGTTCTTGGGGTGACCAAAAAAAAGCCCGCCTTCGTTGATGTCCCCTTAACTGATTATGACTTGCAGCGATGGTGCCAATACTTGAAAATCCCCATCAAAGGTATATTTGCGAGAGACGAGATCCACGTGAAAAACCACTCCCCTTGTATAATCAACATGGATGATCTTGGAGGGCCAGGCACCCATTGGGTTTGCTGCTGGGATGGAACTGAATATTTTGACTCTTTCGGTTTACCTCCACCCGCGGAATGGGAAATTGAGTTGATTCTTGAAGGTAAAAAGACCTTTCTACGAAATGACAACCAGCTTCAGTGGGAATTCAGTGTGCGCTGCGGCTACTACTGTTTGCTTTTCCTGAATGAGCGTAACAAAGGGCGGTCGTTTCGAGATATTTTGAGCATGTTTTCTGAAAATACACGCGCCAACGAGGCTGTGGTGAAGGATTATTTTACACAGTGGGGTAAACCC
Source organism: Meandrina meandrites (assembly GCA_963693305.1). Classification (NCBI taxonomy): domain Eukaryota; kingdom Metazoa; phylum Cnidaria; class Anthozoa; order Scleractinia; family Meandrinidae; genus Meandrina; species Meandrina meandrites. The sequence goes on along the minus strand of OY855908.1, from coordinate 7,208,362 downwards.
CACACCCCATGAATTTTGGTTAATTATATAGGATGGATGTGTACTGTGTGAAAGAAAAGCGTTTCACACCCAATGTGACGGGGAGTGAAAAAATCACAACCACAAAAAACAATAGAAGACTGCTCAGAGTAAAATGCACCAGCTGCGGCATTACCAAGACAAGGTTCTTACCAGTAAACGGAGACAAAAAAGGCGGCGCGTTGTCGTCGAGAAGGGGACCTTCGACTGTTGATAAAATTGCGTATGTTGCCTCGAACTTTGTGACCCCTGCCCCCAGTTTCGCTGCAGCCGCCAAAATACTCGGAAGCCAAGCTTTGAAAGGGGTTACGGACAACGTAAAGTATTTTAGAAAGAGCCGTTAGTCAAAGTGAATTTAGCTTATTTATATAGTATGGATGTTTACTGTGTGAAAGAAAAGCGCTTCACACCCAATGTGGTGGGAAGTGAAAAAATTACAACCGCAAAAAACGGCAGAAGACTGCTTAAAGTAAAATGCGCCAGCTGCGGCATTACCAAGACAAGATTCATAAGTGACAGTTGGATTAAACCTGAAAATGTTCAAGAAGGAGGTAATATTTTGGAACCAATATTTAAGTGGACCAGAAGGGGTTTACCCAAAAAGAAGAGAGAAGAACTTGCACGCGCTGAAAAAAGAATGTTTGGAGGTGGGGTTCTTGATACAGTTGGAAATACAGCAGCTGAAGCTTTCTTTGAGTACGGAGTTCCTTATTTAGCAAAGCAAGGTGTGAAACAAGGAAGATACTTTGCAAGCGAGTTTCTGAGACAACCAGAGTATCAGAAGAAGTTAGCCAATAAAGCCAAACCAATCGCGAGAAAAGCTGTTAATTACACAATTGATGCTTTGTCTGGGGATTTGTTGACTAAAGCCTCAAACAGATTAAGACCAAAAGATATGATACCGGGAAATAAGTTGAAAGGTGGGTGTCACAATTAGTGAGGTAAACCCAAAGTTAATTTTCTTTAATTATATAAGATGGAGGTATACTGTGTGAAGGAAAAGCGTTTCACACCCAACGTACCGGGAAGCGAAAAAAACACTACCACAAAAAACGGTAGAAGGCTGCTTAAAGTAAAATGCGCAAGTTGTGGCATTACCAAGACACGGTTTATTTCTAATAAAACGCAAGGTGCCGGCCATGATATGAGAATTTATGCAGGTAATCGAGTAGATGACCCAACAAACCCTCTTTACCAACGTGGTGGGGCTTTTGATTTGCATAAAGCTATTGGTAAGCTGCCTAAGCCGAAAAAGGGGTGGACACTTCCTGGTCATAACTACACAGGACCGTACAATCCTCTTGAAAAACAGCTTTCTTACGACCCCAAGACGGGAAAGATCTTGAAGATATACCAGCAACCCACAGGCGCCACGGACGCTGTTTCAATGCAGCATGACGTTGATTATGCCGTCTGTGCAGGCAAGAAAAATGAGAAAGGCTGCAAACACGCTGCTGACAAAAAAATGGTGAAGGCGCTTGATGCTATTCCCAAAAACAAACGGCAATGGGGTCATGCCGCGGCGCGCAACGCAATCAGCTCGAAGCAAAAAGTGGGATTGGGTGTCGGTGAAACGATCAATAAAAATATCGGTGAAAAAATTCCAGGCTTTCAACCGGCTCAAGATGTGGCTGCTGCAATCATGGCTGTCACAGGTGGTGATAAGGATTTGTTTAAAAAGTATTGGAGTGGTGCCATCGCAAAAGGTGCCTTTAACAAGAAAACCGGTCTGTTCAGCAAAAAGTTTTGGACGCACCCTAAAAATACAACTGGGCCATGTAATCGGGTTGTATATAAAAATGGAAAATGGCATAACCAATATTGCGACTAAAATATTTTTAACACATATATAAGAAATGGATTCTGCAACAAAATTTAGGCGGGCTGAAATAGAAAAGATGAAAAAAAATCTTGAAAACCAGTTGATGCATTACTACCAAACCTCAGCCAAGTTTAAACGGTGGCACACGCGGTGTCAAACAGTATGTGCGTTAACAGGCGGAGTTGCTACCATTCTTACAGGCTCTGGGTTGGCCGCTTCTCTTTCTGTGGTTGGCGTTGTTGTTGGCGCCCCTTTAATCGCAACTGCCACCTTGTTTTCATTGGTGTCAACCTCCTCCATCGTCACCGTCAAATTTTTCCTGCGTAAAGCGAAAAAACACGAAAAAATACAAACTTTGGCTGAAGCTACGCTGAGCTCAATCAACTCTCTCATATCGACCGCTCTTGAAGATGGTAAAATCTCAGACAGTGAGTACCAAGATATTATCAAAAAGTACAACAGCTTTACTACTGCAAAGACAAAACTCCGTTTTTCAAACCACACTGACGGCGGGGTAAAGGTTAACAGAACATCAAAGACAACTTCTGTTTAATGGTGGGGTGTTTGCCTCCAACCACCATTCGTTAAAACTTTTTTCGGCTTTATTTCTGGTTTGTACCATCTTCGGCAATCTTTTCGTGAGCTTTCCCAGTATTGCATTTTTCGCCGGCCAATCGATAGGTGAGACCTTTTGAAAATAGTTGTATAAAAAACAAACGTAGTTACACGATCCGGGGTAGCAACTCAGTTGCTGATTCCGCTTGAATTGGTGAATGACATTACCCAAAAAGGTCAGCCCCATATTGTCACCGACCTGATCTACAGAAATGCCGACTTTTTTTAGTACCGCGAGTAAATACCATAATTTGAGGTGGTGTCTCATCTCTTCATGGGGCTCATCCGGCAGTGGGGGTTCCCATGAGTAAAAGTCAAGATCTTTTTCGGGTTTGATTTCTTTTATTAACGCTTCCTGCTCTTCCAACAACATTTTTTCCAGTTGTTGCCTGTAGGGGTTAGGTACGCGAAGTTTTGTATCCATGTATATATGATCGCGCATAATTATTTAAATGGATAAAAAATTGGAGCGGCGTTATTACAGCCCGCAGGGTTACTGGAAAGGTATCTCTGCCATTAAAAAATTAGCGGTCGCTGCAAAGGTTCCTGAAGTTATTGCCAAAGAATGGTTGTTCAAACAAGCGCTCTGGCAGATTTACCTCCCCGCACCGCGCTACATTCCTCGTCTAAAATTCGACGTGCCTACACCCAACAAAGTGCATCAGGCAGATCTTCTTTTTCTACCACATGACAAAGTGGGTCGTAGCACTTACAAATACGCGCTTACCGTTGTTGATGTTGCCAGCAGATTCAAAGAAGCTCAGCCTTTAACTTCTAAAAACTCTGATGAGGTTGCCAAAGCTTTTAAGACAATTTATACACGTGGACCTTTGGAATGGCCGCAGATGTTGCAAGTTGATCCTGGGCGTGAATTTATGGGCGCTGTTACAAAAGAAATGGAAAATCACAAAACTTCTATCAGACGTGGCCACCCCGAAATACATAGAGACCAAGCTATTGTTGAACGTTTCAATCGTACCTTGGCTGAGCGTTTGTTTGGGTATCAGTATGCAGTTGAAATGCGTTCGCCTGAGGGTTTGCGGTCTCGAGAGTGGGTAAAAAGGCTCCCCAAAGTTGTTTCTGCTCTGAACAACCAAGTCACTCGGCTGATTGGTATGAAACCTGCTGTTGCAATCAAGAAAAAAAATGTTTATGCAGAACCGTCAACTAAATATTTGAGACCTGTTGGAGAAAATGAAAAAAAGCTCCCCTCCATAGTTTTGGTTCGATATTTGTACCAACCTGGTGAGCTTGAAGGTGGTGTTAAAAGAGCCACTGATCCAATCTGGTCCTTGGATGTTTATAATATTGAACGCTCTTTTTCTAAACCGAATCAGCCTGTTTTCTACTATTTGTCTGACGGTCCCAAACGTGGTTTTGTACGTGAAGAACTGCTTGTTGTACCTCCAAACACACAATTACCCCCAACTAATGTAAACTAGATATGGTATTCAATTGGTTCCGTGTGTATTCCATCCGGCAGCACCCATCTTTTGTCATAATATGCGCTCAACCCCAGCTTCTCCTGCTCGTATGTTACCATGTTCCCGTCCCGCATCCGGAATCCGCGGTTTGTTGCCATGTCTTTGTTTCCATCTAGCGCTGCCTTGAAACGGTGCCAGTTGATCTCGTTTTGCCTCTTTGACATCCCCTTTGAGCTCAGTTTCTTCTTTTTTGCTTCCCCATCTTCTGTATAATAACATTTTGAGCACAGCGCGATCATCCGCTCACCTTCAAATTCCTTTTTAAACAGTCCTGGGGTTCTCCCGCTCCACTTGTCCCATGCCAGCCAGTTCTTTTTTTCTGCCTCAAATTCCGCTTTCATATCTGGTTTCACAATGTCTTCCAGACTCTTTCCTGAGATTGCGAGGTAGTTGCTGTCTGTATCCATCTGGATCAGCTCGAAATCTTTTCTGTCAAGATACCTATCCAAGAAGTCGTAGTAAAATTCAAGCATCCTCAACTTAGCTAGCTGATACACCGCTATTCCTACCTGAAATGGGCGTCTGATTGTTATCCGTGCTTTTCTGCTTTCTAACTCATATGCTTCTCCAATCTCATCCAAGTCTGAAAAGTATGCGCTTCTCAATGCTCTGTCCACCACCTTTTCATCTTTGGTGTAAATTACGTTTGTTTGCCGCTCTAACGCTTCTATCAGCTTCCCATATCCACTGTTTCCCAGAAGTTTGAATATATCAGCCAATAGTGCTTTGCTTTTGTCCACATCCCCTGTACGGCGGTTTTCTGTGACTTCTTTCACGAACCATTCGAATATTACTTTCGGCTCGTAGTCGATCGTCCGGTAGACTCTAGTTATCTTTGCCCCGTGGTTTATGTACCATTGCAGCAGCGGCTCGTACAAAAGTATCCGCTGTGCTGACAACGTCCCCATTAGTTTCTTGTTTTTCTCCACCACTTTTCTTCCTGTTGCTTTCAAGTATTTTTTCATGTGCTTTGGAACGGCTTTGGTCGGTACCGATTTTTTGTGAAAGAAGGGGCACATTTCTTCAAACTTTTGGTGCAAGTGGTTTGGGATTTCTATGTCCACTTCTGCGTACCCGAACCAGCTTTTTTCTTTTAATCTGTGCGTTAATATTGGGGCAGCATCTACTTGATACTCGTCCGTGTAGTGTACAACCCTTTCTTTTCCGCATGGCATTTCTCTCAGCATTGTTGAGAGGTACAGCGCGTTCGCGTCATATCCGAGGATGTTTTGACAAAGTTTCGCGTGGGCTTCTGTTATAATTTCTCCATCCCTTGGGATTGGGTATTGATGCGATCTTATCCGCGTTTTACCTGCTTCATGATATCTTGTGAAGACCAAACTTGGCCCTCCGACTACCGCCCCTTTTAACATCTCATACGCTTCTTTACTTGGAGCATATAGTTCCGCTTTGCGTTCTATTGCACCTTTTAGCAAGTAATGCAAACTCACCCCCGGTATGCTGACTGCGTCTTTCATTATGTCTATCCCCTTCTCTATGTAAAAGTTTTTCATTTTTTGGAGCGCTTCAAGCCCGGGTGCCACATCCAGATTATTGTAATATTTCAGCCAGTCTTTAAAGGTTTTCATCCCTTTTTCTTTGAACAGTCTCTGACATTCCTCCCATTCTTTCCGTGTTAGAACGTACTCATTCTTAAGCTTCGAATACCAGTGCAGGTAATCTGGCAATCCTGGGTAATCCAGCTTTTCTGCGCTGTTAAACCACTCGTATGGGAGCCAGGATTTTGTTGCCTTGCAGTCGTACGCTTCCACCCATTTCGCGTAGCTGATTCCTGGGCCCAAGTAGTTGATTATGTCCAGGAAACGCAATCTGTCCGTGAGTAAGAACATGATTTTACTCCCATTCTTTGCCACTCTCACTTTGTTGGTTGTACCTGCGAGCTGTTCCGCGAAGTAATTCTTTATTAGGTTCAAATCATAACTTCCTGAGTTGAAACCGAGTGTTGGCACCTGGTCGCACCATTCTTCTATTTTTTTTCTTTGATCTTTTGGTATCAGCTCGATGTCTGCCGGCATGAATTCTGCGCGCACTTTTGCTCTGATGTTTTTCTCTCGTCTTTTCAGTTCTTCCATGAACTTTTGAACTAACACTTTGGGGTTTTTTTCACAGATGTGGGTTGGCTCTCTTTCCAATGTATCGCCCACGCTTACTGAGATTGGTATGTGTTTGTTCTCAATCGTGAGATTTCCTGTTGGTTCCTTTCGATGGTTTTTGTCTCCGTACGCCTCAAAGTCATACAGAATAGCGTGTGGATAGCTTTTTGTTTGAGGTTTTGATGGTTCTTCACCATATTTGTCTGCACCTCCTGGAACGAGCCACTGACATGACCAACACTCGATTACTTTGTATCCGACCTTTCTTAGGTGGGCTGTTCTCTTCTTTGTTGCTTGGTACAGATCTTCTGCCGTCTTTGTCCCGTGTGATAATATTTGCCCTCGATTTGGGTAACATCTCGGACATCCGTGCCAGCTACAGCCGTGATACTGCAGCACCAGCTTTCTTTCGTGGTTGTACCCGTCTACTGGACTTTTCTCTATCCACCTTTCACCTCCGTGACCTGATTCAGCGTGGTGAATGGTGATTTTCCAGCGTTTTGCCACGTACTCCAACCATTGGATTGATTCTTTTGAGGCCTTTTGCTTCGGATAAAACGCTTTCTGATATGCTGTTTGTGGCGCTTCGACCTTCTCTCCGGGGCAGTGTGTTACTGTTTTACCTTGGGCGCATCTTTCCACGTGACGTTGGAGGTTGCAAGCCTTTGTGAATCTTGCGTGGCAATGGTTGCATTCGTAATTTTTCGCTAACTTTGTTATGTCTTTTATCAAGAATGCGTGCTCATTAAAAACACCGATTGTCATAATGTTTTTAAACTGCGGCGCTGGGTTTCTTGTGAGATGCCATACCACCTCGATTGGCGCTTCCGTGTCAAATTCATCTTCTATGCGCTCTGGCATATAAACTCTTATCCCAAGCCAATCTGAAAAAGGTTTGCCCTTGTTCAGGTGCATTTCTACCTTTTCTAGTTCATCCAATGAGGTTTTCCCAACCCAACTATTTGGCATCTTTTCAAGTTTGTAGAAACTCTTGGCCAGATCTCGGGCTGCTTCTGTACTTCGATCTAGCCTAGCTCCTTTGTGCACTGCTATACAACGCCATAGACACAGATTATCACGATAGGTGTCTAGCGTCACCATTGCATGATTTCCTCTTGCTAGGTTGCGTAGCCAGTCTGGTAAGGGTCCTGTTCCCATCAATGGCTGGCGGTCAAGCACAACCTTTACATCTACGTTGAAATGCGACTCAAAGATCCACTTTGTATCTGGTCTTTCAGTGTTATCCGGGTCCAAACGTACCGCCTCCCTTGCCTTGATCCATTCTTCTGCGTCTGCGTACGTTTTCATCCATGGGGAGCCCTTATTTTGGTAATAAGTAAGCCTAGTCCCATCTTCAATGTTTTCTAAAATATACGAATAGGCGTGCCTCATGTAAAACGATGTTCCCACGTTCTCCCTTATCTTTTCGATAAACCTGGGTGTGAGGTCTTTGTTTAGACCCACTACAAAACGCCACCTCTTGTAACGTCTCCCGCTCTCCTCTACCACACCCTCATATTCCGTGTCATGGTACAGGTCCAGAACCTCATTCTGATAATCTGTCACGGTTTTCACCTTGTTCGGCGGGATGGGGTCGAATATTTTCAAAATGGTTTCTTTTCTGTTTCTTTTTCTGTTTCTGGGTGGTGGTTTCGGTATTGGTTTTAATGGTTTTAATGGGGTTTTTAATTTTTTCTTTGTGGCTTCTGGGATTGGTTCATCCAGCAAAGTGTTTATTACCCTTTGAATTGTAGGTGTGTCTTCTGCAATTAATTTTGATAAATATCGCAAATCTTCGGGATCAAGATTTGCAAGTTCTTCTTCCAAAGATTCGAGGTCAATTTCGTCCATCGTATATAAGGTAGAAAAAAATATTTTTAATTTTTATTATTTAGAACGTTTGTACTTCACTGTTGTGTTCCTCTAAATAGACGTTCCGCGGCTCGTTTGTTTCTCTGTTTTTTTTGCGGTTTTTCCTAAGTAGTATAGTCGGAGTCAAACGAATACTACCGAGCAGCACCCACCTTTGCCTCTTTCCCTAGTACGAAGGGGGTTTATCCCCCGGAGTACTAGTCACGGAAAGAGGCAAAATTTGGTGGGTGCGCCCGAGGTGGTATTCGTTTGACTCCGACTATACTACTACCTTAGAAGCGGAATTTTGCCAAGATTGAGCGGATTTGCGGGTTTGAAAATGCCGCGGATTGCAGATCAGCTGAGAATTTTGGCTCGAAATCCGGACTCTGCCTGTCTTGAAGTTCGGATCGTGGAAAGTATGGATGACGGATCTTTGGTCAGCATTGGTCGGTGTGCATGTGGTGGTGCTTTGTCCATTATGGTTCGAGAAAATAAATCAGATTTCCTATCATTTGTTTTCTGCCCTGATGCCCCTTTAACTAATTTACCAAAGAGTATCTCATTATATCGACGTTTTACATATTGATATACCTTCGTATAAACAAACGATATGAAACTAAATTGGCATCGAAAAAAACAAGCATCTACAGTCCGTAGCAGTGAAACTATACCATAGAAAGTTTTCAAGTAATGTGGATCCGGATTTGAACGAAAAAAGTGGTGATCGACGGATTGAGCCAGAAAACAGCACGGATCGGCGAATTCGCGCACCCCTATTCAGCCCCTCAGTAAGTAATAATTCCTTTTCTGAAGTAATAATCCGCTTATTTCTGAAGAATAAGATTTTAGTCAAGCGTAAGCCACCTATAATCCAGCCAAAGAGCAAACGAAACTCGTACCTTTGAATTTTGGATTTGGCGATTGTTCCCGTTTCACGCTAATATAACAAGAACGTTTGTAAAGAGCGCACTCTCCTGGTTCGCCTACATTTCGAAAGTAGAGATTGGTTCCAAAGCATCGTTAGCTTGCTGTTCGAATTCTTGACCCATAAAAACTAAATACTGATGTGTTCAGCATTGTCTGTTTGAGCTTTCGTGTCGTAACAGTGTTTGCACGTGGTCACTGGTGGTCAACACCAATTTTGAATTTTCAGGATTAATACATAAATTATGTTAAAATTTTCTTTTAGCTTGTATGGAAAGAACTATTGGTATTATATATTGTATATTAGCTTGTTTACTCCACATGAATGAACTGGGATCGCATTTAAAAAGAAAAATTGCGGAGCTCGTCTGCTATTGTGTTTATTATTCTTCAAATATTTTTACACAAGGCCGCATTTTGGGAGACCTTTAATTTTCTCAAGGCTTTTAAACGTCATAGTAAGTCAGCAATTTGTGATTGATGGTGACATTATTTCTCGTCGTTCCTTTTGAGTTCAGGCAATCCTGTGTTCAGATCTGCTTGTCTCATCAATGTAGCTGGCTTGGCAGTCGAAGCAATTGTTGTGCTGTTTCCTGTCTGGTGTTAGGTTCGTCCCCGTCGTAAAGTGTTATAACTGTCTTAGTTATAGGTTCAGTATGGTTATGCGGATATTGTAGAGCTGCAGGATCCTCAGAATGTCCTCACGAGTGCCCATAATGCAAGAACGAGAACGAAACCGAGACGGCAACACTGAAGGCTGATAAAATTGTAATTGGCAGGAGCCACTCTCGCGGTAGCCCTGTGAATAAAATTTAATAGATTCAGCACATTGGGACATCAACTGAGTTTGCTTGAATCAGTTAACTGTAACCAAAAGTGAAAAGTTAACTAGACGGCATTTTTATACTACCATTTTGTACTGCCATCTTAGTCTGAGTGGATTAGTCAAACACTGAGTGGCATGGTGAGCAAAGGTTTAAAAATAATTATCAAACAGAATGCGTGCTTGTTTTGTGGGTAGTTAAATTTTGTTTAGCATGTTTATGTAATTTTTAATAAATGAGCAGCAGTGTTTTATCAAGTTTAAAACACGAGGCCCAGCCGAGTGTTTTAGACCTGATAAAACACGAACTGCGAATTTATTGAACGGCTTCACTTGATCTTCTGATGTAGATCAACTCATTCTTGCACTAATACTCAGATTTGGGGTTATTCAGGGGGCTATTTTGGCCTGGAAAATTAGTTTAGCCGTGTCTTTATCAGATATAAAGACACTCATTAAACATTAATTTCTTTTGTATTTTCTTTATGCATTATTAATGAGCTTTTGAATGCTACGTACGCAACCCCTCACTTATAAAATGTCTGAGCTGTCTTTTGCAACATTGCTAACCTTTTTCCTATATGGCTGAACAGATTTAGTTAAGAACTTCTGAAAGTATGCACTGAATATCGATTGTTTTAGTGATCCTTTCTCATTGGCTGGGGAAAAGATACGACCTTGAGGAAAAAAATAGTGCGATTCGTGAATAAATCGCACTGCTGAGAGTCAGTGAGATTGCAAGGATCACTAGAGATTTCAAAATGGATGTAATAAAGCTTACAACTCAATTGTTTGCTGAGACACTGAGTAGCACTAACCTGAATGAGCGGAAGAAACCAAAGCTGTGTTTGATTGATCTAACGTGCTCTTGCAATCAGGTGTTGTTGGAATCTCTGAAAATGTAATTGAAGGAAATTTAGTTCCACTGTAGCATGCACCATTGTACATGACTGTGGTTTGACTAACTCTCTCTTTCAGGAAACTATTTTAAAGATTGTTGTGATGAAACTAATTTTTCAAAAAAATAGCTGCATGAATAGGTCAAACAACCAACGACCTTGTCGGCGATCCAGCTAGCCAGCTAACCAGACAACCAGCAAGTACGCGTTTATATATATGCATTATTCCAATGCAACTGAAGTTGATGTGGTTCAAATGCTAAATTCGAGTTCAAGAAATAAATTTTAATGCAAATTGTCAGGAACAGTAATGAACAAAAATGTACATTGCCGTTTCTGGTTATCAAGCGGTTGGGTGCTTGTATAAAGTAACTAAGACCACCATCATGCTGCATTCGTTGCAAAGGAGATATTAAAACAAATTTTGCATTTGTACCTGTTGGTGGTTGAACAAATACTATCAATCTAATGACAGCTTTTGTTGTGTTTTCATACTCGCATTCCCAATGGCAGCTGTATGTTCCCTCGTCATTTTCAGTGACATTAAAAATGGAGAGGATGAATTCTTTCTTGCATTTGCTGTGAGTTTCTTTTATTTCCACTTTGTATTTTTTACCACTTTCTGGCAAGGACTCCCGATCGTCGTTGAAATGCCAAAAGAGGTGTTCTGGACAAAAATCATCGCTATCAATCCAGCATGTCAGACTGACGTTAGAAAATGTTTTTGCAAGAATCTCCGAAGTGTCAATGGTCGGGTTTTTTGGTAATGGACCTGCATTGAAAAAAAATATAATCAATGATTATTGCAGGTGATTGTGATTGGTAACATAACAGTGATTTATTTCATATGATCCCATCCTGTGGATCAAATACACTCTTAGAAAACTTGCAAGCATCACAAGTCACGTCTTGGAATAGAACCCTCAGTGTGAATGTTCTCTCCCAGGTGATGTGAAATTTACGGAGCTTACATTGTCTTCAGAACGCTATTACAAATGTCTTTTCAGAAGGAAGTACCTGTTTAGTTTGATGAAGTAAATAAAACAACTTACATTCAGATATCAACTCTATCTCATACGAATCGCTGCTCGACCAACCAGGAATACTGTTTGTTGCACTGCAATTATAGAATCCTTCCAAATCTTCACGGCCGGGTGGAAGATGAAGTATGCTATGTAGAGTTTCTCCTTGCTTCTGCAGTGAATGATAAATGCCTTCAGTTCCGTTGTTGATCAGTTTATTATCCTTGTGCCAATGGACTATTTGAGGAAGAGGCCATCCCGAGAAAACGCATTCCAAGTCCATTGCTTTGTCTTGGATGATATCGGTTGGTGAACTTGTGACAGGAACAACTTTCAATGCACCTAAGGAAAAGAACAAATAGATATTTTGCTAAAGTTGGTCACTGAAGTGATCATGTCTAATTATACTAGTTGGCATTTGTACTGAATAGATGTCAGAGTGATGCGATACGACCCACTTTTATACCAAATCCCTTGCTGGTATCTCTTGTCCGCCATTTCCGGTGGTCAAAGCACGATAATCCTTTGTTTTCCACAGGGAAAAGAGTCTGAAAGGAAAATCTTCGACGAATTATGGGTAGTGGGTATGGTGCAGTCGCAAGAGTGCTCACCCGCACCAATGTGGCCCGGATTTGATTCCGACCTGTTGCCATATGCAGGATTGTGATTACTTGCGCTTGTTTCTCGCCTGGTTTTCCTCAGATCTCCTAAGATTTGGCATCGTTCCTTTTTTTATCACCACACAGTACGCTATCGACACTGCCGATCATAACAGTATGCACGGCGCGTGTCACACATGAACGTAGTAAATGGCCTTGCTCACAATGAGTTCTCGTAGTTCAGTCGACAGAGAGCCCGACCGGTTTTTGGGCAGTCATGGGAGTTTTCATGGGTTCGATTGTCTCGATTCCTGTCGGGGACTCAGATTTTTTCTTTTTCCCACACTTGTGACATGACGAGTATTTCAACGGCTTTCATGCTATGTCATGTTGTGTTATGTCATGTCGTATCGTTATATGGGGCCCTGTTAGGGGGGTATGTTATTCCTTATCCCAATAATTTTGAGGGCAGTTATTCCTTATCCCTAAAATTACCAAAGCTTTTATTCTTATTATTTTGATTTTCATTATCCCTAAACAGTTGAGTTGATAAACCTTATCCCTATACTGGTTAAACTATTTATCCCTTATCCTTAAAATAATTTTGTGAGTTATCCCTTATCCCTAGAACTCCTAACAGGGCCTCTTGTATAGCTGGAACTGACATTTCCCCAACAACGCACGCTCTCGCAAGCTATTACTTCGATGTCAAAGGACATCTAACAAAGGAACGCCTCAAAATACACGTGAATCAATTGTTACAACACAACAAATATGTGTACAGGTAAAGTCTCGTGGGTCTTCTGTCAATGCTTCCAGCTTTGATGATTAAGCTAATTAATTCCAATTTGGCTTTTTCATTTTCCTTTTTAATATGACAATGTTATTGCAATTTATTAGGTGTATCTATACAACAAAAACACAGTGACGAGTCCCTCGGCAAATCAGTTAGTTTTGTTTTCTTTGAATATCAATGTTTCCCTCGGCGGACTCTCTCCTCCACAGAGGCTCCTTCAGTGGGGGAAGGCGAAGAAACACGAAAAATGAAAAATAGGGGGAGCGCGGGGGACGACGGGAAGGGCGAAAAGGCGCCTTTCCTTTTCTCTTCCCAGTGTTCCCCGCGCGCTTTGGTTTCTATTCTCCCCAGGCTACTCGCGCTTACTTTACACCTCTCTCCATTTCCCAGTCCGTACGAAAAGAAATTAGAGGAGGTCTTAGAGGCCTCTGCGGAGAAGAGAGCTCGGCGGAGATTTAAGGGAAACAAAACTAGCTGTTTGGTAAGTGTTAAATGTCTTGTCATGTCGTATTGATCGTACGAAACAACCTCATTTGTTTGAGGCCATTAGGAAAGCTATAGTACAACTTTTTACTATTGCATTATGGGTTTTTGTAATACCATGGCTGAACAAACGGTGAAACATGAAACACTTACGTGTGAAATTTATAGAGGTACATTGACATGAATATTTTCCACCACTTTTCGTTGAATTCGATCGCTGCAATACCAAATGTGATAACTCCGTTCTTTTCCTAATAAGTTCCAACGTTTGATTCCAGGTCATCCCTTGTACCAGTTTTCCTGTGATGGTCGAGCAGTTGAGAGTTATGTTAGAGCCTGGGTCCACTGTCATCGGACTGGTTTGTTGACACACTGACGGGGAACAGGAAGACTTTATTTCACACTTCATGTCAGTCGCTGATGAGACATCTGTGGAATGAAGAAAAAACAAGAGCATTTACAAACCATTCATTCGTATATCGTTATTTAGTATATACTAAAACAGTGGATAGCGTTGTTGGCGCGCGCTGATTGGCTACTCAAACGTGGGGTATCCTTTCCTCGCGCGCGAAAACTGTAATCTTTGACAAGAATAGATGAGTTAATATAATCCTTTTCTGGTTATATTATCTCACTGTTTTAGCCAGTATATACTACAACAACGACTCACCTCAGTGTCGGTGGCTAGTGGTGGATATTTACCTTACCGCTTCGCAGCTCGGTAAATATCCAACACTAGACACCTCCACTTCCGTGAATAGTTGTTAAATATTCAATTTCACGCAAATAATTTAATACGCATCAAATAAATGAAATAGTAATAACGTGTACTTAATCTATCATTACGATATTTAATTGGCAGGTATGAGGTCCGAGGAAGAACTTGGATGATCTTTGAGATATACTTTACATGTGTTTAAGGTGGCCCACGAGTATTTATTAGTTTATTGGTCTGACATTTCCCTTTTTAAAACGCGTATTTGAAAAGGAAGACATTACGCGATTTCTAAGAATTTTAAGAGCCTTAGAGAAGAATCCCAATCATGTAAAATCCAAAAAATTGTGGCGATTAAGCAAGATTTGTCTAAGTTGAAAGCAATTTTCTGAAGCCTCCAGTTTTAATAAAACGCGATTATTTTTAATATGCCACGGTGACATTTTTGTAATCACCTTAAACAAGCTGGAAAAATGTTAAACTTCACTTACAGCAAGTTACATGATAAATAGCGACTTCTTAATTTTGCTCTTAAAACTGCTCTACTGTTCTGTCCGTCTCAACTGCCGTATAAATGTGATAGCTATCTTGACCAAATAACCACCCTTTTTAAGGCTGACACCACTTAAAACTTGCGAACTTGAAAATTTTCAAAACTTTATGCACACTACCGAGAAATTTGTATCTTAACGTACTAAACATAATTCAATAATAAAAAATGGGGGTCACCGAGCTAGTTTTTGGGATATAAGCCCTTAAAGCTAACATTCAGGGTGTTTTCACAGCTTGTGCTGTTCCTATGGTAACCAGTAATTTTAGGAAAATAACCACAACTTATTTAGCAATGATTAAGTATTTGTTTGATACAATTATTGTAGCAGCAACTGATAAACGTTTGTAGCACTGACCCATCGAAGTATAAGAGCTGAAAAGTGCTGGAAAGCGCTACCAGCCATGTTCTAATCAAAGATCTCTTCGAGATTCGCCTATTTTGCATAGAGTATGCGTTGGGGAAATGTTACTATTGAAAGCGATTTGCGATGCATTAACCCATTGACTCCCAGTCTAGAAGGCTTTTATTAGCGCGCGCCCACCCCCTCAAACATTCCTGGCTCTTTAACGGCATTTAACATAAACGTGCGAGTGGGAAAAAATATACCATATGCGTACTAAATTCAGACAAATAATTCCTTTCTGAAGTAAACTTTTATTACAACTAGACACGCTGAAAGACCAATTCATGATTTGAAATGTTAATTATCAACCTTGATAAATTGATCCCAAACCAAACTTGAAGACGGTGAAAAAAATTTCTTCACCTCCGCGCGTCATTTTAACAACTCGCAAAAACACGAACTCTTTCTACAAAATATAACGCTAGCTCGAAACACTCTTGTGAAAGGTAGGCTTTCATTCTGTACAACTGTCACTGACATTTATTTAACCACCAGTGGTATTATCTTGGTACAGAAAAGCGGTAATTGGGGATAATAATTTGCGCATCATGGTGCCGTGAGATAGCGGAAAACTACTGAATTCCTTCCACAAAATAAACACTCACATTGCTTTTTATGCTATCCATCACTATAACTAATAACAAAAAAATACTTGTTTGCATTTTCCGAAGTACTGTAGTAAATCTTTGCATGTAAAAGGTCGTAAACTGAACACAATTATTAAATAAACAACAACGCGATGGTAAGTCGGCCACACGCTGCATATCAGATGTCACCATGTGCTTTTCAAATCAATACGCTTCAGAAGCCTAAAATTCCAAACGTTAACTGGGCAAATGAAAGAAACTTGAAGGAAGTTTTGTTTTAGATTAATTCTCATTTCAAGACGTAGCTACTTATGTATCAAAGCTTCAAAATTCTGCATATTTTTGAAGCCGTGAGATCCTTCATTATTCACGCTAAAGCGTAAGTTTAATTTGAGCCCGACGGCTTTTTGCAGTCAATTTTTCACTAAGTGGTTTTACCGATCCTTCTAAAAATTCCAGTTAAGTTCCATTTAAGTTCGAAGCAATATTCTACATTACCATTTTCCTGTCTGAAGTCTTGAGAAGCTGCATTAAGTCGTGATCAAGTCCGTGAATTGTGGTCAAAACAAAAGATTGCGTGACGAGCTAAAAATACTTCTTTCAATGAAGACGACAAACAATAGACTTGTAACAATAGAAAATAGCATTGGCCAATATCCTCTGACAATGAAGATTCGCAGCAGCTTTTAAGCATGCAAAACTAAGCGACTCAATCGATGAACAGCACAGATTTTTGAAAAATACCTACCTGTAGTTTCCAAAAGCTAGACAGGTTAAATGACGAGCGACGCGTGAAAATAACTTCGGGATCGAGAAGTGCTGACGCATTCCTATCTAGTGACGTTTTTATCGCCCACAGCGAAAAGTATTCCCTTGACAAATTAAAACAGTCCCTTGAGAGTATACAAAAATGTGGGTCAGAGAGTGCAAACCCAATGATCCCAATTCTTACCATTTTCCTTGTTCCAAGCAAAATAGTCGAAAAAAGGGACCTGACAGACAGCTTAATACCCACGGACCACCTTAAAGCTCTTTTATGTTTACAGTATTATGGGGGAAAATATGCGGTTTCGATAATTTATAAGTCAGAATAAAATATAACAATTTTAACTTTATATCAATATGCTTTCAAACAGCATCTAAATTAGAACCTGTTTAAAGATTGCGTGTCCTAGTCCTTCGTGGTTCATAAATGATTCATGTTCTTGCCTAACGTTCATTTCAAGAAGTACCGACCAAGCGAACGATTTGAGTCGCAGCGAGCGCATATTCCTAAAGGACTTTTGGCGACAAAAATACATCTCAAGCGATTCCAATTTTTGCCCAAAACTTGAAGCAAAGTGTCCAGCTCACACAACTGACACTCTACTGAGCTTAAAAAATGTACATAATTATATTGCCGGACAAATAGCAACTAAAGAAAAGCACGTGTCAGGAGTGACACAATTTACATACCTTGGATCACAAGAAGTGATAGTGAACAAAACAAAAAGTATTTATCCAAAAGAAGTTTGAAGTTTTTCTGCGGATGGCGATTCTGCATGTTTTCAATTCCAGCCGCGAGTTACAATGTCACTGTGCTTCCTCGCTAGTTGAATTCTTTTTAGTATCCACTTCAGTTGACTTTGTTTTATAGCCTCGCCCACGTTTTTTGACGAATGTACATCTAATTGCAATATTCTTGTTGTCATATTAAAAAGAGAAATGAAAAAGCCATGCTTTCAATTCCAGCCGCGAGCTACAATATCACTGAGTTTATTTACTGGTTGAATCCTTTTTAGTATCCACTTCAGTTGACTTTTTGTTTTATAGACCCGCCCACGTTTTTTGACGAATGTCTGCCCAATTGCAGTAACGTTGTCATATTAAAATGAAAAATGAGAAAAGGCAAATAGGAATCAATTAACTTTATCATCATAGCTGGCAGGCAGCATTTACAGGAAACCCGCGAGTTTACATCTGTAGAAATATTAATTGCGTTATAAGACAAATTGAATTTCGATACTTTATAATGCTCCCAATGTGTGGCTTCATAGCTCAGTTGGTAAAGCATCGCACCGGTATCGAGGTCACGGGTTCGAATCCCGTTGAAGCCCACAATTTTTTTTCAGGCTTCTTTATTCCATTAAAAATTGATGCGCAGCCAGGGTGAGACATGATAAAAAATTACAATAAAAACATTCACTGGCTTAAAATGTTAAAAGAACATGAGCTTTCGGCTGTCGCTCTACAGCCTTCGACTGATAAAAATGGAATACAAGATGAATATAATATATACATAAATTGGAAATTCACTGCGATGATCATCTATCACTTTCATAGTTTATAAGGCAGAATAAATTCTAACTTTATATCACTATGCTTTCAAACAGCATCTACTGAAATTAGAAGCTGTTTAGAGATTGCATGTCGTAGTCCTCTGTGTTTCATAGATGATTCATGTTCTTGCCTACCTCAGATACCGAATTGAAATGTAACTAGCTTTTACTTCAAGAAGTACCAACCATGCAAGCGAACGATGCGAGTCGCGGCGAACACAATTCTGATAGGACTTTTGGCGACAAAAAGTACATCTGACGCGATTCTAATTTTTGCCCAAAACTTGAAGCAAAGCGCGTGGAGCTCACACAACTGACATTCTACTGAGCTTAAAAAATGTACATAATTATATTGACAAATAGCAACTAAAGAAAAGTACGTGTCAGGGATTGACTTACTTTACATACCTTGGATCACGAGAAGTGATAGTGAACAAAGCAAAAAGTTTTTAACCGAAAGAAGTTGGAATTTTTTCCGCGGATGGCGATTCTTCATGTTTTCAATTCCAGCCGCGAGTTACAATGTCGCTGTGCTTCCACGCTAGTTGAATTCTTTTTAGTATCCACTTCAGTTGACTTTGTTTTATAGACCCGCCCACGTTTTTTGGCGAATGTCCGCCCAATTGCAGCAACGTTGTCATATTAAAATGAAAAATGAAAAAAGCCAAATAGGAATTTATTAACTTAATCACCATAGCTGACAGGCAGCATTTACAGGAAACTCGCGAGTTTCTATCTGTAGAAATATTACATGTAATCTTGTTATAAGACAAATTGAGTCTCAATAGTTTAATCCAGAATAAAATCCTGTTTAGAGATTGCGTGTCTTAGTCCTCCGTGGTTCATAAATGATTCATAAACTTGCCTACCTTCTTTCATACCATCAATTTACCGAATTGAAATGCAATTAGCGTTCACTTCAAGAAGTTTCGACTGAGCGAACGATTTCAGGCGGCGAACACAAGTTGAATCCATTTTTAGTATCCATTTCAGTTGACTTCGTTTGTTTTATAGGCCCACTCACGTTTTTTGACGAATGTACATGTGTACACTATATTGAGAAGTGGCCAATACTCGCCTTTCCTTTTGCGTTATTTTACTAATAACTAGCGTAGCCCAAGGATATGAAATTGCTGTGGTAATGAAAATAGATGTAGCATAGTTTATAGAAGTTTAGAAAAAAATTCTACCATCTAGCGAGGTGAGAAATTTTTGGTGTTGACAACAATATTCGGCATTGATGGCAAATGGATTGATAAACCCAAATTATTTACAGTTGATGTGATGTGTTACAAGATTTTATCAACTTAATAAATGTTAGCCTGCGAACGCAGACGTATTTCCGGCTGTCGCTTGTCTCCGCCGAAAACTAGTTAGTTTTCGGCGGAGACAAGCGACAGCCGGAAATACGTCTGCGTTCGCAGGCTAAATAAATGTAGATTTAGATGTTGTTTTCAACTTGTGCAGCTGCTACCATGTCGGTGTGCTTGCTGGATTATGCACTGGATTTAGCACCTCGGCGGCATTGACAGGCTTTCATGTAAGATATATTTTGCCTCCACTACACATCCGGACACACATAACAACGATTAATTTACGTTGGCCAGCCAAGCCATCTTCCCGTTTATTCCATCTCAACCGCAGATAATACAAGCTATGAATAAAGAGACAATAACTAAGTGCATCAAAGTCGGACACGAAAACCCTTAAATTAAACCAGTAAGTGGAGAAAACGGGGAACGTTTTCCCCCGAGCAAGGCAGTGGTGTAACCCTTGGTGGTTTAGAGTATCCTAATTTAACATACTGTAGAAAAATAAACTTCAAAATGTAATAATAACAGCAGAACTAAATAAACAAATCAAAGAGAGAACCTACAATGGTGGATTGCAAATAATATGAAAAGAAAACCAAACTAAACCTGAACACGGCAAAGGCTGGCCGTAGAATACAGAGGTTAAGCATGACGTTTACGGCAAACGGCAAAAATAATTCTGATTTTGCTCACTTTTTCTTAAACACTTAAATAAAGCCAGTCGAAAAATAGGAAAAAAATCCCTTAATCACAGTAAATGCAAACAATTTCCCTAAATTGTACAAACGGCTAAAATCAGACACCAAAAGTTCGATTTTTGCCGTTTGCCGTTTGCCGTAAACGTCATGCTTAACCTCTCTAATGTCTCACCTCGCCAACTCAAATCCCACTATACACTGCGCACCTCAAACCCGTTCCCAACCCTTTGGTCCGTGCCGGCAAAATAGTAATTAGTAATTTATCCAGCAGGCCCCAGTTGTTCAAAGGGTGGATAACGCTATCCACCGGATAAATCACTATCCAGTGGATAGTCTAGTTTGTTTTCCCAACACTTATCCGCTGGATAGTGATTTATCCGGTGGATAGCGTTATCCACTCTTTGAACGACTGGGGCCAGATCCTAATTTATCCTAATTTAAGTTTCAAGCTCAAAGCTAGGCTCCACCAGAACGCAGTGCATTCTGGTCCGCTGAAAGCGAGGCTCCAACAGAGCGAAGAGCATTGTGGTTCGCTTTTATAAGGCAAATAACGACAGCCTGCCCGAGCCCCTGATGAAATCGTTACTTGAAAACTCCAGCCATGGCTATTCGCTCAGAGGGAAAGAACTTTCTTCAATACCACGATTCAACTCGAGATTTATAAAAGACTCACTTCGATATAAGGGATCCGTCCTCTGGAACATCGTTTCATACCACGAACAACATAAAAGTTTTTCAAGCTTTTTCGACCTTAGAAAGCATGTGGTAAATAGAGACTATTTTAAAGATTTTAACTTCAACGCCCTGTCGGCTTCAACAACCCGTCACAGGCATAGTGACTTTATATACAATTAGATTTAATTGGTTTATTGTAATTATATAGTAGATTAGAGATTTTAACTTATTAAAGATTTAACATATTATATATTTTAACATATTAACGCCCTGTCGGCTTCAACAACCCGCCACAGACATAGTGACTTAAAATACAATTAGTTTTAGTTAGTTTATTGTAATCATATAGTATATTAACTTAGTAATAGTTCTAGTTAGTAATTAATTAAATAATTTTTATTGTAAATCTAGGGTTGTAATTTAAACATTTTAATCGTAATTTTTATTTTTAGCAAAGTTAAATTTAAATACACGACCCCACAATCTTTTAGCTTTAATTATTATCGTGTTTAAATAAAGTTTATCTATCTATCTATCTATCTTCGCTGAAAGCGAGGCTCCGCCACAGCGCAGTGCATTCTGGTTAAAAGCTAGCAACGACGACAAAATCTCGATTTTCCATGCATTTCAGTAGACTATATTCTGAATTATAGCAACTAAAGGTTTTAGTACAGCTAAAACACTTTTAACATTGGAAAATAGCCGGAAAAATGCTAATTATTACGCCAACGAAGTTTTCAGACAACTGAAATACAATACATGGTTGTTTTCGTTGTTTATAAAGCGCGTAGTGAGCCCACAAAATGAAATGCTTGCCTATAATTAAGAGATCATTTAAGAGTGGCATGCTTAACAGAAAACGACAATCTGGAAGCTAATGGAACTGTTTTGTTCACACTGAGTTTAGTTTTTTGCTTAAAGTGTATATGACATGAAAAATATTTCCTGCTTTTTTGAGACCTTTTAAGATTCAGTAGAATGGCGTTTTTCTTTTTGAGATATCTTTTTTCGTTTCAGAGATATTGGCATTTTTGTATTATGCACATTAGATCAGTGTTGACGTCATAAGGTTTGAAACTAAAAAAATGGTAAAATAGTGAATAAACAATATCTCTAAAACTATTGAAGCAGTGTTCTTGAAACTTGGCACCACAAATGTGCATCACAAAAGAAACAAAATGTTTCAGGGTTCGAACCCTGGCCGGGTCACTGCGTTGTGTTCTTAGGCAAGACACTTTACTTCCATAGTGCCTCTCTCCATCCAGGCCCCAGTTGTTCAAATGGTGGATAACGCTATCCACCGGATAAATCGCTATCCAGCGGATAAGTGTTAGCAAAACAAACTACACTATCCACTGGATAGTGATTTATCCGGTGGATAGCGTTGTCAACCCTTTTAACAACTAGGGCCATATGTATAAATGGGTACTGGCGAATTTACTGCTGGGGGTAACCCTGTGATGGACTAGCATCCCATCCATTCAGGGGGAGTAGAAATACTCCTAGACGCTTCATGCTACGGAAACCGGGATAAGCTCCGGCCTGATGGGCCACTACGCTCGTATACAGACTTTACCTACCTGCTACCTACTATTAATGCACGTTATTTTCGGACTATGAACAGTTCTTCTAAAGAATTACGAATGTGTTAGTTGGTTTGAAATTATGATACATCGCTGGAAGCCATTGAATGGCATGTGTATTTTCGATTCAGTGTGTCCTTCTCCCCGCTCCTTGTGATGACCCATCCATGATAAAATCTATGTTCAAGTAATTTCATATCTGGGTATCAGATTTTATAGTGTTGTTCTTAAAGCAGGCGGGTTAATTCTGATTGTCTGAAATCGAATTTCAGTTTAAATTTCATCTTATACCTTTCACCCTTCACCATGCGTCCGACGGGTCATTTTAACCCCTAAAGGGTACGACGAGCACCTCCGTCATTCATATAGGGGAGACCTCCCCCAACCACCTCTTCCGGGCTAAAGAGGTCAAAGAGTCGTTTTCTCGGCAGGAAATATGGCGTCCTTTGCACATCACGGTCACGCGGGGTATTTTTTCACTGCACCACTTCCAATGTAAACTCCCATTGTACCTGAAGAAGGCTGGTTTGGCCATCCGAAATATAATAGTACACCAAATTTAAAATCTTTCTACGTTGCATCGGTCTCTGCTATTTTACATTCTTTTACATTCGCATAATAAGCGTAGCGGAGCTCCCTTGTGTGGGTGGAACGGTGAGGGTGGGAATCTGCAGAGACTCTGCTCCCATGGGGGAGATGTTTGGGAAGAGATAGTTTTTCTCAAAGGATTAGTAAAATTTGGAGAAATAAGAAATATTTAAGATTTAATTTAATTTTCCAATTAGAAGTGAAGTTAAAAATTAGTAGATGAACACCCAAACAGTCCCCTGACAACCTGGGGTGCTCTTGCGTGGGGTCTGGTGGTGTTCCAAAAATAATTTTCTTTCTTCTATTCCTTCTATAAACCTCTTAAAATTTCACTCAAAATCGGGTGTACCCCCGCCTTAACTCGTGTTAGCGCTTTCGGAAGTTTTCGATGGTGTTCGGGAGAACCTCCTTTGGAAAAGAAAAAAAATTGTACAGGAGCCCCCCTCCCCCGGAGGGGGGGGGAACTCCCATATATGGGCTATATAGGTATGTACCGCGGGATAGGGTATGGTTTTTTCGGTTCTCGGTCCTGTTCAGATCCTAAGATAGGTTACTCAAATTCTAGATCAGCTAAAATAAACGACCAGCTAAACGAAAAAAAAATGGTCTGTTAAAACTGAACTATCCGTTCAAGTATTAGTAAAGCGATTTTATAAAGATTTGTGTTTTGCCGTGCGCGGTTAGCCGTTATTTGGGTCCTCACGCAGGGTGTCACTTTCCGAGTTTGGGCCCAAAGGGTATCAATTTTCGTTTTCTTTATCCTTAAATAGGGTCAACCTTCGCGGCACACCCACCAGCCGGGTACAGGAGGCACAGTTAGTTTTGCCGTGTGAGAACGATAAAAATTAATTCGGAAAGCAGAATTTTTTGCTCTTCTAGGAATCATATAACTCATGCATAAAACCTCTTCGGGAGTCAAATTAATTCATTTCGTGTAGACAGCGAACGCTGTAAGACGAACTAGAAAGGGACAAAGCTTATCGACTGCTGCGCCTCGTGCTTCGGCTTCTCTCGCGTTCTTAAAAATCTAAAAATCCCCGCGTGCTTATATACTCAACGGTGCACTCGGATGTGTTTTTTAGTTCTTTAATACATTTATACATTACATCAAATTACAAGAGATTGTCTTAAATCCAGACATAAATGAACATAAGCAGCTGTAACTGAGTCGACATATAAAAAGGTCAACATTGAAATTGGAACATCTCTTGTTTATATCGGCAAAAAACTTGGAACGTAGATTATTGTTAAGTTGACAAGAAAGTATAAAATGGAATTCATGTTCAACGTCATTGAATTTATAGCAGAAGGGACAATTCAAAGATTTTCTGGCGTTTTAGGAATTGTATGTCTGCCAATCTCAATCGATAATTGGTGATTTCCAAGTCGGAATTTGTTTAAGGTTTTTTATAGAGGATATTGTTGATTGTATTCAAGTAGTCAGCTTTGTGGCAATCAGTTCTGAATTGCGAATAAAGCATTAGAATGAGATTTCGATCATTCAAGAAAGTGAAGCGAATATCATGCAGCTTCTGCTCTCGCTCAAGCTGTGTTGGTGAATGTAGTGCAAAGCCATTGTAACCGATGAAGCCTCGTACGACAAAATAATTGTTCAAAGGGTGGAAAGCGTTATCCACCGGATAAATCACTATCCAATGGACAGCGTAGTTTGTTCTCCAAACACTTATCCACTGGATAGCGATTTATCCAATGAATAGCGCTATCCACCCTTTGAACAAATGGGCCCAGAGGATATCGCCGAACTGACATCAACACCAGTCGACTATACGGACAATTCCAATAGTTAATTATAACGATTTCAGGATCCAATGTTCGATGACGTCAAACTATTGTCCTCTTTCTTCTCGCGATGGTTTCCAGCACTTTTCCAGTTCTTAAACTTTCATGGATCAGTTCTACAAATCGTTATCAGCTGCTGCTACAATAATGTTATCAAACAAATGTCCAATTATTGCTGAACAAGTTGTAGTCATTTTCATGCCGCCTTAAATTTCCGAAATAACCATAACGTTACGATTAGCGCTAATACGATTAGCGCTAATCGTATGCTCCCCAAAATATAACAACACGCAATAACATATGTATTAAGGCATTTTTTGTAACGTTCGTTTACAGCATATTTTAGTTATTATTCACTTCCATGGGAAGTTGTAGCTAGGTACGCGAATGTGCTATATATGCTGTTCTTTGCTAGTTGTATTCATTCCCTGAAGAAGTCTCAGTTAGAGACGAAACGCATCGGAAATAAACGACAAGCTTACAACCACAAGAAGTCTTTCCTTGTGCTGATCACTAGTCTTCGTTAAAATATTAAAAAAATTAAAAAAAAATTACTGCCGCCAATCTTCGTAGTGTACGTCTCAGAAAACGAAAAAGATGAGTTCAGAGGTGTTTATTGGTCTCCACCATAAAATATTGAATTAAATAATGATTGATGGCAGCAAAAGCGAACCTCCTTTTTGTGTCAGATCGTGGTTAAATAAACGGCACGCAATGCATGCAGAAGCGATGACGTTTCACAAGGGGTCACCGTCTAAGAATTTTGAGGAAATTTGACAGAAAATTTCAAAAAAAAAGTAAATAAAAGTAGCTGACAACTTCTGCGTTGAATGATTGTTCGACAAAAGTTGCGTTATCTTGTAGCGTGACATCCGATACTGACGACATACGATACAAGGTCAAACGCTGTCTTGAAAATGTTTAGCTCTTTTCTTTTAAACTGTTTTAAAAAATGTAAAGATTTCTGTTTACTAAATCTAATAAAACACGTCAAATATAATTTGTCTCTTTCGTTTACACTTAGAATCGGTCCTTTCTATCTGCCCGGGAGTATTTTGCTTTGAGTTCTTCTCGGTGTTTTCTATTCGGTTCTACTTTTCTTCTACTTTTCTATTCGGTCCACTCGCACGACGACCGATGACATGATGTCATCGCTTAAAAAGAACACGAACCATGCACCTAGTTCCCAGTGCTCTTCGGTTCAATTCAGGAGTAATCGCACATCACCCCGCCATCACCCCAAAAATTCCATATATTCCATCGCTTTTCCCCTTTACAGCATTAACCGATGACGTCATAAAATGACGTCATCGCTTAAAAAAGATCGAAAAAAAATTGTTTGCAGGAAGGTGTTGTTAGAAAAAAATTGTTTGCAGAGGTGCATAGATAAAAAAAAAAGTTTACAGAGAGAGATTTTTCATCCCCCCCCCCCCTCCAGAAAAATAATGGTCCGTCCCTAACAAAATAAATACTATTTATTGTAAATTGGTGGGACACTATATGTGCTTTTTCTCCAAGAAATGTTGACAATCATTGATTCCAAACGCTGGTGATAATGTTTGTGGTTATTTTTTAAACGGTGGGGACATCATTTGTTATCTTTACACGATCAAGGCTCCTTAATTTTCCTTGAAGACCGGCAAAAAAAGTCAAAAATGCAATTACAGTGCGACTACTCGAACCGGGGCACCCTGAACAAAATTAACCAATCACAGTGTTAATTGAAAACAAAGGATAGGGACATTTTTTAGCAACGGACCAATAACGTTCTAGAACGTAAACAAAAGATTAGCAACAAAATTTGAACTGTCAACAACGTTACAAACAGATGCGGACCTCTCAGGAAACTTGCCTTTTATTTGATTGGTTACTTTCGATCCTAAATTTTTAAGAACAAGCAAAATCAGTCTTGGGTTTTCAAATTCGATAGAATAATAAATAATATTCGCCGCCACGATCAGGATCAGTGTATATATACGTAAAGGAAACGTTAGTATACAATTGGAATTAAACAAACCTTTATTGGCTTTGCATTTACAGACAATCTCTAGCTCTCACAAGAACGTTTTAATGCTATAAAATAAAACGCAATGCATGGGATAATGTTTCTGTTTGTCTTTGAACGTTTGTTGTTTACATGTAACCGAAAACACGGTAGGTCACGATCAACATGATGAACGATGCCGTTGAGCAGTAGCCTTTGCTGCAGTTCTGTGCTACTAATGCTAGGCTTGCACAGTTTTTCGTTTTCTAAAAATTCAACGACATCTTCCACCATTTTTGATAGTGGCGCAGCTGCTCTCCGTACATGCATCGATGAATTGTTTAAATAATTGTCACGCGAAACGTTTTGCACAAATTGCCCACTACTTTTGACTTTGCCTGCGATTATCTGTTGGTTCATTCCAGTGTGATGTCCAAAACACACTCTCGTAACATTTGGGAATGTCGGCGACCATTATCATATATCCCCCGTCACGATTCAATCGAACTTGAACGTTTTGATAAAACGCCATTTTGGAAACTTTTACAAGGAAAACATGAACAGAGCTTTTGAATGAAACTTAAAATTTAGGATCGAAATGATCCAATCAAATAAAAGGCAAGTTTCCTGAGAGGTCCGCATCTGTTTGTAACGTTGTTGACAGTTCAAATTTTGTTGCTAATCTTTTGTTTACGTTCTAGAACGTTATTGGTCCGTTGCTAAAAAATGTCCCTATCCTTTGTTTTCAATTAACACTGTGATTGGTTAATTTTGTTCAGGGTGCCCCGGTTCGAGTAGTCGCACTGTAACAGATATGTCGATGTGAATAAAAAAAACAGGAGTCAATCTAGTTTTTTTTTTATTAATTTGTCCATTATATAATAGGTACAATTAAACTGTTCTATTATCTGCTAATTTAGATATAATGGCTGGAGATCTTAGCAAGCTCAATGAGCTTTTCTATGAAGATCCCCTTATTATAACTTAAAATAATTACAGAGCAGATGGAATGTCTGCTGTTACGTTTGTGATTGGCGCTATTGGTGTATAGGGTCTTACATGCTGAACGAGAAGAACTAAATGAAATATTAAACTGATTAAACAGCAAATGACAAGAGTGTGGGGATAATAGTCCTTCTTCTGGACACATAGAATCGAGAACAAGATTGTCCGAAGATCAGAAGTCAATCGAGCTCGAGTTGTGAAAGTCACGCAACAATTATAATGCAACTATTATCAAACGACAATTTTTTTTTAAAAATAATCGAGTTCTAAGGAGGAATGATGTATTTGAGGTGAAGAGTCTAAATTTTTCTTAAGTTGGTATGGAGTAACAATCTTTCTTCTGGACACGTGGAATTTTTTTTTCCATAATCTATCGCAGCGTTTCACGCTAATTAAAATCTTTGAAAGAGCAACAAGTATATCGTGTTGTGGATCACGCTACAATATAACGCAACTTTTATGGAGCGACAATAACAGTTTTAATTTTACTTTTTAGTCAATGAATGGAATTCTAAAGGGGCATAATGTATTTGAGGTGAAGAGTCTATATGGCCCAGTTCAGACGTCGTGCTTCTGCCTTGACAAACTAAATTCAGGAATTAAGTTCGACAAAAGCACGGCAGAAGTACGGCGTCTGAATGAAACTAAAAATTAAGTTCGGCAAAGCAATTAAGTTCGACAAGCTCTGCCGTGCTACACGACTCTGGCACGGCAGCGATTCAAACGTCGCGCTTCTGCCGTGCCAAACAAAATTCATAAATGTACGCTTTCAATTTTCGATAACCTGACACCGAGTATAATGCAGTTAGCAACGAGACATGGAGCACGACGTGCTTTTGATTATCTAGTATTATACTAGCCCGGTCTATTAGTAGCTAATGTGTCGCTGGTATTTACCTAATAGATTGCGTGACTCACGTGAGTGAAAATAATCGCCAGCAGTTACAGCTATTTTCTCCTTGCTGGAGGGTAACTAACGCACAACTATCTGTATCGTAAGTCTCGGGTCTCCAGTTTGCGCGAACAAACAATGCAAACGCAAAACTTGTTTGGTCCTGATACCCTTTGTCAGCCCGGCTCAGCAATTAAATTTAAATGCGACGTTTAAATCAAATACCGAAACTTTTTAATTCGAGTTCACTTAAATTAGTATTCGGCGCATATAAAATGCGACGTTTCAACCGGGCCTTATTTAATTAAGTGATTTATATTATTTAAAAATGAAGAGAAGCGAGTCCTTTTTCTCTCCAAGACGCTTTCCATCCTTGACAGTGGTCACATCTTTAATCAATGCAAGCGTTTCTTCCACCAGTTGTTTGTCTGTCGTCTCACGAAAATTCACAGTGTGCGTCAAGAAGTCGAGCAGTAGATTTCCTTCGGTTGATTCCTCGTCAAACACCTCGGTAACATCGATGGAATATTCTTGGGTGTATATTTCATGTTTCCAGCCGTTGTCGTTAGCAATCTTGATAATCTTGTCAGTTGTTTCAAGGTTCTTGATATCCGTCTCCTCTCCATGCCACTGCATGATTTGCTTCAAAGTAACCAACAGGAGGTCCTGCTCCTCGACGTAAAGAACGCAAACTCCCTGCTCACCGAGTTCCTTCTCAAAACAATGAATCAAGGCTTGCTCGATGTGAACATAATCGATGCTCTGTATGAAATGGACCATGTCAAACTTCATCGCTTCTCCCTGGCTTTCCTTGTACTCTTCAAAGGTTTGGTGGCAAATTTCGAAGTCCGTCATTTGATCGTTCGGCGGACCAGGCAGGTTTTCAATGGCAGCCTTGTAGACACCACACGAATATTCATTGGGCTCGATGGCTCGGTTGAACAACTTCATGTGCCGGCCTTGTTCGCTTTTCTGCAATTCCTTCTTGACTATTTTCATGATTTCCATGTCCATCTCTCCCGTTCCACCTCCAACGCTTAAGATATTAAAACGCGATCGTTGTTGGCTCTGAGGAAGAGTCGACCTTCGAATCAACGGCGGTATCTGATCTCGTAATGACTCAAAATTCTTCATTCTTTCCCCAGTTTTCGCTAAGAACACATTAAAACTTTTCTGATAATGCGCTCCGGATTTGAGGGCAAACGACGTCATATTTTCTCCTTGGGCTGCATCAGAAGCTAAATTATATAAAGTGACATCAAGATAGGTAGAGTTGAAGGATGTTGTAGCTTGTTGTGATTGGTTCACGCAAGCAACATAACGACAGAACAGCAAGGTCACGCAAATGCAAAAAACGCCTCACGTTGATGCTTTATGTCACCAGTGCGAACAACACAACATAACGACATAGCAGGAACATAAGCATAACGACGTAAGGAAAAACTGTTTTTTATGTCGTTATGTCGCGGCCGTCGGGAGTACAGACAAACAGATGACGTCACTGCGTGGTGTGACTCGCGCGCGTTATCATTGTTCATAGTCCAAGTCAGTCTTACCGGCAAAGTTTTTCAGAACTTGGGGCCAAAACATCAAGAAAAAGTTCAGCTAATTATACATCTACAGTGAGAGACAATCCACCAAATATCGTTCAACTCTTTTGATTAACCGGGCTAAATAAGCATGGCGTAGGCAGTGACTGATTCGAAAATTCGAAAGCTGTTTGTCCGATGCTCGGGGTCTGATGATCGAGTAGTTTGACCCCATGAATACCGGTTAAGGGGGCTCTATTTAACTACAGATCGAGAGCAGTTGCTAAGGAACTTCTGAAGACGGTTTTTGGTAGAAAACCATTTTGGAGAGTTTTGTATATGCTATAAAAATGGTGAATTTTTTAGAAGGAAAAAACCTATAAATAAAATAAAATAGGGTATAAAAGGGTATAAAAAAGCAGAGACCGATACGACGTAGAAAGGTTTTAAATTTGTGTACTATACTTCGGCTGGCCAAACCAGCCTTCTTCAGGTACAGTGGGAAATTACATTGGGAAGGGTTTTATATGTAGTGATTGCGGTATTTTGCGTAATACCGGAAATACGTAAAGGTAATAAAATTGACAGTGTAAAATGAAATAAAAATAAAGTAAAATAAACTCAAAATAGTAAAATAGCTGATAAAACAGTACAGATAAATAAATCAGTATGTTTCTTCGCGTATGTTAAGACCTTCGGGATCAATTGTCCTGCCTTTTAAGATTAAAAAGGCTTCCCTGGCCTTACGGATTGAGTCCCTGTTTGAAAAGACTTTTTCGATGGGGATTAGTTGCATGTCATTAGCAGTGTGGTTAGGAGAGGATAGGAAATGTTGTGCAACTGTAGTAGGTTTAGATTTAGTGTTAGTGTTTAGATTTAGTGTTAGTGTTTAGATTTAGTGTTAACGGTGTTCGTTAAAAAGACCGTTAAAACGAAAAGACTGTTTAAAAGACCGTTTTAACGAACACCGCCGTGCCATAACCCTAACACTAAATCTAAACCTACTACAGTTGCACAACATTTCCTATCCTCTCCTAACCACACTGCTAATGACATGCAACTAATCCCCATCGAAAAAGTCTTTTCAAGCAGGGACTCAATCCGTAAGGCCAGATCTTAAAAGGCAGGACAATTGCCGGATCCCGAAGGTCTTAACATCCGCGAAGAAACATACTGATTTATTTGTCTGTACTGTTTTATCAGCTATTTTACTATTTTTAGTTTATTTTACTTTATTTTTATTTCATTTTACACTGTCAATTTTATTACCTTTACGTATTTCCGGTATTACGTAAAATACCGCAATCACTACATATAAAACCCTTCCCAATGTAATTTCCCACTGTACCTGAAGAAGGCTGGTTTGGCCACCCGAAATATAGAACACAAATTTAAAACCTTTCTACGTTGTATCGGTCTCTGCTTTTTTTATAGTCTTCATTTTTCTATTTTAAACCGATCAGATCATTATTGATCCAACGTATACCAGTAGGATCATCGTCCACGGTTGCTTGCTTGTTTAAACATTCTTCCAAGGGACCAGGCCCCGGGGAGGTACTTGGAAAAGTTTGGGTGGGGTGCCCCGCTGGGTCTAGGAGCCCCTACCCAGTCCAAGACGAAAAAAAAAAACCTCTAGTTTGACGGCAACATCACGCAAATGCAAAAAATGCTTAAACAAGCAAGCAACCGTGGACGATGATCCTACTGGTATACGTTGGATCAATAGCATAGCATTATATAAGAGTTGCTCAACTCTTTTCCTCCCCATGTGGGAGGCATTCTCTTGGACTCCACGTTTTGGTGCTAAGCTTGCTTTCGTCCTATAATGCCATAAAATTACTGTTTTCGTTTATAATTCTGGCAGACGTATTGAACCCGTGGATTCTCGATATATTTTAGCTCGATGTTGGTAACATCTTGAATTTTTTGAAAAGCTCGTTCTTATGTTATTTTTGGACATGGTACCCAGTTCACCCGCGGATGTTAACGCGAGTTGCGTGGATGTTCTCGCGTGTTTTCGAGAGACGATCAGAAAAGATCAGAACGTGACTTGTATTCATTTTGTCCATGAACTTCAATCTGACAAAAACATTCTCATTAAAATAGGTCCGCAATGCGTACATATGTGGCTTACGAGGCCACTTGACAACATATGGATTCAATTGACGACAACATAAAGTGGAAACTTAATTCTGGACATTGTAAGAAGTAACTGTCTGGATATTTCACTCAGAGGGAAAGTATGGAGTGACAATATCTCTCCAAAGATGAACACTTTTCCATGTTGAAATTCCTACACATTGCCTCTATTGACAATTGCACAAATGGTTTCCAAATGAATCATGAGTGAGCCTTTTGAAAGTGATTTCAAAACGATTTTGAAGGGGTCTTCGTTTTGTACATTTGGCAGGGTTATGTACAAAACGAAGACCCCAGTCAAATTCGCTGAAAACCGCATATTTTGTTGTTCCTTGTTTCGAGGATCATGTTTGAACCTTTTTCAAGCGATTTCAAGACGATTTTGAAGGGGTCTTCGTTTTTGGGTCTTAGGTCTTCGGTCTTCGTTTTGTACCCACCCGCCCACGGGTCGTTTGTGGGCTGAGGGGTGGGGGGGGGGGGGGGTGTTAATGTTTTCTGTGTTTGTGTGGAGCTAGGAGACTGGGCGAGTGAAAAATTATCTGGGTGAAGCTCGAAGGTCACTCGCCAAAATGGCGAGCGCCAACCCTGTAATTTGCATTCATTTCTTTTACACTAAAATTCATATGGAATAGAAATGAATTATCATGTACACGACAAATAATTATTTATTTCACTTTAGTTGTTTAATATCTTTTGGCACTACACAACTTCTAAAAGTCCACAGACTTCTACAAATACTTTCACTTCAATTTGAAAATAGATCGAGGCACAGCACATCAACTATTCGTTCATAGTCAATACACTCATAATATTCAATAATGATTTCCTCATCAAAATGCCTAAACATTCTGCGAATAACTATAGAATACAAATTCAAAGAAGCGATAAAACAATTTTGATCCTTGTTCTACTCACTCGTTTTACATGAAATGCTAACGATTTGCAATTTTAGCTAGTTTTGTGAATCGTTTTGCATGCAAACACGCTGGTTTACCTTGCCTATAAAACGACGAATCGAGTTACTCGATTTCCACTCCTTTTACGACGTTCGGTGGCTGATTAAAAGTCTTCTACCTTGGATGAAAACCCTCCAAACAGCAGCGATAACAGACCATAACAGGGTCATAACAGGACAATTTTGTCGAGAGAAATCACTCCAAACAGTAAACAGAAGCACATGGCATGGAGATGACATCATTCGCCCCTGAAAAATTATTGCCAGATCGCTCGTGTGACAGATCATGGCTCCGAAAGGTAAGCAATATTTTCCCTGTCGAATCCACTGTTTGCAATAATTCGCGACGTCAGAAATCAAAACACTCATTCCCCGAGAACAGTGGCTCGTAATCGAGTCCATCACGAAAGTGAACTGGCGATAAATAAATTTTATTCCGCGGCCAAAACTACTTAAACTGTTTTTAACAGGCGCAGATTAAACCCTTTTATAGTTAAAAGGTTTTGTCTCAGTAAACTGTTGGAATAAACACCACAAAAATAAAACGTACAGAACTTTTATGTTCAGCGAGCCGTAAAACGTATCGCGACATTTACTCTAGCACTCTGGCTTTGTATAAAATCATTCATTTTTCGTTAAAATCTGTAAACCGTTTAGTTTCATCCGGTTTCCAAACACGAAAGCCTTGAAACTAAAGGTAAATTCTCGAAAAAATCGTTAAAATTTTTTGCTGTGTAATTAAGTTAAATTTGACCGAGATTCCATCACGTCTTCTGTTGGCATAAATTTAAACTTCATGATCGCTCGTGCGTAGCGCGGTGTCTGTAAAACCAGGAACAGCCCGGAACAGCCCGGAACACCAAACACAGATAATACAAAATGCAAAATAAATGAAATAAAAATCTTTATTAAATAAATATTATATAAAGCTGAACAGGAGCATACTCATTGCACAAAATCAGAATTTCAAAATTGACCTTTCACAAAAGGACTTAAACTGAAGATTCTTGAAGACTTTACGAAAGTTTTTGTATTCGGTTTAAGTAAGCGAAGGCTTCCAACAATGACCCGAAAATTTCATATTTCCGAAGGGCCTTGTCTGAAGAAAGAACAGCGAAAAACGTCAATAAATATCAAATTTAATTTAATGTAACTCCAAGTTAGTGTTCACGCAGAGTTCCATTTTCACATAGACCAACAAGAACTGCAACTTCAAAGTATTGCGTGACAAAAGTTGCAGACTGAAGCCGCGTTACACGTTTGACACCATAGGATTTTTTTCTGTGGGAAATTTTGACGGTCTCGTTTGCGGTCACAAAAGGACACTGCTTAATAAAATTGGTTGGTGCAGTCACCAAGCTTGTTTGCACCATGCTTAGAACTGATGTTGAGAATAAGTGTAGTTGGTCCTTAGCCAGAGTTACTTATAGCCCTATGGGTTCATCTATCCAGAATTTTTGACCTATTGTCAAAATATTTCGATAACAGTTCTTTCTCGATCGCGTGTGATTTCTCAATCGCGTGCAATTAGTTTCCTTTTACCGAATACTAGTGCAATTTCTCGGTTAGTGTTACATGGTAGGGGCTATTCTTGAAATGTGAAAAGTCGCCATTCGTTAGAAGGAGTTGTAAGTTGTTAATTTACTGCAGTTGGCATTGTGAGAGCTTGGGTCCGTTTGCTTCCTTTTTATTTAACCGACACCAATGCGCCCTCCTCTTCCGAATTATCGTGCGTACTAAAAACGAGCGCGTATTATTATACTATTATTTGAATAAATTATTCAGACAAAATATTCGGAAGCTTATCTTGTTGTAAATGTTTGGAAGTGTTCGAGTCATTCTCGTAAGTCCTCGGACAACTTCGGAACTTTAAGCAATGAGTATGCTTCAGTTCAGCTTTATATATTATTTATTTAATTAAGATTTTTATTTAATTTATTTTTTATTTTGCATTTTTTATTATCTGTGTTGAAAAAATTTTGGTGTTCTGGGGTGTTCCGGGAGTGTTCCGGGGCGTTCCTGGTTTTACAGACACCCTGCATAGTCAAATCTTGCTCTTTTTGTGCCTCTGGTGCATTATTTTCACACAGCAATTTAAAAACAAAACTACCAAAAACATCAAACAACAAAAATTGACTTGACTCGGGCTCGACCTTGACTCGTGCTACGATCAAACTCCACTGAGACAACAACAACAACAAGCTTTTATTTGCATGACTATAAGTATATACAGTATTACAAAAGCATAAAACGAAACTTATAACAATCATTATAATTATGTAATTACAAAAATAGGAAAAGCAATTACGTGTGTGTTACATCACTTTCATTCAATAGAAGGTTATTTCTTAAAGATAAGCATCTCAAGATGAACTTCGTTAGTTGAGTATTTAAATAATAATTATCAGAATTCATTAATTTTTTGGTGGCTTGCATAGGAGGTAATTGTGTCATGTTTGGTATTTGATTCTCTATTTTTTTGTAAAATTCATCTCTAAAAGTACAGTATTTAGTACAATAGAAAAGTAAATGAAATTCATCTTCAATTTGGTTTGATCCACACGAATGGCAGAGTCTATTATCCCTTGGGATTTGATTATATCTGCCAGTTTCGATCAATAATTTATGATTACCTATTCACTAACTCTTTCCTATTATTTAGTTTTCTTGTAAGATCTAAATAGCAGGAAGGCGTATATTCGTCTTTAAAAGTATTGTAGAATTCTAATTTCTTAGAATTTTGAATAACATGTTGCCAGTGTAAAATATACTTTTGTTGCATAAGACTTATATAGTGTTTAATCTTAGCATCAGCTAAGAAAGTAGGGTCAAAATCAGGCAAATTATAATATTCAGACATCCTCATAACATTAGAGTAAAAATTATTTTTGCTGGTATTATGAAGATCACATGACATTAAAAAATGTTTGTTTAACAATAGAGTCATTTTCCTTATTGTGGAGATATAAAGTGCAGTTAATTATTTTTGATTAATAGCTATTATAAGAGGAAACCTTCCAAGCTCAGCTCTACAAGCTACATTCGATGCCTTACTGCTTACTTCTAAGTAACGTTTACAATACTGGAGATGAGCTTTTTCAATCTGTGAACTGTCCCAAGACTTAAAATCAGGTTTGGTATATACTCCCCAGATTTCACTGTTGTAAGTTAAAATGGGAGAGATCATAGGGTCAAAAAGTTTATTTGCAAGGAATGGGGACAGATTGCTGACATGTGTGTGTTTTCTAAGGCTGAAAAGAGCGTGGAGAGCCTTCTCTTTCAATTTGTCGAGCGCCAATGTTCCTAAATAGGTGTAATTCTGAACAAGTTCAATGTTTTCATTGTCAATATGAAAACTATACTCAGTACATCTGTTTGCGCGTTTTTGGAAGATCATAACGTTAGTCTTTTTAGGATTGAATTGCAGTAGGAGGATAACATATTTAGGCAATTTTGCAATCCCAATTTGTATCTTGATAATATTACTAGATCGTCCGCATATAAAAGAGAATTTAATTTCGCGCCGTTTTGGTAAGACAAAGGGGTCAGACAAACTTTCTTTGAAAGAGAATGGTATATTATTAATAAAAAGGTTAAAAAACAGTAACGGGCTTAAAATGCAACCTTGTCGTACACCTCTGGCATATTGAAAGGGTCGTGTTTGATTTTGTCCAAGCTTAATAGAACATGTAGAGTTTGAATACAAACTCTTAATCAAATTGTAAAAGCACCCTCCAACATTTATTTGTAACAACTTATATAAGGGCCGATTCGCACAAGCGGACAGGTTTTAAATGTCATAACATTTTTGACAAAAACAAAATTGTCGCGACAAGTCAGAGACATTTTGAAGAAAACAAAAGGTGCAATTATTATTACAATAGCTCTGCACGGGCTTCTGGCATCCTTGTACATTTCTCGGCACGGTCGTCTTGTGCAAACATCAAATAATCAGGCAGGTCCACGTGGTGAAAAATTTTAAAACGATTTGCATTTGAAGTGCGCGTGTACTGATGTTTTTGCGCTCGTGCGGGGAAAATGTCGCAAAAAAACTATTTCTTTTCCCCTCCATTTATCGGCGCAAACTGGTTCCCTCTGCATTCTTTTGTTCCAACCCCGGTATTACCATCCTTCCACGACCTCACCTCGGCACACAAACATGTTTTGTCGCCTATCGTGGAACAATTTCGCTTGTTGTTTTTTAGTACAATCCAGACCAAACACAATAGCCAATCAACAACGCATTGTTATCTGGCATTACGAGGGGCGTTGAAATGCGACTTGTCATGAGTTGTCCTGCCTCGAGGCAGGACATCGGCCCCTTTGAAGATTTGTCCGTTTTGGCAAAATTTGCCCTTGTCCAACAAGTCGTTCGCACTTGTTTTTGCGATTGTTTGACAAAATGTATCGCGCGTGCAACGCGGACCAATCAAAAGACAACTGCTTCTTTGTTTTCCTGAATTGTTGGACAAGTTCTAGGTCTCAAAAAATGTATTCGCACTTGTTTACTGTAACAAGTGACACACAAGTGATGAAATCTACCAATATTGTTACAAAATTTGTCCGCTAGTGCGAATTGGCCCTAAGAGACCAACATGCCAAATTGAGTCGAAAGCTTTTTTGAAATCTACGAAACAAGCGTATATTTCCTCGTTGTGGCTATGCACATATTTATCTACTAACGTACTTATTTTGAGGACATGGTCTGCTGTACGATTATTTGGTAGGAATCCAATCTGGGAATTGTGGAGAATGTTACACGAGTTGACATGCTTTAGTAGTCTTTGGTTTAAAATAGAACAAAAAAATTTTCCCAGACAGCTTGAAACACAAATTCCCCGATAATTTGACGGATCACTTCTATCGCCTGATTTAAATATCGGTGTAATAAGGCCGCGACACTGGCACGTTTCAGGCATTTTACCTGAAATAAGAATTGAATTAAAAAGTTTAAGATATACAGGCATCATGTCTTGAAGGCTAGCTTTGATCATTTCATTTTTATGTGGACTTTCACACGAAGTGTGAAAATCCACATATTGCGATCGTGCAGTTTTCCCGATTGGGAGGCAACTTTACGTGATAACTCTTGTCAGCGCTTTCGGAAGCTTTCGAGGGTGTTCGGAGAATCCGAAGTTTTGGAGTGAGTTAATGTAAAATTGGCGAGACGCC